>CP139506.1:93916981-94176262 GCA_021014915.2 Artemisia tridentata subsp. tridentata | reverse complement strand
CTGTAACAAAATACAAAAACATAATCAAGACGAATAGAGTGTGAAACATAGTGAATACGATACGCTAACCGAATGATTAAGTAATATAACAATGATAACAGATGTTCTTCAAGTATAATTGGGTCTTCAAGGGTGATCTTCTGCTGTTTTGAGAGGCTTTGATCGTCTGGGAATGGCCCTAAGGGTTCCCAAAGATGCCCTAATTCGTTAATGAGTTCGGTATTTATAGATTCCGAAATCTGGGTCGATACGGCGCATCTATAGAGTTAGATGCGCCGCATCTATAAGTAAACGTAGCCTCCAAGTCTGAAACTGACCCAATACGGCGCATCTAAATACCATATGCGCCTCATCTCTCAATACGGCGCATCTAAGGACCAGATGCGCCGCATCTCCTTCAGATACAGGTAGATCTCCTTTTTCTCTTTCCGTGGCCGCTTGAATCACCTAAAACGGAGTCCGGATGAAGATTTTATGGCCAAAATACGAAAGCATCTTCAAGTGTCGACTTATAATCTTGACTTCTTCATTAAGCTTCTAATCTTCACTTGATCTCTTGAATTCTTGGTAAGGATTGTATATGGCCGATACGGCGCATCGGATTGGTCCGATGCGGCGTATCAAGGTAACTTCGCGTGGGTTCCAAGATTATAATATTTGCGAATATTCTTCAATATCTTGGATATCTGGTGAAATCTTGAGATTGATACGCCGCATATCAGGAGCTTCATGCGGCGCATCTGGAGTAAAACAAGTTGGTTCTTCTCGTTGACCAAGGTTTCATATGCGGCGCATGGGATAAATCCATGCGGCGCATTCTTCAAAGTCAGGCAATGGTCCTTAATCTCTTCAATTCATTAGACTTTTCCAATCTTGCTTGTTTTGCTCCATTTTTAGTCCAAAATCGCTTAGTTTCACCAAATGCTTGTTTTTACCTGAGAATTATAAAAGTAAGCAATTAAGTATCAATTATCATATATAATATAATAAAAAAAGTCAAATACATAGGATAAATGATGGTAATAAAATGTACTTATTTGAGTTCATCAAATATCCCCCCACTTGAACTTTACTTGTCCTCAAGTAAACCTTAGATTAAAACTTATGAAAATATATCCTAAAAGATATTAGGATGTATTCTTATAATTAAGCACTTATTCGTTTTATCATAATCACACAACCAAACACTTAACAAATTAGGAATAAAATAAAATATTTTGATAAAAGCAAATCTAATCGTTTAACTGTCCAGTCGTGACGAATATTCTATCATAAGCTTGGCAAGTATACACATCTCCCCCACTAAAGCCAAGGAATAACAAGTCTAAAGCGGTAAAAAGGGTTTTGAGGCTTAAGGGTTAATCATCCTTCTTAATTTCTATTGATCTCAAATTCCAGAAAAGGCGAAAAAATCACAAATACATGATCGAATCCACGAACACGATACTTGCAATTGCTCAAATCCTTAACTCAAATAGGCTAAAGATAGGACCAAGTAATCTTTACCAATAATATTATATCAAAAAGGGCGACAAAATCATAAATACATAGCCGAATCCACGACTACGATACTTAAGATTGCTCAAATCCCTAATCTCAATAAATCAAAGGTTTGGATGAAGAATGATATAGGGTATGGATAATATTTGGGATATAAATTGGTGTAAAATGAAAAATAAACAAAACGGATAGATTAAAATCCTAAGTGTGGTCAATCACTTTCCCAACCATCCCATGAATAAGACTCATATCATTGAATAACTCACGCTTTAACACTTGAAACACGCGCTTTAGGTGGACACGAATTATACTCAACAAGATCTCAATCAAAGAATAAACCTTAGTTGGTGTTCCCATAACTGCCAACTCCCATTCAATCCATAGATATAATATACAACAACTAGTGGTGATATCGACCACTTAACACAAAACTTTACATAAGTTGGTTAAATCAAACATCCAACTCATCCTTTTTCTTTTTCTTTTCTATTTTTTCAATTTTTTTTTTTTTTTTTTTTTTTTTTTTTTTTTTTTTTTTTTTTTTTAATATAAACAAAGATGTGTAAAATTTTACCACATCACTATAATGAATTTCTGGATAATTTTTCCATACTTTTCATGACTTCAGAAATAACGGTAATAGTGAAAGTAGTAAACACACAAAAAATAAACTCAAAGATATACAATATTTACTTTCACTCCAATTGCATTGTGCAATTTCCCGACCTAACCATAGATAATGAATTACGCACGCGAACACAGGTAATGTAAGGAAACACACTTTGCCTAAAGCAATTAACCAACCACGGATTTTAATCTATAGGGTAGGCTAAGGTGTAAGGGTGTAACGAAACATTTTAACAAATGTGTAAGAAACGAAAGGAATGGCTCTGAGTGTTTTTCTAGGGGTATCTTACTCTAAAAATGAGAGTAACAAAGGGTTTATACGGGGGTTAACTAACCAGTGTAGTTAGTTAATATCACATAACATATAAAGCTTTTTGGGTGTAATCCTAGAAATTTACCGCTTTAGACAGGTCACTCCAATTATATAAATAATACTTATTATGGTGGTCTCGAATAGTATACAAGCCAAGTTCTAAAGTTTACAAGTCACCGGCACACTCATAGATTTGTGAATTTTTGGAAAATCACAATTTTTGGAAATAATGTTATGTGTGCGGCTATGTAACTTAGATCTTAAACAAAAACATGCTAGAAAAATTTTAAATTTAAGCATATTAAGTACATATTAAGCATATTTTTGAAAAATAAGGACAAGTAAACGTTCTAATTCTCCATCCCCCCACTTAAGATAAACAACGTCCTCGTTGTTTAATTTGAACTTAAAAACAGGAAATTAAAAGAATTAGAACGGAAAACTCCCCTGAGATTTGCTCGGTATGATCCTCCATGTAAGAATGCGAGCATATAAAATGTGGGAGTTCATCAGCATCTTCAATCGTCCAGACCTGTAAAAATATAGAGACCACAGAAAAATAGACTCGAGAACATCTCGTTAATCATTGGTTAGAAAAATAAAACTACGAAAAATTACAGGTCAGAGTGTCTATGCGCCGCATCCATGGAATATTGGATACGCCGCATCAACAACCTGTAGGAAATATTAAACTGCATGCAATGGGATAATACGCCGTATCGATAGAAACTCATGCGTCGCTTCTTATTTTATTAATTCGAAGACTGTTTTTAATAAATAATTAGATACGCCGTATCTGTACAACAAATGCGTCGTATGTCGGTTATAGTTTAAAATTTTTCTGATTAAAAATAAAATACGTCGTATCTAGGGGATAGATGCGCCGTACTCGAATTATTAAATGCGCTGTATATAAAATTAAAACGTCATACGCCGCATCTAGAATACAGATGCGCCGTATCGTTTGTATCAGCAGAATACAGCGACAGCAGTCATGCAGAAAAAACAAATAAAAATAAACACAAGAAAATAAAATAAACTAAAAAGAAAATAAAAGACAAGCATGGGTTGCCTCCCACGAAGCGCTTGTTTTTGTTCGAGTCACAAGCCTGACTCCACCCTTATTTACTAGGTAATAGGGTGTACGTCCCCCCACTTGGAATCACGTGCGGGTGAAAATAGCAATAAACACTATAAGGTGTAAATTTGCTATAGTAGAAAGATATGTCAAGTAAAAATGGTACCTTAGTGGGTAGTGATCTCCACTCATTACCTTTCCGGATTTGGTTGATAAATTAGATGTCTTGAACATTCCACATGAGAGACTAATATATTGAGGGTGCATGAATTGTTCTTCATTTATCTTGTCAGTAGTTAGGCGTCCCTCAACTTCTATACAAGATGTGAAAGAGTCTATAGCGAGTATCGTTTCGAGCTCCTCTTCTTTCCATGTAGAGTCCAAAGTTTCTTGCTCTTCAACCATGGTATTATCCAAGAGCTCATCATCTATTTCTTTTGTAGGTTCAACCAAAATTTGGTGGATAACATTAACAGGTGCTAGTTGTGTGTCATCGTGTGGTGTGATGTCTATGATAGGTTGTATGGTAACAGATTCCACCACATCGTCATTCGGCTTTGCAACCTGTTTAGAAACACTAACAATGTCATTAGTAAAAATAAAAGGAGAATCAAGGGTGTTACCTATTTGTATCGTAGATTCCACATGAGCTTGTGTTTTTGATTCTTTTATCCGTTGATTCCTAGCTTTCATCTTCTTTATTTTCTTCTTGTATGGCTTTTTTTTGTTTTCCACCTTCGGTCGTCCAGTGAAAGGAATGGGTATGCATCCACTCTTTATTTGTCCAGGGAAAGGGCCGGGTGGGATATATGGTTCACTTACCTTAAAGCATTCAGGAAAAGGGACGGATGGTGGAATATTGCTAAAGTAAGTTCTTCCATTTTTTTCCCATTGATATTGTACCTCCGGTTTTGGCCTAGGAAAAGGGACAGGGTTATGTTGGTTAGCCTGAAACCTGTTTAGCCTTTCTGAGTCCGTGAGATCTGAATTCCTATTTTCTTCCTGAGAATCACAAGAAGGTTATCCATTGTTTCCTTGTCATCATGCTTAACTACGGAATTACTTATCTCATCATGTTGTGGTTGTACATTATCACGTATAATAGCATCAATCTCATTACATCCTTCCACCATACTCTTTTCTTTTGTTGTGACACTAAGTATGCTTATAATATTACGGCAATGTTCTTCAATACGATGTATTGAATCCTTAGTATTTTTATTGTGCTCTTTAAGTGCTTCATGATAACTTGTGTCTACCAACTCTTTTCTTGATAGTTCACCATCTTTTATAAATTTAGTAACGGCTTCTTTGAAATCATAGATCTCTTTTTGTGGTGGTGGAGTTGGTGGGTAAGGTGAGTGAGGTCCATTGCCTCCCTTGTAGCGATTATCGATGGTATATATCCTTTCATACATCTTATTTATTTCCCTGCCAAGGTTATCTATTTGAACAGTAATTGTAGCTAAAATTTCAGAATCATCATTACCTGTATGTCTTTTGAATGCCCCATCATACCACCTTAAACAGTGGTCAGCTCTTTCATGTATAGCGGTTAAGGCGTCTTTAGCATTCATTTTAGGTATAAAACTCTGAGAATCTAAAAGCATCCGAGTAGCCACATCCAAACCCATATAGAAGGCAATCACAACCTGCATGTCAGTTAAATAATGTTGAGGACATCTAAAAAGTAATTCTTTAAACCTGTCCCACGCCAAATAAAGCGTTTCTTCCGGTCTTTGCTTAAAGTTGTTGATTTCTTGAACCTTCTTTGCAGTCATTAATGGAGGACAATACTTGTTCAAAAATTTAGCCTTCAGATCGGCCCATGTAGTGATGCTTCTAGCAGGAATAGTTTTAATCCATCGATATGCTTGTCCAGTGAGTGAAATCGGGAATACTTGTAACATTATATGGTCTTTCCCTACATGAGGTGTATGAAACAAATCAACGATCTCGACCACTTTTTCAACATGCTCATTAGCATCCTCATTTTCTGCACCACTGAAAGCATTATCGCGTAGCTCCTTTAGAAAGTGCCCTTTTAATTCAAACCTGGTTTCTCTCCTGAATCTTGTGTACCACTTTTCTTCATCGTATTTTGCATATTGGAAATATTCTTCCATGGTCAGTTCATTAATGTTTTTCTCGATCACCATGATTTCCTGAAAAACAAAACAACCAAGAAGAACAACAGTAGACCAAACAAAAAATAAAAATAAAAACTAAACTAATAAAAATTAAATAAACACAAAAAATAAAAAACGAAAAAAATATTTTTGGGGTCACAGAAGATCGATACGCCGTATCTAACAGACAATAGATACGCCGTATCGACACAAGCCAATGCGCGTATCCAACAGACAATGGATACGTCGCATTAGCTTCCTGCAACAAATATTTTTTTTTATAGAAAATTTTAAAGTTAAAAATCACACAAACTAAAAAAAAATTTGCCCACAGAGCGTCAATACGCCGTATTCACAGACAAGAATACGCCGTATCTCCCTTCTGAGACAGACACACAGACAACAAACAAACGATAAAACAAATAAACCAAACACACAAAAATAAACTAAAAACAGAAAAATACCAATAAAACTAGCAAATAGATAAATTCACTCCCCGGCAGCGGCGCCAAAAACTTGATGTGTCGTTGTATAGGTGATTATTCCTTATCAAGTTTTACATTTATATTTTGCCGACTTAACCTATAACAACACTAACGGGCAGTGTACCCGATCAATGTAGCCTAGTTGGTAAGTAGGGTGTCGATCACTAAGAGTGAGATTTCTAATATACTAATTCTAGAGGTATTCGACTCTTCTAAACTAATGTAAAGGGGGGTTCAGCCTGAGAGACTGGCACGAGTTTGGTTTTATACTAAACTAATTAAACTAAGCTAAACAAACGCTAGAAGCTTGAAGGTATCAAAAATAAGAAGAACGTGTTAAACAAGTTCAGTCATATATGATTAAGTTTTGATAAGTTTCTAAGACATGTAGTGATGGTGCTCACGACTAGGCGCGGTCTATCCTAAATAGGCGAGGAAGGGGCATGGCGACCCAAGCAATGCTCAGCTAGACACATAGGTTATCAATGCACTAATAAAAGTCACCAAAGCGTTGGCTCTAATCTTATCGGCGAGTAAACCCTTAATGATCACTTATGTCTATCCTATTCTAGATTCCATTTTAAGTCTTTTTGACTGACTAATCCTGTCACAATTAATCAGAACCCGCATAAAGCTGCTTAATGATTACCACGTTTATATATTATTTAGCCCTTAAGGGGCTTACATTAATCACGCAAACGATGTTAATGAAGTATATACTAATAAAGTAATCAAAACGAAGACCAAGCAACCAATCGAATTAGAAACTAATTAAACCATCAAATACTCATAAACTTGGCTAACACATAAGAGTGTTAGCCCATAATCTCTGTAACAAAATACAAAAACATAATCAAGACTAATAGAGTGTGAAACATAGTGAATACGATACGCTAACCGAATGATTAAGTAATATAACAATGATAACGAGATGTTCTTCAAGTATAATTAGGGTCTTCAAGGGTGATCTTCTGCTGTTTTGAGAGGCTTTGATCGTCTGGGAATGGCCCTAAGGGTTCCCAAAGATGCCCTAATTCGTTAATGAGTTCGGTATTTATAGATTCTGAAATCTAGGTCGATACGGCGCATCTATAGAGTTAGATGCGCCGCATCTATAAGTAAACGTAGCCTCCAAGTCTGAAACTGACCCAATACGGCGCATCTAAATACCAGATGCGCCTCATCTCTCAATACGGGCATCTAAGGACCAGATGCGCCGCATCTCCTTCAGATACAGGTAGATCTCCTTTTTCTCTTTCCAGTGGCCGCTTGAATCACCTAAAACGGAGTCCGGATGAAGATTTTATGGCCAAAATACGAAAGCATCTTCAAGTGTCGACTTGTAATCTTGACTTCTTCATTAAGCTTCTAATCTTCACTTGATCTCTTGAATTCTTGGTAAGGATTGTATATGGCCGATACGGCGCATCGGATTGGTCCGATGCGGCGTATCAAGGAAACTTCGCGTGGGGTCCAAGATTATAATATTTGCGAATATTCTTCAATATCTTGGATATCTGGTGAAGTCTTGAGATTGATACGCCGCATATCAGGAGCTTCATGCGGCGCATCTGGAGTAAAACAAGTTGGTTCTTCTCGTTGACCAACGTTTCATATGCGGCGCATGGGATAAATCCATGCGGCGCATTCTTCAAAGTCAGGCAATGGTCCTTAATCTCTTCAATTCAGTAGACTTTTCCAATCTTGCTTGTTTTGCTCCATTTTTAGTCCAAAATCGCTTAGTTTCACCAAATGCTTGTTTTTACCTGAGAATTACAAAGTAAGCAATTAAGTATCAATTCTCATATATAATATAATAAAACAAGTCAAATACATAGGATAAATAATGGTAATAAAATGTACTTATTTGAGTTCATCATAGTGCCTACCATGTTAGATTCTAACTACACTATTTCATGCCAAACATTACTACTAACAAAGGGTGTTTTAAGAAAGCGTACCTGTGCCTGAGGTGTTGCTCTTAAAACTAGAAGATAAGACTACCTTTGTTGAATGTTGGGCATATAAGACACGACTAGACTTTTGCGTCACCAGACTTGTTTGATAACACATCATACTCCTTTTGTTAGACACCGAAATTAATTACACTCATGTTTTCCTAGCAAAACAAAAGTTCAAACATCTGGTCCCCAATATCTCATGGGTCCAAAGTTGTTAGAGTCAAACATCCTACGCATTTGTTGCGTTAGTTTAGGATGTGAGAACAGAGGACACATTTCCCATGGTAAGTAACTTTTTGATGGACGATCATTCCAAATTACGGGAAAGTTACTTGGATAATTTTGTCTTCTAAAGTTACCTCTCGGTAGAGGAGTTCTAGACCGAGGTTTGGGAGAATTAATTCTTCTAGGTGGAGGAGTAGTAGACCTAGTGCCACGCTTTACAAATCCATGTTCGGGAGATGACAATGGTTTGTAAAATCCTTTGGCTTTCTCTTTACTTGGTGTAGACACTCTAGTTCTATCTACAACTACGTGACTCGGTTTAGGACTCAAGTTCTTTTTCAGAATTGACCCAGTTTTGTCCTCAGCACCAGACGGTACCACGGTACCACTAAATTTAGTGGTGCCGTCGGTATCATTAGTGGTGCCGTCACCTTCAGACTTGGACATTTCAGGCATTACAAATTTTACTTATTTAGTACCACTTGTGGAAGCCTGATTTGGGTCAAATCCTAAACCCGAACGGTCATGTTCACTATATCTAATATTTTCAAGTATATCATTAAGCTTTTTAGTTCCTTCATCAAACTTAATGATTCTTAAAGCATTTTCTTTAAGCCTTTCATTTTCTACTTGAAGACTTATACATGACCCACATCCTAAGTCTACTTCTTTGTTTTTCTCAAGTCTCTTGACATGATCTTTTAATTCTAAAACTTGTAGTTCTAGTTCTTTTAGTTTTAATTTTAGCTTTGTGTTTCTACCTAAGATCTTAGTACTAACTACACATAGTTTGTTGTATTCGTCATGCAATTCACTATCATCTATTGACGAATTATTATCACTATAATAAGAAGAGTCGGAATGTACCTCGTTAGAAGCTTGAGCCATTAGGCATGTTTCATCGTTAAGCTTATTCTCTTCTTCTTCACCGCTATCACTCCAAGAGCCTCCTACAAAAGCTCTTTGGTTGTTGGAGTTCGGTGGTTTAGGACATTCTCCTATGAGGTGATTAGGATCTCCGCATCTATAGCATTTCCTATCACTTGTCCCTTTCCTTTCATCACGATTCTTTTGAGATGACCTCCTTTCATCGCGAGGTTGTCTAGGAAATCTACCTTTCCTCCTAAAGAACTTTCTAAAGTTTCTAACGGCTAGTGCATATTCTTCATCTTCACTATCGGAACTCGAACATTCCTCATCACTAGTCTCCTTCTTGGCTTTCAATGCTAGAGATCTAACTCTCTCGCTTTTGCCTTTGACAATGTCGGAGTCCTTCTTGATTATCATCTCGTGAACTTTCAAGTTTCCTATTAGTTCATCGAGTGACAACATCGCCAAGTCTTTTGACTCTTCAATGGCGGTGACCTTTGCTCTCCATTTAGGATGTAGAGCTCTAATTAATTTCCTAACATAATTCTTGCTAGAGTAACCTTCATCAAGAGCTTTAAGACTAGTGATAATAGTATTAAATCTTGCAAAAGCATTATCTATTGACTCATCTTCCGAAATGGTAAATTGTTCATATTGTTGAACAAGTAGATCAATCTTGTTCTCTTTGACTTGGTTATTACCTTGGTGAGTGACTAACAAAGTTTTCCAAATATCTTTTGCCGTATTACACATGAAAATTCTTTCAAATTCCTTTTTAGGCAAAGCATTATAAATCATCATTTTAGCCTCATTATTTTTGGCTAGTTTTCTTTTTAGTTCATCACTTTGTTTATCATATGAAACAATTTCATCCTTTTTAGTAATCGAATTAAATTGAATCGGTTGAAAGTCACCTTCGGTAATAACATGCCAAAGATCAATTTCTTTTGATTTCACATATGTTTCGAATCTTGTTTTCCAATATATAAAACAATCGGTTTCGAAAAGTAGTGGTCTTTGCATAGATTGCCCTTCTAGATATTTGTCGGAATCCATTGATCGATTCAAGTTTTAAAATACAATATACTTTAAAATCTTGACTGACGTGGCTCCTGATACCAATTGTGGGAAACTAGAAGGGGGGTTGAATAGTTTACCGGTTTAAAATTCTTTTAAAAATCTTGTTTTAAAAGTTGGCTATTGGAAACTTTGATTCGAACTCTATGTGTAATCAATCAACAACAATATGAACTACACACTAATCTAACAAATGGTAAATAATAAAAGTAAAGAGTAGAGTTGGAAAGATCAAACCGAGACAAAGGATTTATAGTGGTTCGGCTACGAAGCTCTTCTTCGCCCTACTCCACTCCCCGAGTACCACACTCGAGAGTTTCAAACACTATATCAACAACCTCCCTTCAGGCGGAGAAAACCGTACACGTCGCTTATCCTATTTCCGACACTAAGCTAGATGTCGAGTGCTAATCTTAGCTAGCACCAATCTACCAAGGTCTACGTGACCAAACACACAAGCCCAATGGCTTCAAGAGATCACCAAGATCTCAACACGATCACAATGATCAACTCACTCTACTAACTCTATCCTAATGACCCTTGATCTTCTTGATCAATCACACAAGCCTAATGGCTTCAAGAGATGTTCACTATCTCTTATAAGATCACACTTGATCTTCACTCTCTCTCACAAAAGATAAATAAACTTGATGTATGCTATGATACAACCAGGTTGTAACAAGTGTTACAAAAACCTAACCACTACAACTCTTGTATCTTCTTGAAGATTTTGAGTTCTTCTCTTTCACTTGGAAGAAGAAGCTTAATTTGAAGAAACTTAGTGATTTGGATAGAAATCATAAGTTTAAGGGAGGATTGTTAGGAAATTAAGCTATAGCAGTTAGTACGGCTGAAGATGAAAGTTAGTACTGGTGAAGAGTTTTGAAAACATAAGCAGTTAGTACTGTTGAATGAAGAAGTTTGTACTGTTTATGTTTATGTAATAGATAATTATAGAAAAGATATTGTGAATATCTTATATGGTTTAGTTGATAGTTATCTTGTAAAGGAATCCTTAGTCTATAAAAGGATTGCCTAGGTTAATGAATAAAAAGTTCGTACGTATTGTTTAGTTAAGATTCAAGGTTGTAAACCCTAGTGATAGGAGATCACTCGTATTATTGATTAATAATATTGAATTGTTGAAGTTGAAGTATTGTGCTCATTGTTCATTCTTTGTTGATTCATTAATACAAAACACAAACACAAACAAATAAATCTTCTAAGTGCTAGCTAGTAAATTCCGCGTGCTAGACTAGACATCATTCAAAGTATTCATCTAACACAAGGAGTGTGTGTAGATCCGGTCAAGTGGTATCAGAGCCAGGTTTACTGATACTTTGGTTTAGAAGATTCAGACGAATTTGTTCAAGAAAAGATGGACATGGAGACAACAACAAGTCAGACTAATATTGCTGCTAAGCTTCCAATGCTTAAACCCAATGAGTTCGATATGTGGCGATTAAGAATTGAGCAGTTCTTCCAAGTTCAAGATTATACTCTTTGGGAGATCATTGAAGAAGGAAACTCCTTTTCACCCGTATCAACAACAACTGTTGTTGAAGGTAAATCTGAGACTACAGTGCAGACAAAGCCAACCACTACTGAAGAGAAGGCAAGGCACAAGAATGATGTAAAGGCGAGAAGTTTGCTGCTGATGACCATTCCCAATGATCAGTTGTTGAATTTTAGCAAGTTTAAGTGTGCTAAAACCCTTTTTGAAGCTATTGTTGCAAGATATGGTGGGAACGAAGCCACCAAGAAATCTCAGAAGACCCTTCTCAAGGAACAGTTTGAGAATTTTTCTGCAACAAGCAACGAGTCACTAGATCATATGTTTAATAGACTTCAAAAACTATTGAGTCAATTGGCTGTTCTAGGAATTGAGATGCCTCAGGAAGATCTCAACTCCAAATTTCTGAGAAGTCTACCAGCTGAATGGGCTATGCATGTGGTTGTATGGAAAAACAAGCCTGATATAGATTCCATGAGCTTAATGGATCTCTATAGCAACTTCAAGATAGTTGAACATGATATTAAGAAGTCTGCTGGATCAAGCTCAAGCTCAAGCTCAGGGAATTTGGCCTTTGTATCAACTCCCAGTACCTCAAGTCCAGATGAAGAAGTGCAAGTTGCTGGAGCAGTTGGTACTGCTAGTGCAAACCTTGGTACTGCTAGCACCACAAGCAGTACTAGTGGACTTTTGAATGAAGATACTTATTGTGCTTTCTTGACTACTCAGCACAATGGAAGTATGTTGACTCATTCAGATCTTCAAGAGATTGATGAAGATGATATTGAAGAGATGGATATCAAGTGGCAGCTCTCTCTTCTCAGCTTGAGAGCTAAGAGATTCTTGAAGAAGACTGGCAAGAAGATTGTCATAAATAACAATGATGTTGCAGGGTATGACAAGTCCAAGATTGAGTTTAGTTTAGACTATTGAAGCAGTTCCAACTACTGAGACAGAGCATCAAGCAGTTCCAACTGGTGATACTTCAGCTGAGTTAGTTTATGAAATAAAAAGAGCTGACAAAGGTAAAAGAGCTATGACACAAGAAGAAGAGGAAGCAGCTCAAGAACTTGAAAGACTCAAGACATTAAAACCAAAAACTCAAGCTCAGATAGATCATGATGCAGAAGTTGCAAGGAAAATGATAGAAGAATAATTGGCTGATGAAGAAGCTCAGAAAGCTCAGATTGCTCAAGATGAGGAATTAGCAAGGAAAATGGTTGCTGATGATGAAAGGAACATAGCTGGTTTCATGGATAGAACAAGAACTGAAGATTTTAATCAAGAAGAGTTCAATCAGCAACTTCAATACTTGTTAGATTCTAATTATATTATAAAAGCTCATGCTGTGATGATTCTTAATGATCAGGAGTTAAATGAAGAAGAAAAGTCAGAGGAGCTCAAAGATTTTATCTTGAAGACAAATAGAGAAGCTACTTGGAGTGACTTAATGCACAGAATCAGAGAAAAGCAAAAGTCAGGTTAGAAGATAAAGTTACCTACCAGGAAGGAGAAACTCAATTTCATGAAGCACTATTTGAAGAATCAAGCTAATTACAAGATGAGTGACTTTACTGGATGGACAGATGCTGAGATTGAAAGGAAATTCTTTGAAGCATATGCAAGACTGAATACTCCAATCAGAGAGGACATGACAAGGAAAAAGAAAAGACAACCAGAGGTTCTTGAATCTGATGCCGCAAAGAGACAAAAGTCTGAAGAAGAAGGATTAACCAATGAGAAGATCAAGAGCATGATGATGATTGTTCCAGAATCTTCATATATCAAACCTCTACAAGTAAAACATCCAATCATTGACTGGGAAGTGTTCACTGATGGAAGAATGAAAGGATGGAAGATAGTCAGATTTGGTGATATTTCTGAAAGGTACAAGTTGTTTGAAGATTTGCTCAGAGGTTTTGACAGAGAAGATCTTAATCAACTATGGAGCTTAGTAAAAGAGAGATTCAGAGATAAAGATCCTATTGAGGACAAAGACAAAGAATTATGGGTTCAGTTGAAGATAATCTATGAACCTGATAGTGGAGAGTCAATGTGAAGATTTGAAGCACAAGTTAAAGATGTGTATTGGTATTTGTTTGAATCGTGTGGAGTACATAGAGTTTCTACTCCAGATAGGATAGAAATCTATATGTTGGTGGAAAAAGACTATCCACTCAGATCATTTGTGTTAATGGCTATGATACAAGGAAGACTCAAGGTTGAAGAAGACTCTGAGATGGCAGACTTGTTAGTTACGAAGATTTTCAATCTTGCAGAGCAAAGAAAAGTCAAAGACTAAAGTGACTGATGTGATAGATGTTTGAAAGAATTTTCCACATTAAGAAGAAGAAGCTTAATTTGAAGAAACTTAGTGATTTGGATAGAAATCATAAGTTTAAGGGAGAATTGTTAGGAAATTAAGCTATAGCAGTTAGTACGGCAGAAGATGAAAGTTAGTACTGCTGAAGAGTTTTGAAGACATAAGCAGTTAGTACTGTTGAATGAAGAAGTTTGTACTGTTTATGTTTATGTAATAGATAATTATAGAAAAGATATTGTGAATATCTTATACGGTTTAGTTGATAGTTATCTTGTAAAGGAATCCTTAGTCTATAAAATGATTACCTAGGTTAATGAATAAAAAGTTCGTACGTATTGTTTAGTTAAGATTCAAGGTTGTAAACCCTAGTGATAGGAGATCACTCGTATTATTGATTAATAATATTGAATCATTGAAGTTGAAGTATTGTGTTCATTGTTCATTCTTTGTTGATTCATTAATACAAAACACAAACACAAACAAACAAATCTTCTAAGTGCTAGCTAGTAAATTCCGCGTGCTAGACTAGACATCATTCAAAGTATTCATCTAACACAAGGAGTGTGTGTAGATCCGGTCAATCTTACTCTAAAAATGAGAGTAACAAAAGGTTTAACATGGGGTTAACTAACCAATGTAGTTAGTTAATAACAAAATACATATATAGGCTATTTGGGTGTAATCCTAGAAATTTACCTAGTTAGACAAGTCACTCCAATTATATCAATAATACTCATCACGGTGGTCTCGAATAGTATGCAAGCCAAGTTCTAAAGTTTACAACAAGTCATCGGCACACTCATATTAGTCATAAATTTATGGAATTTGGGTAAAATATTGGGAAACGGAATAGGCTTAACTCTCACAATATGGAAATAAGGGTTATGTGTGCGGTCATGCAACTTAGATTTAACAAAAACATGCTCGAAAATTTTTAAATTTAAGCATATTAAGCACATATTAAGCAAATTTTTAAAAAATAAGGACAAGTGTCGTTCTAATTCTCCAACCCTCCACTTAAGATAAACAACGTCCTCATTGTTTAAAATTGAAATTAAAAACATGAAATAGAAAGAATTAGAACGGATAACTCCCCTGAGATTTGCTCGGTATGATCCTCCATTATTCGTTTGTGAGCAACTTTTTATTTTCTGTGTGTAAATGGCGTTCAAGCCTCCATGAATGGCGTACGACACACATAAAATTTTAGAACGTATGTAACCACCACTTCATTGTAAACAACCTGTGTTAATTTGAAAATCACAGCTAGTGCAAATCTTGTTAATCGTTGGTTAGTAAAAATAAACCTAAAAATAAAAATAAAAATAAAAAATAAAAATAATAAAAAAAAATCCTGGAAATTTCATCAGGTCGGTCGATACGCCGCACCCATGGTAAGGGATGCGCCATATCGAGCCTGGAATAAATACGAGTCAGAAAATCTGATACGACGCATCCTTAAACATAGATGCGCCGCATTGAATCAACTGACAGATTGTTCAAAATGTAGAAAATTGAAATGCAGAAAAATAAAGGATAGATATGACCTGTGCAGTCGATACGCCGCACCCACGGGAAGAGATGCACCACATCGATGTGCAGGTCTGACAGACTCGATAACAAAAAAACAGTAAAGATAAATCCGGGTTGTCTCCCGGTGAGCACTTTTCTTTATTCCAGAGTCTTCAAGTTAGACTCATCTTCAGCTCCTATTTTGTATCACTGCATGCGTCGAAAGCATCATGCTCCCTCATCCTAAATCCAGTAATCTTGATCACATCTTGGTCATACTTGATCCTCACGTTATTTTTCTCCAAGATCTGTAAAAGCAAAGTCATATCCCTTGCGGGTAGTGATGATAAAACAATAGATGGGAAATGCTTGTTATTACACAGGCACAAATACTCTAGATGTGGGGGGGGGGGGGTATTTCAACAAATATTTCACTGGTATCCCAAATTTTCTCAATTTCTTCTTTAGATCTGTTGATAACTACACAATCATTCAACTCATCGTCCGAATCTTGAATAACATTATTTCGAAGCTCAATTGCCTCATTAAGATCAATCAGTTCGACAAAGTCCTTACGACTGGGGTCACGTGAATTATTTTGAATTAAGGTTTCACCTATTAGCCTAGCTTCAATGTCGAGGTCCATTCCTTCTCTTAATCCTAGCACATAAACACTTTTAAGAATGCCCTTAAAAGGATTATCACGCTTATAGACTAATTTGTCATCCCCTACTCTAAGAGATATTTTTCTTTTAAAGACATCTATTTTAGCATGAGCAGTAAACAAGAATGGTCTTCCAAGGATCAATGGAATTTTGATATCCTCAGGTATATCTAATATAACGAAGTCTACGGGGAAGACGAATTTTTCAATCCTAACAAGCACATTTTCAGCAATACCCTCGGGACGTTTTACAGTTTTATCTGCCAATTCAATAAGTAGCTTAGTGGGAGCTAATTTTCCTAAGCCTAAGGTGGTGAAGGTCTTATAAGGCATGACACTAGCACTGGCTCCTAAGTCAGCTAAAGCTTTACTGAAAGACATATCATTAATGTAACAAGGAAAAGTAAAACTTCCTGGGTCTTTCTCCTTGTGAGGCAAGGCGTTGTGATCGGTTGCAGAGCACTCTTCTTTCATAGTAGCCTTGATCTCTTCTTGAATACTTGACTTTTCCTTGATCAATCTTCTTAAACTGATTGAAGAGTTAAAGAAGAATTTAGGCTTTTCAGCATCAGCAACATCCATTAGTCTTCCAGGAAAAGGCACACAAGGCGAAATTTCTTCAGTAGTGGTGATTGCTTTGAGATGATCTCTTGGATTGGTTTCAGTTGAGCTTGGTAGACTTCCAGATCCCCTTTCTTGAAGTACCTTGCTTATCTGTCCGATTTGTAGTTCCAATGCCTTGATCGAAGCTCCCTGATTTCTGATAGAAGTATCGGTTGAGGACCAGATTTGTTTGATCAGAGCAGCATTTTCTTCATGTCTCTTAGCAGCATCAGCCATCATTTGCTTTATGGACTCTTCCAAAGTCTGTCTCCTTTCTTGATATGACGGATTACCAATGTCGCTTTAGTAGTATCCTGGAGCAGCTGCCCTATACCTTCCTGATGGTTGAAATGGCTGGCCAAATTGGGTGTAGTAGGCTTCTTCAAGTGTCTCTCCTTCATTCTTTGATGGAAAATCCTTGGTGTAATGAGGACCCTTGCATATTTCACAACAAACCAGAGCAGCATACACCTTTTCATCAACCTTCTTGAGATCTCTACTAAGTTTATTCAATTGAGCTTGAATAGCAGTATATCCATCAGAAGTATCACTGCTTTTATTTCTATTAAAGGTCCCATCGTGCCACTATCAGCCATTTCTTGGATGGCTTTCCTAGCAATTGTTGCACTCATCTGAGGTACAGCTCTCTTCGAATCCAAAATCTATCGAGTAGGCACATCCAGACCCTGATAAAACAAAATAACCTCCTACATAGTTGCAACAACTGGTAAATTTCACCTTGTATTAAATTAATATAATATTCTAATGAAAGAATATTTATCCATTTTCTACGTCTAATTTTCTTTTTTTAAGATTAAACGTTATCAGTTTATCTGATCACAACAACCAACTAATGTGACGTAACTCAAGTTGACTTGACTTTGACTGGTTGAATATTTGACTTTTACTGTAACGTAAAAACAATTACTGTAACCGGTAGTTAACCGGTAAATTTTCCAAGTTAAATAATTTACTCTACTTCGAATTATTACTCTTTGAACGTTTATTTTCACATTCGATTATTTAACGAGTAGTTATCTCACGTTCAATGAAAAATGACACGCAGCGCGTACCAACATTACATTATTAATGGCATAAGTCCAATAATTATTTGTCGGAATCAATAATTTTGTTTTAGTATTATTATTATAAAAACGTTCCCAAAAATGTGTTGTTTACATTTTTGCCAAACCGTTGTACCGCGTTTACATCTTGGCTCAACGGGACAGGAGGTGCACCAAATACACTCTATATCATTAATACTTATCTTTTTTTATATATATACACCACTGCCTCACCCACACCAAGACAATAAGATCATATCTTATCTTCTTCCCTCTCAAATATTCCCCCCCTCTCTCTCTTTTCCTCTCTTTTATACCGCCTCTCCCACTTCTCTCTCTAGCAACACTGCAACTATCATCACCACGACAACACCTCCTCAGCCATCTCCATCCGATGAGGGGTCGAGAAATATGAGAAGAGATCGTTGTTGCCTTGGGTTTAGATGTGAAACTAGGGTCTTGGTTGGTTTAAGTTAATCACAGCCATCACCGTGCCATCATCTCCCTCTATCATCTAATCCGTTGGCATATCAAAGCTCAAATCTATCTCATGAATTCTTTACTTATAAATCCATATACAAATTGAGTTGTTACGTTTTCTTGGATAAAACTTAAACTAAAAACATTTTTATATTCATTCGTGTGGTTAAGGATCAATTAAAGTGGTGATTGTTTGATCGATTTGGGTCTCGGACCTAGTAAGACCCGATTGGGTTTCGGGTTAACTTATTTGGGTCACGGGTTAACCTCGGGTTTAATCTTGGATTTGGTCTAGCTTATTGGTTGTTGGTTTTGCGCGGTTCACAAACTCACCCAGGAGGGTGTTCATTTTGCTTATCGACTTCGATGTCAAACACAAACTGATGAGAGTCGTGGTGTGCTTGTTCGGTTAGCAAAATGAGTCACCAAAGGGTACTCGTTGTGTGCTTTGTCTCGGATCAAGCACACCCCGAAGGTTGTTGGTTTCGCCCTTGATTCAACGACACCCCGGGTGTCGAAAGTCTTGCCTTGATTTATTTGTATCGAGTCATCGAGAGTCGTTGTGGGTTGGTTAGATTCAGTGTAATACAAGGAACCCACGAAGGGTGTTTTGGTTAGTTGTTTTGGTCGAGTAAATACACCTCAAAAGGGTGTGATTTAGTTCGGTTAAAAAGACACCCATGGGGTGTATTGCTTGTGTCGTGGTCTAGGCTCGAAAAACAACCAAGAGGTAGTTGTAGACTGTCTTCGGGTCGACGAGAAAAACCCGTGAGATGGGTGTGTTCTGTTCGGTTTCACAGCAAAGGACACCAGGGGGTGTTGTTTTAAATCTGTATACCATTTTACTATTAAGGAGTGTGTTTTGGGCCGAAGCCCATAAATGTTGTTTGTTTGATTATTTGGCTGAAGCCTAAAGGTGTGTTTGTTAGCTTTTGGGCCGAGCCCATTAATAGGGTGTGTTTGGTTTTCAGTTGGGCTGTAGCCCGTGACTTATGAGTACTCATTTTGTAAAACCATTTTAGTAGCAGTTTGTTTAATATTTTTCGAATTCGGATTTTGGACTAACATATGTATATCATGTCTACTTATAAACTAAACTCGAAACTCATTATGAATATTGATTGTGACTCATTGATGTTTCGGAGTATTAATTTGGAACCGGATTATATTGGACACCGTTTGGACATATTATACTCATGACGGACCTAGGATATCGGATGAACATATTTAATTTGTGTCCACTTATGAGCTCATAACCAAACTTCTTATTATTAGTTATGATGTATTTGTGTTTTGGATTATTAATTTGGAATTGAACGATTGACAGAACTTACGAGCTTAAAGAAATTGACTTAGTGTTTACAGTTAACTTGGTATAAAACTTGATAATATAAACTTGTAAACAAATACTAACGATCACTAATTATATTGATAGCTCAAATCACATTTAGATAACGTGTTTTAAATTATACAATGTAGAAGTCATATAAACAACCGGGTTAATTCCCAAAACTTAACCGGTCTACCTATCTCTTACATAATTACTATTTGATTCTTAAGTGTTTATTTTCCTTTTATACATGTGCTATATGTTTTATGCTTTGGCGTGCGTTTTGTCTGAGTCTATGACTTCATACCACCACACGAACGATGATACTAAACTTTTTACAAACATTGATATAAATATTCCACGAAAACTAAAACGCTCTTTCTTTTGAAACTCATATGCATCGATTACTTTTTGCATGTCATATTTTGAGACAATCTTATAATCATTAGGCTATGCTGATTCTGTATCGTTGAGCTATACTTCTTTATACTATTCTGCCACACTCCTTGGCGCCATTGTGTTACTCACGTCACTACACTCCAAGGTGAGTCATAGCCCCTCTTTTACTTATTTTGAACTCTTTGGGGGAGATACATGCTCGTTTTACTTATGAATTTTACTCGTTTACCTTAAATGTTGTACTAAGTTGATGACACACTCTATTCGTTTATTGAAACATAATACTTGCTTTTACTTACACAAGTACTTTAAACTTTTATGAATTACCGTGAGTTCATATACCCACTTTTATACGTTTTTCTATCTCATAAGGAGATACATGCTACAAACATGAACACATGTATTTTTCTGTATGCTATACCTGATTGATATTGCCTAAGTTACCACTATTGCCAAAAGTCCCTCATATCATGAACCATTAATCACTTGCGAGTGAACGCGAATATAGTGAATAGATCTATTGGCAGTTGACGCCCCATTTGAGTTAGCCGGAATGGTGACCAAATGCACTTTATTTGAGTAAACAATAGGAAGATGGCAATCTCCTACACGAGGGCCTCATACTTACACCATTTTATGGTGTATTTTATTTATATCATTTCTATGGTATCACACATGTTAACGTTTGAGTGTCATGAGACTTAGAGCAATAATACGGTACTGTAGTCATGATACGGTACTGTCACCACTGAATTTATGGGTGTATAACAACGTAACCAACTATTTATTTTACTATAATTGTATTCTTATACAATTATCAAACTTGAAACTTGTGTTCAACTGATTTACATACAAATCCTATGGATTCACTCAACCTTTGACCATGTTAGGGCAAACAAACGAACTACTTTTGTGTTGACCCGGTTAGGGCAAACAAACAAACTATAGGTGTATAACAACGTAACCCACTACTTATTTTATCAATATTTATATTTATTACAATTATCACCCAAACTTGAAACTATTGGAATCAACTGTTTTACTTATAAACTCTATGAACTCACCAACCTTTGTGTTGGCACTTTTAGCATGTGTATCTCAGGCCCATAATGAACGAGGATGATACGGAGGAGCACGGATACATCAAGAAGGCTATAAATTTTATTATCATTCGTAAACTTATTTTGTAAACCTTGAAACCATTGGGACCTCATTTTGTAAACTCTGATATTCGAATGGTAAATCTTTTAAAACGACTCAGTTAGAGATCATTTTTTATTATTATAACTGTTGTGCCATGAGGTAATACCCAGTTTGAATTCCGCTACGTATCGCGAAATTGGGGGTGTTATAGATTGGTATCAGAGCTATAGTTATAGAGAAACGGGTCTAATTGAGACCTGAACTATAACCACTTTTACAAACAAAACATTTTATAGCCTTTCGCTCTCCGTGCCTTCCATCCTCCAGACGATTATGTGACTTTTAGGTATTTTATGATACACATTTGTATATTGATATATACACGCTCGCCATACTTTCGATCACTTTATATAAAAAAAAGAACTAAATACATCTGCGTATGCCTATTCTAGGGCATTACGGCACAACCACATTACTCCGATCATGTACCTACTCATACACTTTTGCTGTCTAGGAAACTTCCTCCAAGACATTGTAACTAATTACAATGGTCTTTCCTACTTCCCAGACATTGTAATTTATAAAATGGTCTCATTTATTTTTCAAGACACTGTAAGTCCTACAGTGGTCTCTATTACATCCACAAACACTGTAAATGAAACAGTGAACTCATTTATTTCTCAGACATAGTGAGTTACACAATGGTCTAATTTACTTCCCAGACATTGTGAGCTGCACAATCGTCTCTCCCATTTCTCAGACATTGTAAATGATTACAATGATCTCTAAACTTTTCACGACCTTATGTAATATTGTTTTACCTAACACCTGTCACAATTTATCGATTTCCCTGCTAAAAATACAAGGTATAGGATTGCTAAGGAACAAACTGATTCATCATCTACAAAAGCTGGAGTTCAGCAACTTTCTCTACATTCATCAAGTTCTCTTCCAAAATTTTCATTGTTAAAAGTCTATGATTCTAGCCCAGTGCGGACTATTTTCTTTTCCACGCGTATCTGCTTTATTCGCTCATGCTACACACTCATACTACCTACTTAAGATCGATTATTACGTATGTATAAACTTATACTACTTTTTATATAAACACTGTACTATCACAAACAACGGGCATATCACGAGTATACCTAATTTAGGTATTTGAAAATTTTATCAAACCTCGGCTAAATATAGTCTAGTCACCTATATTTAACCTAGGGGCAGTTGAACATAGTCTGACTACCTATGTTCAACTTAAACTTTTTAAATACTGGGAATAGTTGTACTAGGGTTATGTCCAGATTGATCCTCTACTTGATTTTTTGAAAATCACAAAATTTTGTGAGTATAAACAATTCATGTGTATTCATTAGATTAAACACAGTAACAAAGTAAACCCTTACCATATTTTATCATGTAAAGTCAGTCTCATCTACCAACACTCTTTATTCTGGGCTTCGGTCCACACTATAATCCAAATGCACCCTGAATTTAACGGGCTTCAACCCATGATCAAAATATAACCACACAAGACAATTTAGAAAAAACCAGACTCAAACGCACCCACCTGGTCACATGTTAACATAAATTCGAATATCAACAATAAGTGTTTCATAATCTTATTTCTACTTCAAACCAAATAACTCACTAAATAAAGACAAATGGATTTGTTCTTACGTGTTCTTTTATTTACGTAAGAATAAGATAAAATTTCATAAGAACAGCGATAAAACAAAGATTCAATACAATACTTTTCCCGCAACACTATCCATTACTCCCAAAATTTATCTATACCGATTACTAGAACCACGAGTGGAGTAAGAATCACCAAAGTCGCAAGCAAAAACTGATAATTTTTTCCGAAACATTGACATATTAAGTAACTACTACTACGAAATACACGAGCGCAACAATGAAAATAAAATACGGTGTCTTAAAGTGTTGATAAGTGAGAAATTTAGTATAAAAGAATGAGAGTTAAAAATGGGGTGTTTGTAAAAACAAAAGTAGCCGTTACAATTTTCGACCGTTGGTGGTTACTGTTCACTGGTTACTATTCACCTTGAATCAGAAGAAACATTTGTCTGATAAAACACTCGTTACTCTACTAAGAAGAAATTCAGGACAATGACGAATTACACCTTATTTCAAAAATGACAAGTTGAAATACATCACTAGTTATCTCATAAACCAATTGACACAAAGAACCACATTTATTCGTCAACATCGCTTCAACATCTAACACATACTGAATCTCGGGACGAGATTCCAGTTAAGGGGTAGGTACTGTAATAACCGGTAAATTTCACCTTGTATTAAATTAATATAATATTCTAATGAAAGAATATTTATCCATTTTCTACTTCTAATTTTCTTTTTTTAAGATTAAACGTTATCAGATTATCTGATCACAACAACCAACTAATGTGACGTAACTCAAGTTGACTTGACTTTGACTGGTTGACTATTTGACTTTTACCGTAACGTAAAAACAATTACTGTAACCAGTAGTTAACCGGTAAATTTTCCAAGTTAAATAATTCACTCTACTTCGAATTATTACTCTTTGAACGTTTATTTTCACATTCGATTATTTAACGAGTAGTTATCTCACGTTCAACGAAAAATGACACGCAGCGCGTACCAGCATTACATTATTAATGGCATAAATCCAATAATTATTTGTCGGAATCAATAATTTTGTTTTTGTATTATTATTATAAAAACGTTCCCAAAAATGTGTTGTTTACATTTTTTCCAAATCGTTGTACCGCGTTTACATCTTGGCTGAATGGGACATGAGGTGCACCAAATACACTCTATATCAATAATACTTATCTTTTTTTTATATATATACCACTACCTCAGCCACACCAAGATAGATAAGATCATATCTTATCTTCTTC
Source organism: Artemisia tridentata subsp. tridentata (assembly GCA_021014915.2). Taxonomy (NCBI): domain Eukaryota; kingdom Viridiplantae; phylum Streptophyta; class Magnoliopsida; order Asterales; family Asteraceae; genus Artemisia; species Artemisia tridentata. The sequence continues at coordinate 94,152,060 of CP139506.1, read as the reverse complement.
CCTCTCAAATATTCCTCTCTCTCTCTCTCTCTCTCTCTCTCTCTCCTCCTCTCTCTCTCTTTATACCGCCTCTCCCACTTCTCTCTCTCTAGCAACACTGCAACCATCATCACCACGACAACACCTCCTCAGCCATCTCCATCCGATGCGGGGTCGAGAAAGATGAGAAGATATCGTGGTTGCCTTGGGTTTAGATGTGAAACTAGGGTCTTGCTTGGTTTAAGTTAATCACAGCCATCACCGTGCCATCATCTCCCTCTATCGTCTAATCCGTTGGTATATCGAAACTCAAATCTATCTCATGAATTCTTTACTTATAAATCCGTATACAAAATGAGTTGTTACATTTTCGTGGATAAAAATTAAACTAAAAACGTTTTTATATTCATTCTTGTGGTTAAGGATCAATTAAAGTGGTGATTGTTTGATCGATTTGGGTCTCGGACTAGGTAAGATCCGATTGGGTTTCGGGTTAACTTATTTGGGTCACGGGTTAACCTCGGGTTTAACCTTGGATTTGGTCTAGCTTATTGGTTGTTGTGTGTTGGTTTTGCGCGGTTCACAAACTCACCCAGGAGGGTGTTCATTTTGCTTATCGACTTCGATGTCAAACACAACCCGATGAGAGTCGTGGTGTACTTTTTCGGTTAGCAGACCGAGTCACCAAGGGGTACTCGTTGTGTGCTTTGTCTCAGCTCAACCACACCCCGAAGGTTGTTAGTTTCGCCCTTGATTCAACAACACCCCAGGTGTCGAAAGTCTTGCCTTGATTTATTTGTATCGAGTCATCGAGAGTCGTTGTGGGTTGGTTAGATTCAGTGTGATACAAGGAACCTACGAAAGGTGTTTTGGTTAGTTGTTTTGGTCGAGTAAACACACCTCGAAAGGGTGTGATTTGGTTCGGTTAAAGAGACACCCATGGGGTGTATTGCTTGTGTTGTGGTCTAGGCTCGACAAACAACCGAGAGGTAGTTGTAGACTGTCTTTGGGTCAACGAGAAAAACCCGCGAGATGGGTGTGTTCTGTTCGGTTTCACAGCAAAGGACACCAGGGGGTGTTGTTTTGAATCTGTATACCATTTTAGTATTAAGGAGTGTGTTTTGAGCCGAAGCCCATAAGGTTTGTTTGTTTGATTATTGGACCGAAGCCCAAAGGTGTGTTTGTTAGCTTTTGGGCCGAGCCCATTAATAGGGTGCATTTGGTTTACCTATCTCTTATGTTTTTAAGGATAGTCACTTATGTTTTTGGGCCGAGCCCATTAATAGACACTTATGTTCTTAAGGATAGTCATGTACGTTTCCTTACTAGACAATGAAGTGGTTCTTCATCTACTAATTATGCTAATATCTATGACACAATCATATTGATCACATAAACAAACGTGTGTCATGTTGTTTATCTGCTACATGTTGTTGTTCCATGCACAAGTGGGAGAAATCTTTATTGTGTGCAAGGTACAACACATAGGAATATGATTTAAAGGATTCTCTTGACTGCAAGGTAAGATACTAACGTTCTAACACATCTAATCCAAGAAACACTTGGTATTACAATTTACGTTATGTGAGAGCTTAGCTAGATTGAAGTAACAAGGTAAAACTCAATATTACGTGAGACCGTATCTGGAAAATTTGCAGTTTCTAAATTTGACACTTAATTAGAACATGTGTCAATATGATAAATGAATGAAGTAATCTAATAATACTTCAATTTGAATATTGTGGAAAACTAGAAGGGGGGGGTTGAATAGTTTTACGTCCTTTTAATTTATGAAAAGCTTTTGTTTACTTTTTAAAACTTCGATTCTATCTTATGTGAATTCAACTCTTGATGAATATGAACATATATAAACAAATATAGATAAGTAATGCAAGTAAGGTAAATATAATAAAATAAGAGAGTGATGGAAAGATCAAACCACAACAAGGAGATTTATAGTGGTTCGGCTACAAGGACACCTTCCTTGCCCTACTCCACTCCTCGAGTCACCTACTCGAGAGTTTTCTTCACTATGTCAACAAACTCCCTTATGGCGGAGAAACCTTACACAACTTTAGCTTACACCGGCTTAACGACACAAAGCTAGATGTCGAGTCCTAATCGTAGCTAGAACCAATCTCACAACTTATACACAACTTCTTCACGACTTAATCACGACTTCTTCACGACAGCTTCACAACGGCTTCACGACTTCTTCACGACTTCTTCTTCACGACTACTTCTTCACAACTACTTATTCACAACTACTTCACAACTAATTTACAACACCACTACGTAATTACTCTTAGATCTACTTATCACAACTATACAATACTTTACACAACAACACAATTGAATGAGGTAAGTAATAACACTTCTTCACTAGTTGAAGTAGAGTTCTTCTTTTGCACTTTTGGTGGTGGAAGCTTGGATCACTTAGAAACCAATGCTTAAGAAAATATGATCAAAGGATTTACAATGTTTAGAAAGGATTTTGAACAGAAAGTTTTAGTGTGCAAAAGGTAAGTAAAAATCCAGGAGAAGGCTGGTATTTATAGAAGAAAAACTGGACAGCTGGAGGCCTACTGGAGCGGGGGCGGTCCCCTTAATTATTAAGGGGGCCGCCTAGCAAAATTAAGGGGGCCGCCCCTACTGAACGTTGGCCAATTTTGTCCTTTTGTGGGGAAGGTTTTTCTGGAACATTTTAACTGATTTTGGTTAAAAATTTGAATTCATATTTTTATAAAAGATTAAACATTTTTATTTAATACCAAAAATGTTTTTCAAAAATATATAAAATGTTTTTGATGTTTTATAAAAAATCTAGTTATTAAGAAAATGTTCCTTTGATCATATAATGCATTAAGCATTAGTTCATTCATACCTTAAGTGATTTGAGTTGTAGAAATAGATATTTACAACTAAATACTTGTTTACGTCATAATTTTCCGATTAATGATTTTACATTTTGTGATTATTAAAACGTAGAGATATCAAAAAATATTAATAACGTGTTTAGGCATTATTTATATCAACAAATATTTCTGAATTCTTGGAATGACATAAATGAATGAAGTAATCTAATACTACTTCAATTTGGATATTTATGTATTCTTGGAATTAGAATGACATAAATAAATGAAGTAATAAATTAACTTGAAATTACTATTGAAACCAAGAAGTGGTGTTCATGATTACTTTAGTTATACATGTTTATTATTTCTTTGTAAAGTTGCAAACATGAAGTCTTTTAATTATTACAAGACTTATAATATAAAGTAAGACGTCAACTTGTTATGTCTTTTATTAAGACATATACATGAAGTCATTGAAAAATGACTTATAACGTATCATGGGATTATAGTTGTTTATGTCGTCTTGATGAGACATGGACATGAAGTGACTTGGTCAAAAAGTACTTGGGTTGTAAAGCATTCAATTGGCTTGGAAATTCTATTATACCATTAAGATGACTTAGTTGGTAAATAAGTAAGCCGAAAGATATATGTTTATCTTACATATTGTTAAATTATCTTACAATATTAATTCTAATGAAATACCACATGTTTATGGTATGTTTAGTTAGGAGAATCAAACTCTTGCAACGTTTGATTAAAGATAACCATATCTTATTTTCTTCCAAAAGTTATCAAGGTTAGAATATTGTCTAGAAGATTAATAAGACATCATTAAATTATGGAATGTGATGAATCACATTAAGTCTTAAAATAAAATTCTGAATTTGTTAAACTTCAGTTGAAGTTGGTTATTAACAAACTAATGTCAGGAATTGTCATTGTGCTTTGTAATGTCCCAAAAGAGAACATTGTATTGTTGCTTTATTTGCTGAGTATTTATAGATAGTCTATAAATTACAAAAGGCAAGTGGGAGTTTTTATATCTTGTAAAGATAAAATTACAAAATACAAAATCTTCTAAAATACACTAGTAAATATCATAATGAGGCTAAATGATAGACCTCAAAATGATGGAATTTTCATTCATAGATCTGCAAGGATATCTCAGATATTTGATTAATATGCTGAGGATTATGAGTTACATGATAATGGTAAACCTGATGATCATTATGATGCATTACCAAATATTGAATTGGGTAAATTACTCATACTATGAATGTTAAGATGCTGTCCATGAAGATAATCAATTTTGGAAACTTGGTTTATCTTGAACTCTATAGTTAGACTAGATAAGAAAGATGAGTTTCTTCAAATAGAAGGAAAACCCTAGTGGTTTAATTCTTTATGGAAAAATCATATGGACAATATTGTACGCATATTTAATGCATGTCTTGTGACAAGATTATTAATCACACTTAAGCAATTAACTGTGATTGAATATTCTATCCTAAGCACATTAAATATATATAAAGATTATGATTGTCATACTTATTTTCATTAATTTGAAAAATGACAATGGAATATCAAAACTCTTTCTTGAGTGATTACTTGAGCGAGGACGGTAAATAATTGAAAGGAGTTTATGAATTCAACTAATATTTAGAAGTGTAAAAAGTGCAATAATTCATGAATGGATTAATGCATGTATCTAGGAGATAAAACTTATGTTTAATTATTAAATCCAAGTTTTGATTTATAATTGAAATAGGATAATCTCTAAGTATTCCTGAAAGCTAATGGGAGTATTATGTTTATTTCTTAAATCATATATGTTGTCTAATATATAGGAAGTAACATACCATATAAGTTAAATGTTAAGTCTTAGATTGGAATGAAACTTCACTTGAAAAATTTAGAAAATATAACATACAACCTTGGAACAAATGTTTATTATTATTAAACATATGCGGTAAATGAATCTAATAGAACATGATATATCATTTAGATAGTCTAAATGGATATGTATCTTTTGAAAAGATATAACATGAACAAAATCTAAGTCTGACTCAAAGATTTTCATGTACATCATATTATTGTTGTATCATGCTTGATTGCAAGATGATTTGACAACATTTATATCTAATTGAAAGTTATTAGATAACTAGTGTAATGAATATTCTATTAGAATATGTTTGGATATAGAATTACATCCTCAGCCTGGAGTTGCTCCTAGATTCTATGGATGAAAAATACGTCAATTGTTGTGCAAATTGTCATCGCCTACAAACTTGAAAGTTTGGAATGCATCAAACATTACACAATAGATATTAAAGTTTACGAAGTTTTAAAGAGCATATTGTTGTTTGTTGGTGTGTGTGCACAAGTATATATATATATATATATATATATATATATATATATATATATATATATATATATATAGGGTCCGGTTCTAGAGAAAAGTACAATTAGATAGAAAAGTGAGAAAAAAAGTTACAGGTATATTTTGATAACAATCGAAGTTTAGGGTAAAATTTGAAACAATGCAAACAAATACCGAGTAGCTGGTATCCATCATATACAAACACACAGTTATCTTCTCTCCCGATTCAAAACACACACACACTCACCGTCACCACCACCACAATCATCGTCTCCACCGTCTTCCCTCGTGCAACCACCGCATCAATCTTCACTCCACCACCGTCTCACCTTCGGATAAATGCGTTATCACACAAAACACACATACCCCTTCTCTATGGTTCCGATAAAAAAAACAACAAAAACCCTAATTTCAAATCAAAAACCCTAATTTCGCTGTTCGATAATCGTAAAAAAATGACGAAAAAGAGATTTAAGAATCGTAAGTAGGTTAATTTATTGTATTTATAGTTTTATTGATTTATAAATCTTATAATTTTGTATAATTTTTTAATTTCAGCAACTCGAGTAAGTCCACGATTAAAGGAAAAAAACATTGAAATTGAAAAGGAAAATTTGGATGAAAGTAATCATATGTTCATTAAATTAGAGCATCAGTTGTTTAATTTAATTTAGGGCATCAGTTGTTAAATTCGGATGAAAGTAAGAATTTGTTTGTTAGAATAAATATCATCTTTTTGTTTAATTTAGGGCATCAGTTGTAGAATATGTATGTAGATGTTGAATAGTGTATCAAAGTACGTGTTAGAGCATCTATTAGTATAATTAGGACATTTGTATTATGTGCTTGGTGCATCTATATTATGTGTTACATCAACTATATGTGTTTGGTGCATCTGTATTATGTGTTTGGTGCATCTATATTATGTGCATCTGTTAGTATAATTAGGACATATGCCGTAATGTTGCAGCATCTATATGTGTTAGAGCAACTGTATGTATGAATGAGGCGTATGTATTATGTGTTTGGTGCATCTATATGTACACATATGATCAGTGCATCGCCATTACGACATCTGTTTAGTTTAATTGGTGCATCTGTTTAGTTTAATCGGTGCATCTGTTTAGTTTATATGATCAGTGATTGTGTTGCTGGTGCAACGGTTTATCCTCAAGCAGTACCATACCAACCTTTTGTCTCATATCCTATTTCAAATCAAATATCCCATTGGCGGCCGCACATCTACATGAATATTCACATTTTTTTCACCTGCCACAGTGTCTGATCTTGGAAAATGGAAATAAGCTATACGTACATGTGACATAATATCTAATTTCAGTTTTAGGCTCTATAATTTTACGTATTCATTTTTCACCTTCTAAATAGAACCTTACCTTTTTCCAGGTGTTAAGACCTTTTGTGGTAGAGCTTGGTGTGAGGACATGGCCTTGTATGTAACAAATAGGTTTGAGAATGCAAGCAACTGTAAACATTGAGAGATGGAGCAAAAATGAGAGTTTTGTTTCAACCAGGAATAGCCTTGAGCAGGGACCAGCATAAGAGTCTTTGAATAATGTAACTCAAGAACTTGCATCTTATGAGGCCTTCTCACCCTCTTCACTTCTGCAACTCTCTACGTTTGTCGTATTGTAGGCACTCCCAGGGACATTGACAAAAAGTTCGCTGTCAAGATCACTGTCAAGCAGTCGGTAATGATCACAACCCTGTAAATATTTATTTATATTTATCAATAAGGTTGTATGCACACAAAATATGCATTGTTTATTTATTAAATTGAAAATACAAGTGGCAATTTCAACCCATTTTATTTATACTGGTAGATTTGGGGTTATGTAACATCTCTAATGGGTCACCTAGATTATGCTAAAAGATTTGGCAAAAAAAGTGGGTCGGATGGGTTAACCTAAAAGACTTGAGTAATGAATAAAAGGTCAAATGGTTCAATAGGTCATCAATCTCCTAGATTGCTTTATCACAAAATAGTTATACATTTTTACTATAATAACAGAGTTCCAATAATCATATTTAACATGATAATTATTCATATAGAGTCCGCACAAATTAGATATTTTAGTAGTAGGTCTATACCCAACTCATATTGACCTATTAACCAACCCCATGATCTACCCATTCTGCCATCTTTAAATTACTACCTTTTCATAGTCGATTTGTGCAGATCTCTCAATGGATTTTAGGTCGGATAGTAACTTGTTAAGTTTTCTCTTAGCCTTGGCACTTTCTGAGCGCCGCTCAGCACATTGAGCTGCAGTAACTTCAGCATGACATGTAATACAAAGGGTTCTCATGTTCTCTAGTTATCATTCACCTGAAGATGAATTGCATAGAAAATCAGGTAATATTTCAGAACTGGATCTAACAGGACGAGTTGCAGACAATTACAATTACAATTACAGATGGAAAAATAGGCAGATTTGGTCACGGTAAAAAACGGGGGTACTTTTTAACACTGATCATTAAATGGGTCAGGTCTAAAAAGTTTCTGTCCAAATTTTTTAGATCTTTATAAACATTTAGTGTACCAAATAGGCGAATATGATTACTAAAGTTGTACTAGATCAATACTAATATATGCCTAAAATATACACTTCAGGAAAATTCTGACCTACCGGTTTCTGATTTATGTAATATTATCTGGTTTTATCTATTTAAGATACAACATAACTCGAAAACAACCCATACTTAACTTAAGTAAATGGGTCAAGATAGCAACATATAGTTAAAACCTATATTGAGTCAATGGTCAATTGCAGCAATAAATTTCTTTAATCATTAAACAATTTAAGATTAATTATTTTAGGATACCCCCCCCCCCTCGATATACTTGCACAATGTGGTCTGCATGCCATGCATTTGCTTCCATCGGATCACTAATGAGCTTTTCAAGTATACAAAAAATAATAAAAGAGATCAGGGATATGATTGTATCTAATAATATAAGATGTGTAATAGAGCACCGCATATTTTAGGATACCTCCCCGTCGATATATTACACATTTGGGTTGGAGACACTACAGTCACCGGACCAGGTAATTCCTATACGTAAAATTATAAAGCGCCTGACACATAACTGCATTATAAGAATTCTGTTTCTGTTACATGGTATGCATTATTAGTGGCAAAAAATGGGTCATGTTTCAAATAGTCCTCCTTTTAACAGATATGTATTATCTTCGTGCATCTATTAACAGATTGGTGCATCTGTTAACAACAGATTGGTGCATCTGTTCACAAATTGGTGCATGTGTTAACATAGACACTAGGTACAAGAAGGTGTATTTGTTAACAAATTGGTTTCCTTCTTCCACTCTCAGGTGGAGCTGATAGTTCTTCAGTTGCTGGTATTCTTGGATGCATGTGCCAGCTTGTAGTAAAAGGTCAGTTTACTCTTCTTTTAGAGATAGAAAATTGATATTGGTGCATCTCCTTTTTTGGTACCTTCAACGTGTAAACTTGGTATTCTGATGCATTCTTTAGTGCATCAACATGAATTTTTTCTGGTGCATCAACATGAATTCTTTGGTGCATAAACCTGGCAGCACATCAGGTTCCTCCTCTACACCAAATGAATATGGCATCTCTATATACCTGAGCGCTATAAAGGAATGGGCATATATTAGTGCATCCATTTGGGTATTTAGAGAATCTGTTTGGACATATTGGGGCAGCAAGGGGGGCTGATTATAGTATCGGGAGTAAGATCTAGTAAAACTATTGAGTAAAATTATCTCTCTTTTCTCTTCAGGTTTCTTTTGGTGATATGATAGCATGTGAGAATGAGAATGTAAGTTTCTGTTGCTTCATTTTGCTTTATATACGTTGACCACTTTTTTATTTGTTGCTTCAGGTTTTGTGTTATTTCTCCTCGCCGCAGCCGTGTTACATTGACGATGAGCATGTTAAGAATCTGAAGGGGATTGAGGTGACTATGAATGAGGTCAAGACTGTCTGGAATGAGGATGTGAAGAACCCGACGGATAGGACGATGCAGGAGGTGGTTGATAAGTTTACGTGTAATGATGAGGTTCTTGCGATTGGAAATGTTTTCTTTGCTGATGTGGAGAAATAGTGGGTCATGTAGCATGGTAGTCCTATCGTTCTCGCTCATACATGTCAGACGTTGATTGAGCCAAGCCGTGTGATCTTGTTAACAGCTCAGCGTTTCATTCAAACCTTCTAGGAAAAGACTTTGTGGCACTTCATTTCAGGCGCCATGGATTCTTAAAGTTTTGGTAAGTATGCTCTTTCTTCTGCAAAATATCATATTACTATATGATTGCACTTATATGCTGATATACTTTATGTTAACCAAATTCAGGTAGAAGAAAACAGCAACACTCTTAGCTTTTGGAGTTCTTTTGTGATGGGATTGTTGTAATGGGAATTAAGCTTGTAAGAAAAGTGATTAAGAGGCAAGTTCCATCTCAAGAGTTTGCTGAGAAAAAGCATTTGGAGTCCTTTTGGCTGGTGAACTTAAAAAATACTCAATTTGGGTCAAAAGTGGTTTTGAAAAAAAGCTTAGTCTTCCGGAAGAAATGAAAGCAAAGAAAGCAATGCTTGGCAATCCGATTACAAGGCCAGTAGTTAGACTTGAAGCTCGAAAGAGGATAGGCGAAGTTGGGCTCTTAGATCACCTCCTCAAGGATGTTGCAAATGAGGTGGCTCCTGAAGCCACATTAAGGTTCCAACGGTCACACAATGCTTCTGGTACGATGGAATACTGGCTCGAGGAAGCTAATCTTCTTAAAATCAGGAAAGACACTGGAGTTAATGAACCTTTTTGGACTACACCACCTAATTCTGGTGATTCTCCCATCCAGATACCAATTGACTTGGTACGTCTCGCAGCTCCAAGATATGAAGAAAGGAATCAGAAGCTGAAATGATGAAGAAAAACGAATTTCAGTTCTAATATTGGTTCTGTACTGATTGCATATTTTAATGTATTGTTAAGCATATTTTAATTCATTGTTAACCAATATCAATTTTCAATGTACATGTTAAGCATATGTCTAAAAACGAATTTCAATACTTACATTAGTTGTGTACTGATTACATATTTCAATACATTGTTAAGCATTTCATTGTTAAGCGTATTTCAGTACTCTCATTAAATCTACACGATGTGTAAAATGAAACTCGTAGTCAATAAAAAAAATTCAATTTTCAAAACAGCCCTTGAAAAAAAAAAGATATGACAAAGAGACCCCTTGAGTTTGTGAAAAAAAGGAGGGGGGAGGGGAGTGAGTGATTTGTACATTTTTCTCACTTTTCTATCAAAATGAATTTTTTTAATGAACCAATATATATATATATATATATATATATATATATATATATATATATATATATATATTATATATATATTATATATAGGGTCCGGTTCTAGAGAAAAGTGTAATTATATAGAAAAGTGAGAAAAATAGTTACAGGGTAGAATTTGATAACAATCAAAAGTCCAGGGTAAAAAATGAAAAAAGCTACCAAACACACCAAATGGGGTTCAAACTGTTTCTATATCATTTAATAAAGCACCACTGTCTCTCTCTCTCTCTCTTTAATCAAACACACCAAACACAGTCTCTAATCAAACACGCCACCGCCACTACCACCGTCACCATCGTCGCCACCGTCACCGTCACAAATCACTTACCCCGTCATTTTCATTAAGAAAAACACCTACAAAAAAGCACACCGATTCACTCAGATTGTGACGGTTGTTATTCAGTGGAATTGCACTAAAAACACGTCATCGTCACCACCGATCCAAAACACATTAAAAATACTTGTTATTCAGTGGAATTGCAGCTCAATTCACGCAGTTATCCACTTTCACGGAATTATTCAGTGGAATTGCAGCTCAATTAACGCAGTTATTCGGGTTATATGTAAATTTCATTAATCACGTTTTAAGCTTGTTTCTTTCTTATTTTTTGAATTTGTGTAAAATTAGGGCATCTATAATGATTTTGTAGGTTTGAAAATAAGAAGTTGAGAGCCACTGATTAGTTAGATTATTTTTGAGTTATTTGACTGTAGGTCACTAATATCTCAAACACACACACGATATGAAAGCTAAAATACATACAACTACTAAATATTAAGCTACGATTTAGAAGATAAGTAAATAAGCAATAAGAGAAGAGAATAAGATAAGAATAAGAGAGAATGGAAGGCTTTCACTATTCGAATTACAAATGATCAGAGCTTACGCACGATGCATGAAAAACCAACTGCTTACAATGCATCTCATGCCTTCTATTTATAGGCAATGGGAGGGGAATGATGCTAAGAATATTCCTTAGCATATTTCTAGAAGAATTTAACTAAGATGGCCGGTCCATGGACTACTAATGGACCGGACCATAATTACAAACAATATAGTCCAAAATAAGCAACATCTATCGCATTTGATCAAGACTTGAATATTACTAAACGTGTTCCTAACAATCCCCCCCTAAGTCTTGATCATCAATGTTGCTTGACGTCATCTTTGCTTCTTTGGCTTCTGACGTCTTTATAATCTTTGTTTCTTTGTTCTTGTTCTTAAGATGATATTATGTTGTCTCGAACTGCCAATCTCCAATGTCTTCTTGTCTTTCCATCATGCTCATATGTCTTTGACTTGTTTTCTGCAACATGTTCTCACTTTTCAATCTTAAAACTTGAGAAAGGTTGAAGTGCTTGAACTTTTGACTTTACTGTATCATATGTTGAGCTTTTGATGTTACTGAGTCTTTGAGAGAACATTTCTTCAAAATATGAGCATGATGGAGTCTTGATGGTCGAACTCCAGATCCTCAGCAGCAGCAGCATGAACCAACCGACACTTATAGGTTCAGACTTGAGATTATCAACAGCATAGTGTGAAGACTTTCTCAAATCCTAACCCAGGCCGTTCTGAACCGGATTCCCCCGAAAGGGATAACACGGACACACCGAAGTGCACCCACGATTCAGTGAGTCGCTGGAGATCAACCCACGACTGTAGACCGTTTGGAGCATACACTAAGCGTAACCCACAAGGAGTTACCGAAGTGACCTGCTGTCAGAGTTGTTTGATGTTGCTCTGGCAGGATTTCCATTCAATCATTGATAATCACAATTGTGACTTCTCTCATGAATGTTCTCGGCAGATTGCTAAGATCTGCGAAGGACACTTTCTTAATTTTACATCTGCTGCCCAAGATGTAGAACAGCAGAGTAATACTAAGTGTACCTAAGAGATCTTTGATGAATCTCATGGCTCTAGACTCAATTAGTGCACATTTGTTTGGTCATCAGAGGTGTGGAACAGATTGCCTCCTTTTCAATATCAACATTCTCGTAATGAGTGGTCGATAGATTATGAAGGGTTCTCCGTGTGAATGAAACAAATGTCTTTTGAGAGACACTTGAGTGGCTTAGAAGGTTTATTAGTGCGTCACTGGGTCCATGACGTCTTTAGTCTTCAATACCGGTGATGCTCATCAACCAGTAGATTATGAATTGAACCCGGTGTCTGCCCTAAGGTTGAACAAAATGGAGGGCTATTTCTTTTCACCCTTTTCTTTGCTTTTCTTTTTAATTCTTCAACCCCTTCTTTCTCCTTTCATTCATTATCTCCTTTTATAATATCATACCTAGGACTTTCTAGTTCTAAACTATTGGTATTGTCCTTGGGTAGATCCCTCCGGCTCTGGCGGATCATAGGACGGTTTTCCCTAACCTTAGTCACCTTATAACTCCATGACTATCCTAATGATGCCATAAAACCAAACCATTGAAAATCTCTCAAAGTGTCGATAATTTGTAAAGACATTTTGTTGACACCTTGAGGTTTTGATGATTTTCAGAAAGACTCCCCCTTAACATGTGCGCATAAGTAATAAATTTGAAATTTGCACATGCCGGAAAGAGTTGGCACTTTTTGAATTGATTGACTTTCAATGAACCTGATCGTCGCGAGACACGCTTACATCACCAGTTAAACTGGCTTGAAATTATTACCCGTCCAGATCAAATTCAAAGATTATCGCTCGAAATCGGTACATTCTACTCAGACACGTCCTTTGCGAGACACGCTTACATCACCAGATAAACTGGCTTGAAATTATTACCCGTCCTGGACATGTCCTTTCAACTACTGACTTTTCCTATCGTCAATTCGAGGGTCAATTCTGAGTTTGAGCACAAGAGATTCCAGCAAATGAGACTCTATATTTTAATCATCTTTTACTTCTCCCCCTCAAAAATAGCATATTCATGATGTTTTTGAAAAATGTTTATGATTAAAATATGCTGTTTTTGAGTTTTAGGGAAGAATTTCAAGAACATTTGTATTTTCCTGAACAAAGATTATATTTTCAAATACTCCCCCTTAACAAGGGAATACTTGTCCTTATGAGCAGAATGTTTGAAAAAAAACTTTAGAAAACATTCTGGTTTTAATTCTGCTCATAAGTAAGAAGCTTTCGCTCCTTTTTCAGGATTGAGGCACTGAAGCATACCTCAGGGTCCTTTCTTTGAGGTCCGGGTTGTACACTGTTATGTGTGCACAAGCCGTAATGCATAGGCCAATATGGAAATAAAAATGATATAAGAATAATGTAATATGATAATATATTCTTACATCAACCGCCTTTGCCAAAAGTTGAGAATACTGGGTCAGTCCGCTGAAATAGTCTGATAGCGAAAGGTGGACGACCCCCAACATAGCTTTCTAACCTCCTCATCTGATCACGATGATATAACCTTTCTTCAATCTTCCGAACAAATTCCTTAACTTGTCGCACCTCCTTAGAATTCCATCTTCGTGATTTTCCCAACGCTGAATCTCGAACCCGATTAGCTAACCCATCACGTACACTTTTTAAGGTATCGTCACAGAACTTATGAATTTCATTGAATGCCATGAAACGGTGGAAATCTGTTGTACTTCTGTAAACGAACCCAAAGACTGGACTATGTAGCATGGTGTATTGAGGGTCCTTTTTGCTGTTGAGTAGGAATTGCGGTTCAACAAGGTTTAGCTTCGTCTGATAACTTTCGACACCTAGCTGGAGATCTTCTACACGTTCTTTGATGATTGTTCTCCTGATGTAGTGACAGAGAGAGGTACTGAGTGCATATCGAAGCTCGTTTGTCAGATGTTGCAGTTTGCCTTGAACTTTCATCAGATACATGTCTTCGATATCATTCAGGTTCAAATCAGGAAGATCAGCCTCAGAGAATGTGTAGAGATTATTGTCAATTCTTTTTACTGTGATCTCTTCGAGAAATATATAATCACATCTTCTGGATCCGCTCACACTGGTAACGGCCACTATTCTGAGATCACTGTAAACTGGTTCCCGTGATTTCTGGAGAGCAAGTTTGTACTTGTACCAGCTTTGTTGTTTAGAATACCAGTGATGAATCCCCAACTCTGCATCACGATCATATTTCACAAGCTCTTTAACAAACAGATGTCTGTTAATAGCTTCTTCTTCAATAGCTGACTGTGTGTAGTGAGCAGCTGGTGTGAAAGTAATTGACGTAGCATACTTTGTCTTCCCTTGTGCTCCGTTCTTTAGAAGTTCCAGATCGTTGTTGAAGAAAGCTTGGAAGGGAATTTCTGAGTGGTGAGATCTTCGTATCACGGGAAGTGGCTTAGTCCAATCAGTGATGTAATGTCGGTTCTTGCCAACTCCCCTGACTACGTCTGGATTAGCCCAGTCGAAGTCACTTGACATTGCGCGTGCAATGTTTTCAAGATGATATTCAAGTTCGGCTGCACTGTTGGATTTATTTTTCAGAAGAATGAAGGCATCGTTCTTGATCCGACGAAGTTCCCATTTGGTCATCTTCTTTATGTTAAGACTTCTTTTGATCTCTTGAGTAACAGCAAACGTGCTGTCTTCAACTCGGGAAGCTTCGTCAGTAGGAACCTGAGCACTTGCCAGATGATCAAACCATTCATTCCCTAGCTCATCCTTATCATTATCAAGCCAGGTGACAACAGCTGGTTCATTAGATGACTTCTTGCTGCGTGATGACTTGGATTTGGAGGGCTTTGGTTTTGGTGGTGACGGTGGTGAATGCGGTTGATCGTCTTGCGGCTGAAATTCCACATCTTCAGCCGTGAAATGCTCATATTGATGTTCGGTTTCATTAGGACCAGATGATTGATGTTTTGGAGGTAGAGATGATGTTGTTTTTCCAGTTGGCTCCTGAATATGAATCCCAGACCCGCTTTTGTGTTTCTTATGTTCGGGATTTGGGTCCTGATCTTCCTTGTCATCCTCTCGAATACGTTTCCCTTTGTCAGTAGCTTCCTTGCATGATTTCTTCTCAATGTGTGCTTGAAGAGCCGCGATCAGGTTGATTTCTTCTTGAGAAGGAGAGGTGATTTCAAAGAGTCTGTCGAGAAGCACAAGCTCGATTTCTTCAGTGGTGAGATCTTGAAGCGGTTTGGTTTGGGAAGAAGATGAGACGGCTTCTTTGATTTTGTCTTCAAGTTGTGAATCAATGTGTTCATTTATATTTTGCTGAAGATCAGGAAGAAATTGCTTGACAAAATGCTTTGTCTTACGTGTGATATGATCTTTGATATTAAAACCAAGGAATTCATCTATCTTCTTCTTACTTTCCTGCATCTCTTCCACTTGCTGAGACAAGTTCTTGACTAAACTTTCCATTTCAGCCAATTTTGTTGTTGCTTGTTTGTCTCGTTGTGCTTGTGCTCTCTTTACAGCTTGTTTAAGTTTCTTTGCTGCAGGAGACACAACTTCAACTTTTGTGACATTGACGATTCTTCTTTTACTCTTTCCTTTGTAAGCCTTTTGAATATTCTCAGAAATAGCTGCTTTTGATTTGGGTGATGAACATCTTGAAGATGATAGAGTTAGTGAAGGAATTGGTTCATCAGATTTAGTTGTTGACTCCTTATGAGGTGAGGGTGGAGGTGTTGGAGTGTGAGGAGGTGATTCAGGAGGTGTCTTGGGTGATGAAATAGGTGAGGGCTGAACTGGTGGTTGTTCCTGTTGCTGTTGAGGGTTACTAATTATCATAGCCAGTTCAGTTGGAGGAATTGTATCATTAGATTTAGTTGTGTCCTTTGGAGGGGAAGGAGGAGGTGTTGGAGTGTGAGAACGTATGTAGCTATCTGCTTCCAGGTTAGCTTGAACATCCTCCTTATGTTTCCTTTCTACTTCCTCTTTTCTTGCCTGTTCCTCAAGATCCATGGCAGCTTTAGTTGTTTTATCTCCCAAAATGTCCCTTTCTTCTTCCATGTTCCAATCTTCTATATCATCGTTACGTGGTTGTTCCCCGTGATTTTCGTCAAACATAGAATCAGAGATTTCCTTGTCAGATAAAACAATATTGCTTTCCAGATCCTTTTCCTTCTCCTCCTGAGTCTGTGCTCCCAAGTCGGGTTGATTAACCAGCTTGTTTGCTGAGAAGAGACCGATTCAGCCTTATCGAGTTGATTAATCGTATCGGGCTGAACCTTTGTTGATGCAGCTCCAGATCCTCCGGGTTGATTAACCGGATTAACTTGGGTCGAAGCAGCTTCATGAACAGTTTCTGATCCTCCAACTCCATGTGTTCTCTCATACTCCATCTGTTGCTCCAATACTTTCCTTGCCCTTCGCTCTTCATCTTCCTTTAATGATTTGAGACTTTGCTCTTGTGAATTTTCCTGAGAGATCTTATTATGAAGTTCTGCCTCTTCAACAGTCATAAAGACAGGTTCTTCTTCAGATTCAGATGATTCAGAGTCAGATTCAGTATCTTCATCAATGATTCCACTCGGTTCAGGTTTTGGTTGGGGTTTGCTTGGTACTCTCCTCTTGATGACATTAGTTCGGGGATGTCGTTTCTTTGGTTCAGAGACACTTGATGCACTACCCGTTTTAGACTTACTTCGAGAGCGAGTCTTAGAAGATCCTGATTCTTCAACCAACTTAGCAAGACCCACACGATGTTCACGAAATGCCTTGTCGTAGTCAAGATATGCTTTAGTTTCTTTTACCTCATCAGTCATCAGAAATTCTGGCAATCGTGCACCTTGTTTGCGCGTGCTTTCTTTTGGAAAGTAGACTTTGCTTAAGGTTTTATCCATATTGTACTCATGAACCTCTTGATCAGTAGGACGCTTATCAAGGTCTTGATGTTGATCAAGTAGATAGCTAATGAGAACCTTGGTATATCGTACAAATGGAATTTTCTTGAAGGTTTTTCGCATTAGGTACATTATGTCTTCCCAAATGAGAGCAGCAAAGTCAATTGGTTCCTGGTTTACAAATCCCCATAAGACTTGAAGATGAGAAAGTCTTGGATGCTCAAACCCACTATCTCTTCCAGATATGGAATGGGTTATGATGAAGAAGATAGTCCTCCAGGGTTGAGGAATGTATCTAGCTTTGACTTTGGAGATTGTGGTTAATGGTGTATCTGGTTGAACATCATAACCAATGTCAACCAGGAATTGCATGATTTCAGACTCTGAAGGTATCCGATAGAATCGGTTAGAAGTTTCAGGTGCATCTGGAAGTTTTAAGGCTTTACGGAGTGTGGCAGGTGTGACTCTGATTTTCTTACGATCTAGTGTACAAGTGAAATACTTGTCATCATTACTTCTTGTGAAGGTATCCCAGAATTGATGAATATATAGTTCTGGAATGGTGTCCGAGCTATCAAGAAGATCTCTGCACTTATGAACTTTGAGAATCTCCACTGCAATCTGGCAGCTTGAGTCAGAGCACTTGATCTTGTCCAGTTCTACACGTGAATTGTTCTTTCCAATTTCCAGAGTATACCCGTGAGGAAAGACTTCATCTTTGGTGAGAGCAGGAAGAGGTTGTTGTTGTGAAGTTGCCATTGATGTGTTTCTGAATCAAAAATCATATACGAATATACAGAATGCATGTTTGTTAGAAATTGTTAGCTTTAGAAGCAACACATGGCACCCTATTGCATTTATGATTGGTTGTTTCATGCTTGGTCAAAGAATTTATCAAGAGTTTGCCAAATTCTATAAAATTTAATTAATTTCGATAATTATAAAAGGATATAACTAAGGAAATTGATTAAATTCTATGTCAGATCACAACTGCGATAATTATGTCAACTGCGATAATTACGTCAACTGCGATAATTATGTCAACTGCGATAATTATGTTAACTGCGATAATTATCCAATCAAGATAAGTATCTCAATCAAGATAAGTATCCCAACTGCGATATTTATCCAACTGCGATAATCATCCCAACTGCGATAATTATCCAACTGCGATAATCATCCCAACTGCGATAATTATGTCAATCAAGATAAGTATCCAACTGCGATAATTATCCCAACTGCGATAATTATCCCAACTGCGATAATTTTGGCCAACTTCGATAAACTCTTGTATAAGAGTTTACGATGATATTGTCGATGAACAGTCACTCAGATCTTTATCGTGATTCATTATAACTTATGATTATTAACCTCAGATTAGTTCAAACAACTTTTATGACTATTTTGAGCATTTAGGCTAAGTTATAACACAAACGAACCACAACATCGCAAAAATCAAACTGCTCAAGTTCGTGTTCTTCATAAACCCTAAAACTTAATAAATTCACTTAATGTGTTTCTGGGTACAATCCAAGCATGCCAACATTCAATTAAACATCAAACAACAACATTCCAAAAGACAATTTACATAATAACACATACACAAAGTTTTTCCCAAATTAACGCTTAAACCCTAAAATCCAATTAGAACAATTTGTGGTATCTGGGAGTATTTAAGCATGCAATATAGGATTATAAACATTGTATTAGCATTATCGTACAATTGTTTTCAATACAAACACTCTTAATCATAAATCCTCAATTTACGCAAAACCCTAGAACTAAACATTACAATTCTGATTGTTCTAGCCATTGGATCAAGAATCTGTTCAAAACCATCTTTAATAAGGACATATTAAGCACAAAAACACTCACAAAATTCAAAAATCTTGATCGGATTTGTAGAATGAATGACAGCCGTTGATGATGGTGGGTGGGTGGTATTGAATACGGTTAGGTGAATATGGCAGACTAATAACTGCGGTGAATTAATATTTTGACTTTTTATATCTTTTAGCTACTTTGCAGTATTAGCAACTTAAGTCCCTTAACCTTAATAATTATGAAATCCTAGTCCTAAACCACCATCATGCAAACACTAAGTCTTATTTAAGGCACACAACTTTTCTTATCTTAAAATCTTATCACCTAAAATTGTGAAGCAACAATTTCTGAAAGTATGCAAGTACAATTTTAAAAAATTGTGGTAAAAATTATCTCCCCCTCAACATGTGTTCAAAAATAATTTGAGACATTGTAAAATAAACAACGTGTTGGATAAGGAATTGTACTTGCATTTTTTTTTTTTTTTTTTTTTTTTTATTTTTTTTTTTTTACAAAGATAGGTTGGAAATGTTTGACTTTATTAATTGTTTTTAAGAAACTTTTCCAAATCATTTGGCGTCAAACATCTCATACCAATCCGGTGAACCAGATCCACAAATCTTGCATGAGGCAAGGCTTTTGTGAACAGATCCGCCAGTTGGTGTTCAGTTCCCACAAAGTATAATTCAACAGTACCCTTTTCCACGTGTTCCTTGATGAAATGGTACCGGAGATCAATATGCTTGGACTTCGAATGCTGTACTGTGTTGCATGAAATGGCAATGGCACTCTTGGAGTCGCAATACATCGGAATCTTGTTGAATATATAGCCGTAGTCCATTAGTTGTGATCTCATCCAGATGACTTGAGCACAGCAAGCAGACATGGCTACATACTCAGATTCTGTTGAAGACAGTGAGGTACAATCTTGCTTCTTTGACTGCCAAGAGACTAGTTTGTCACCTAAGAATTGAACTCCCTTTGATGTACTCTTGCGTGTGTCTAAGCATCCTGCATGGTCAGCATCTGAAAATGCAACAAGTTCAAACCCAGAATCCTTTGGATACCAGATCCCCAAATTAATGGTTCCCTTGATGTATCTAAGGATTCTTTTTACGGCTGACAAATGCCGTTCAGTCGGTCTAGACTGATACCGGGAGCAAAGATATGTGGCAAATACAACATTCGGTCTGCTAGCCGTGAGATACATGATCGAGCCAATCATACTACGATACTTTGTAGGATCAATGGGTGTCTCATGTATGTCAGCATCTAGCTTGGGGATGAGGAGGACATTGGGGTATTATAGGTGTCACAGCTGGTCATACCATGCTTTTTCAGGATTTCCTGAGCATATTTTAACTTACTTAGAAATATACCACGGGGTGACTGATGAACTTGCAATCCTAGAAAGAATTTAAGTTCACCCATCATAGACATTTCAAAGTTTTGTTTCATCAGTTTAGAAAACGCGTTTGAATATTTTTTATTGGTTGAACCAAAAATAATATCATCCACATAAATTTGAACAATGAGAATGTCTTCCCCGTGTGTCTGTATAAATAAAGTCGGGTCAACAGTTCCAATGGTAAAATGATTAGCAAGGAGAAATGCATACAGTTTATCGTACCACGCCCTCGGGGCTTGTTTAAGGCCGTATAGGGCTTTCTTAAGCCGATATACATGGTTAGGATGATCTGGGTCCACGAATCCTTCTGGTTGTGACACGTACACCTCTTCTCGGAGTTATCCATTGAGAAATGCCGTCTTCACATCCATCTGATGGACTGTGATGTTCTTGTGGGCTGCGTATGCCAGAAACATTCGAACTGCCTCAATCCGAGCCACTGGAGCAAACGATTCCTCGAAGTCAATACCCTCTTCTTGGCTATACCCTTTTGCTACCAGTCGGGACTTGTTACGAATCACTGTACCATCTGCATCCAGCTTGTTCTTCCAAATCCATTTCAATCCAACAACATAAACTCCATCTGGTCTTTCAACTAATTCCCAAACTTCCAAACGTTTGAATTATTCCAGCTCTTCTTGCATGGATTCAATCCAGTTGTCGTATGTAAGGGCTTCTTTGATGTTTTTAGGTTCAGATTGACAGACAGTGAGTGCATACATGCAGTGTTCACTATCTGAGTGAAGTTTTTGTCTTGTGATGACTGGATTGTTAGGATTTCCAATTATATTTACCAAAGGATGATCTCTTGTCCATTTGTGGGTGGAAGGAAAATGTTGAATGTTGTTTTGGTGAGATGACGGGTCCATGTTGCTCGAGGATGATTCTCCTATTTCTGGAATGGTTGGTGGTGGAGCAAATGGATTGAAAAATGCATTCCCGCCATAATCAGAAGGTGTGGGAACTTGGTTAGAAGTGGGGGAAGAATCTTCAACTGTAGGTGGAGGTGTTTGATCCATAGATGATGAAGGTTCAGGTTGAGGTGCATTGGTATCAACTGCTGTAGAAGTGGTTGCAGATTGATCAGGTGCTTGATGTAGGACTTGTTGAGCAGCAGAACTGGTGGAAGCATCTGATGCACTATTAACACGAACTTCATCAAACATTGGTGCAAACAAATCTTCCAGATCTTTCCTGTTAAAAGGTAAAGGTGCAGCCGAAGATTCAGGGAAGTTTAGACGGTTATGTTCGGGTTCTAAGCGGTCTTGCTCATAAGCCATTTCCGTGAGTTCATCAAAATTGGCGTGTATAGTCTCTTGAATTTCCCCGGTCCGACGATTCCAAATTCTATATCCCTTAGAATTCTCACAGTAGCCAACGAATATCCCGATGTCTGTGATGCGTGCGAGTTTCGTTGCGGTTTAGCAGTATTAATGCCTACTCAAGTTTTAAATTTATATTTAGCCGACTTATCAATAACACACACACACTTAACGAGCAGTGTACCCGGTCAGTATGAATATAATGGTAAGTAGAGTGTCGATCACTAAGAGTGGAACGTATTATCTAGTTATTCTAATCAGTATTTTAATATATTAAGTTAGCTATACAACCTAATCTAACGCAAGGGGGTTCAGCCTGAGAGACTGGCACGATTTGGTTGCAATTAAATAATAAACTAAACCAATAGGCACGAATCAGCAAGTAGCACACACGTACACAGATAAATACTTGAGACAATAAGAGGGCTGTCCTTATGATAAGTAGTTTGTCACTTGTTTTATTGCTAGTGTTATATGAAGTGTATAGTTCGATGCAACGCACCGAGATTAAGTCCTTTCTCGTTGGTTCTAATCTTATCGGCGAGTAAACCCTTAATGATTACTTATGACTATCCCGTTTATCTTTCTCCTACTTTTCTACAGACCATAGAATGCATAGGCATCTAATAAATAGGCAAGGGCAGAGGCATGGTGACCCGATCAACGCTCAGCTAGCCACAGAGGTTATCAATGCACTAATAAAAGTCACCAAAGACACTAACATATAAACTTTAATTGATGAGAAAGCAGTTTTAAGGGAGTGCAATCTTTCCGTTGTCACATTACACAAGCCACCAATCTTGATGAATTAAAGTTTACTAACACAATAAAACAAAACTACTTAATGAATTAAACACATGCAGCACCTTCTTACAGCTCTTGTATCTTTGATTTGGGTGTGTCTTGTGCTGCTGCCTTGACTGAATTCGTCCTTGGTTTCTGTACTTCGGTCTCGTATCTAATATATGTCACACCGAATTCGTCTGGTCTTGGGGTATTTATAGTTTCTGTCTGAGGGTAAGATGCGGCGCATCTAGTAAGTAGATGCGGCGCATTTACTTAACTTCGCGTGGGTCCAAGATTATAATATTCAGGAATATTCGTACACCGCCAGAAGATGCGGCGTATCTTCATCTTTGGATGCGGCGCATGTCCTCTTGTATCTTGGATCGTATCTGGTGAAATATTGATAGTGATGCGCCGTATGTGATAAGCAAGATGCGGCGCATCTGGAGCAAATTAGTCTTGATCTTGTACATTTCAGTAGACTCTTAACTTCTTGCATGTTTTGCTCCATAATTAGTCCAAAATCGCCAAGTTTCACCAAATGCTTGTTTTCAACTGAGAATTACAAAAGTAAACGATTAAGTATCAATCCTCATACATAATATAATAAAACAAGTCAAATTAATAGGATAAATGATAGTAATAAAATTTACTTATTTGACTTCATCAAATATCCCCCCACTTGAACTTTACTTGTCCCCAAGTAAACCTTAGAATTAATCTTATAAAAATGTATCCTAAAAGATATTAGGATTTATTTTTATATTTAAGCATGTATTCGTCTTTGTCATAATCACACAACTAAACACTTAACAAATTAGAAGTAAAATAAAATGTCTTGATAAAAGCAAATCTAATCGTTTAACTGTCCAGTCGCGACGAATATTCTATCATAAGCTTGGCAAGTATACACATCTCCACCACTAAAGCTAAGGAATAACAAGTCTAAAGCGGTAAAAAAGGTTTTGAGGTTTAAGGGTTAATTATTCTTAATCTCTATCGATCTCAAATTCCAGAAAAGGCGACAACAATCACAAATACATGATCGAATCCACGAACACGATACTTGCAATTGCTCAAATCCTTAACTCGAATAGGCTACAGGTAGGTCCAAACTTCACCAATAATAATATATCAAAAAGGGCGACAAAATCATAAATACATAGCCGAATCCACGACTACGATACTTAAGATTGCTCAAATCCCTAATCTCAATAAATCAAAGGTTTGGTTGGATAAAGAATAATAAAGGGTATGGATAATTTTTGGGATATAAATTGGTGTAAAATGAAAAATAAACAAAACAAATAAATTAAAATCCTAAGTGTGGTTAATCACTATCCCAACCATCCCATGAATAAGACTCATATCATTGAATAACTCACGCTTTAACAATTGAAACACACGCTTTTGGTAGACACGAATTATACTCAACAAAATCTTAATCAAAGAATAAACCTTAGTTGACGTTCCCATAACTGCCAACTCCCATTCAATCCATAAATATATAATACAACAATTAGTGGTGATATCGACCACTTAATACAAAACTTTACATCGTTGGTTTAATCAAACATCCAACTATTCTTTTTCTTTTTTCTTTTTCATTTTTTTTATTTTTTTTTTTTTTTTTTTTTTTTTTTTTTGCACATAAACAAAGATGTGTAAAATTTCACCACATCACTATAATGATAATTCTGGATAATTTTTCCATATTTTCCATGACTTCAGAAATAACGGTAATAGTGAAAGTTGTAAACACACGAAAAATAAACTCAAAAATATACAATATTTACTTTACTCCAATTGCATTGTGCAATTTCCCGACCTAACCTATAGATAATGAATTACGCACACGAACACAGGTAATGTAAGGAAACACACTTTGCCTATAGCAATTAACCAACCATGGACTTTAATCTACAGGGTAGGCTAAGGTGTAAGGGTGTAACGAAACATTTTAAGCATAGGTGTAAGAAACGAAAGGAATGGCTCTGAGTGTTTTTCTAGGGGTATCTTACTCTAAAAATGAGAGTAACAAAAGGGTTTATACGGGGGTTAACTAACCAGTGTAGTTAGCTAATAACACATAACATATAAGGCTTTTTGGGTGTAATCCTAGAAATTTACCAATTTAGACAAGTCATTCCAATTATATAAAATAATACTTATTATGGTGGTCTCGAATAGTATACAAGCCAAGTTCTAAAGTTTACAAGTCACCGGCACACTCATAGATTTGTGAATTTTGAAAAATCACAATTTTTGAAAATAACGTCATGTGTGCAGCTATGCAACTTAGACTTTAAACAAAAACATGCTAAAAATTTTAAATTTTGATATATTAAGCACATTTTAATCATATTTTGAAAAGTTTAGGACAAGTAAATGTTAAGTGTTCTAATTCTCCAATCCCCCCACTTAAGTTAAACAACGTCCTCGTTGTTTGTATAAAAGGTTAAAAACTAGGAAAATAAAAGAATTAGAACAGAAAAACTCCCCTGAGATTTGCTCGGTATGATCCTCCATTAGTATTAGAGCAAAAATCATCTTTCTAGTGGATTAGAACTTTTAAGCTTCATATTCGATGTATCCACAGAAAATGCAGGAATCTATAATACCACCAAGGCTTCAAAACACACCTAAGGTAAGAAAGGTTCAACTTGCATAACACATTAGTAGTTAGGTAAAAATAAACATAAAAATTAAAAATGAAAATCATCAGGTCAGTCGATGCGCCGTATCTTATGGAAGAAGATACGCCGTATCGAGCCTGGAATAATTACGGATCAGAATAAAAGATGCGCCGCATCCTTAACCAGGGATGCGCCGCATTGAAAATAAACTGATAAAAAGTTTTAAAGTCGAAAATTAAAAATGCAGGAAAATAAAATAAGATATGACCATCTGCAGGAGATGCGTCGCATCTCAGAACTGAGATGCGTCCGTATCCTCTGCGGCCTGAAACAAAAATAAAACAAATAAAAGGATAGGATGCGTCGCATCTGTTTACCAGATGCGGCGCATGTAGTTACCAAACAGACTGATAACAGTCTGATGTAAAATGACTCGTTCCATGGTTTAATCTCTCACGTCCTCTCGTACTCTTATGCTGAACTTAATGCCAGTCTTCATCAAATATAACAAGAAACATAAACTGAAACATTAAATATATACACGAGAATATGATCAGTACAATCCAAAAAATATAATAATATGTGGAACAATGTCTGTAAAATCAAGAGAGTAAGATCATGGGTGAGTGAGGTCGTCGGGATGGGTCCCTGAGGTGCTAGCATCATTGGTCCTAGGCCGGACTCTGCGAGCATATGCACGTGTCACTCCCGCAACATGAGTACCATCTGATCGGGTGTGGGTAATACCCTGCTGCTCCAAGAGTCTGCTCACACTCATAACCAGCCACTCTGAATCTCTCCTCATACCATCAACAATCCCTCTCAACGCTCTCAACTCCCCCTCGACTGCCTCGACTCTCTGACCCATGGTACGTACAGGGACTGGTGGGGGCACTGGTGCCTGCGGCTCCTCCTGATGGGCTGGAGCAGCAGCCGGAGGTCCCTGAGGGCCTCCCTGCTCCGCCTCTGGTCCTGCAGCTCTGGCGGGCCCTAATGCTACCCAAACGTACTCTCCCATGGCCAACTGGCATATCCCCAGTCTAACCAAATAATCCCTGTCAATAACTGGGAGATGGGTCACCACAACCTCCAGCCCCGCTGGAATCTCCGCTCCAATCACTCCAAAATGGCGGGCCAGCCGAGAAACAAAATGCCCGCCAGTCATCTGGCTCCTCCTATCTCTCCCTGCGGCCGACCGGTGGAGGTAGTGTGCCAAAAAGTGGGGGATGTTCACCGACAACCCCTCATCCATGCTCCTAAGGAGGAAGAGGTCCAGAGTGGTCACCTTCTCAGGTGACTGACCCCTCCCAGCAATGGTAAGTGCAATCAGCCGGTGGCACAGCCTCCTCATCGGCTCCCTGATCAAAGTGTAAGAGGGGGTGGAAGTAGTGATATCACCCCCCGAAGAAATCCTGTCCCACTAATCACTAAATAATCCTCTGTCAGGGACGCTCGCAAACTATCATCCCAATATCTGTCAAACCCATCTGACTCAAGCTCCTCAGCTGTATGCAAACCCATGGCCAAAATGAACTGTCTCATAGACATCTGCCTCGACACCCCACCCAATCTAAACATAAGGGTGTCAGCTATATCCAAACCCGTATCCGTCTCTCTGTAGTAAAATGTACTAAAGAACTCCAACACAAGCTCCCTGATAAGAGGCTCATCGATCCTGAACAGTCTCTCCCAAGCACTAGATCTGAACACCACCTCCTCATCATCTCCAGTAACAACCATCTCCATCCTATGCTGTAAACTCTCAGCAGCATGTCCTGCCCCAATCAATCCCACATCATCAAAATCCAAAGCCTGTACCCTGAACATCCTCCTAAAGTAAATCGACTCAAGTATCCGTAAGTAATCCTCCAAAGTGCCAGGGGTTAGACCCATATCCTCGAATTGTAACCACTGGTGTCTCTGTGCTACTTCTGGTACTGCCATCTGAAATAGATTTTCAAAGTTAGTAATCAGTCTGCAAATCAGGAGGATACGGCGCATCTGACTTAATCAGTGCGGCGTATCTGCACAAAGTATATAAGAGACGCGGAGCAAGAAAATAGATACGGCGTATGGAGATGCGTCGTATCTAGATTAAGTAATACGGCGTATCTAAAAATTTTATTAATTTGGAAAAGGTCGTTACGCCGTATCAATCAACATAGATGCGCCGCATCTAAAAGCATATCAGTATAAATAAAGGGGATCAGGCAGGCATTTCAAGAATCCGTATCCGTGACGCAAACTACCACTAAATATCACAGTATCATATACTCCTTATATCAGTTCTAATAGCTCATTGCATTTTACTAATCCACCTTCCCGCTAAATATTCAAAACCGAATTCATTATCTCAAATTTTCGTTCAATCAAACTAGCCTAGAAATTCGATTATTAACGCAAGTTAAGTACGGGGAAGATCATCTATTACAAGTCCTAATCATATCTCTATATCATTTAAGCACAAATCGAATTAATCATATAAACCCTAATTTTCGTATTAACCAAGATTAAATAGAAATAGAACAATTACCTTAATTTGATGATTAGGAGAAAGATTATAGATCGGATTAAAGGTGGGTTTAAGAAAAATGATCGGAATTGGAGTATAATATCAGTGTGTGTAAGTTCTTAACTGTGTGTGTTTATGCGGTAAAGATTTTAGATCCGGCGCATTCCCGTCGTATTTATAGGGCAAAACGATGCGCCGTATTGGAAATTGGGATGCGCCGTATCTATTTAATTTCGTTGACTAGTCAATGGGTCCTAGATGGTCAGAGATACGGCGCTTTGGATATTTAGATCCGCCGTATCGCAATATTAGTGAACGAAATTTAAATGAGGAACGTACCTTGGCCTCCGCAACACGATTCTTTATACACCAAATTGGGGTAAAACGGTTACACCATACGATATAAGTGAATTCAAAATAAGAGCAATAGGTATAAACGTTTTATTAACAATTGTAATCTTATAGTTTAGAGGATAAGAATTTATTCCGAGGTTATGAACAAATATCGTTTTTAAGCATACAAAATTAAGATTACAATTTGAATCAGATGTATAATATGGATAATAAAATTGAGATTATAATGTAGAGAACTTCCCTTTGGGCAGGTTGAATAATGAAGAGGTTACGTTTGATCACTCCAGCTAGCTTCTCTCGGGTTGGTTCAGAATGTAATCTTTCATGGTGATGCTTGAATCATCCTTTATCCTGAAAATAAACAACTTGCACACGAGAGTAGCGGACCGATCAAAGTAAATATCAAAAATCAACTATATTTATCAAATTATATTCGTCGTATTAACAAAAGTTAATGCGCCGTATTTTCGTTACGTTTCAAAATATAAGATTTTTGATTCAGAAGATGCGCCGTATCGATAAAAATCGATACGCCGTATCTGTTTAATTATTCAAAACTGTTTTTAATTAAAATAATAGATACGACGATCTGCAAGAGCAGATGCGTCGTATGGCGTTAAAATTTAGAAAATTTTTTTATCAAAAACAGATACGCCGTATCTTGGGGAAAAGATGCGTCGTATCGAATTAATTAAACGCGTTGTATTTTATAAAAATTGAACGCAATACGCCGTATCTGATAAATCAGATGCGCCGTATCGTTCGATTTAGCTCAGTACAACGATAGCAGTATGCAGAAAAATACGAAAAATAAAACAAATAAAAGCACACAAAAATAAACACAAATAAAAGCAAACAAATAACACACAAAAACAGAAAATATGCAAATTAGTACAATGAATGCAAATTAAACTAATACACAACAAAATTAGCGTTAGATAAAAATTAAAAACCTAATTAAAATACTAATCAAATTAACAGATAATAACAATTCACTCCCCGGCAACGGCGCCAAAAACTTGATGCGTGCGAGTGTCGTTGCGGTTTAGCAGTTTTAATGCCTACTCAAGTTTTAAATTTATATTTAGCCGACTTATCAATAACACACACACTTAACGAGCAGTGTACCCGGTCAGTATGAATATAATGGTAAGTAGAGTGTCGATCACTAAGAGTGGAACGTATTATCTAGTTATTCTAATCAGTATTTTAATATATTAAGTTAGCTATACAACCTAATCTAACGCAAGGGGGTTCAGCCTGAGAGACTGGCACGATTTGGTTGCAATTAAATAATAAACTAAACCAATAGGCACGAATCAGCAAGTAGCACACACGTACACAGATAAATACTCGAGACAATAAGAGGGCTGTCCTTATGATAAGTAGTTTGTCACTTGTTTTATTGCTAGTGTTATATGAAGTGTATAGTTCGATGCAACGCACTGAGATTAAGTCCTTTCTCGTTGGTTCTAATCTTATCGGCGAGTAGTAACCCTTAATGATTACTTATGACTATCCCGTTTATCTTTCTCCTACTTTTCTACAGACCATAGAATGCATAGGCATCTAATAAATAGGCGAGGGCAGAGGCATGGCGACCCGATCAACGCTCAGCTAGCCACAGAGGTTATCAATGCACTAATAAAATTCACCAAAGACACTAACATATAAACTTTAATTGATGAGAAAGCAGTTTTAAGGGAGTGCAATCTTTCCGTTGTCACATTACACAAGCCACCAATCTTGATGAATTAAAGTTTACTAACACAATAAAACAAAACTACTTAATGAATTAAACACATGCAGCACCTTCATACAGCTCTTGTATCTTTGATTTGGGTGTGTCTTGTGCTGCTGCCTTGACTGAATTCGTCCTTGGTTTCTGTATTCGGTCTCGTATCTAATATATGTCACACCGAATTCGTCTGGTCTTGGGGTATTTATAGTTTCTGTCTGAGGGTAAGATGCGGCGCATCTAGTAAGTAGATGCGGCGCATTTACTTAACTTCGCGTGGGGTCCAAGATTATAATATTCAGGAATATTCGTACACCGCCAGAAGATGCGGCGTATCTTCATCTTTGGATGCGGCGCATGTCCTCTTGTATCTTGGATCGTATCTGGTGAAATATTGATAGTGATGCGCCGTATGTGATAAGCAAGATGCGGCGCATCTGGAGCAGATTAGTCTTGATCTTGTACATTTCAGTAGACTCTTAACTTCTTGCATGTTTTGCTCCATAATTAGTCCAAAATCGCCAAGTTTCACCAAATGCTTGTTTTCAACTAAGAATTACAAAAGTAAACGATTAAGTATCAATCCTCATACATAATATAATAAAACAAGTCAAATTAATAGGATAAATGATAGTAATAAAATGTACTTATTTGAGTTCATCAGTCTGCTTTAGCCTTAAGTTTACCAAGATCATCTCTATCATTTTTCGGGTAACACAGTGCTCCAAAAACATGAAAGTAGTTTATATTTGGTTTTCTGCCTTGTATAAGCTCATATGGAGTTTTGTTTTGTCTTCTGTTGATCATGCTACGGTTCTGAGTGTAACATGCAGTATTAACAGCTTCAGCCCAAAGGTAATCTGGCAATTGAGTATTGATCAACATTGTTCTAGCTGCTTCCACAAGCGTACGGTTTCGTATTTCAACTACACCATTCTGTTCGGGAGTGCGAGCAATTGAATATTGATGAACAATCCCATGCTTCTCAGTGTATTCCCGAAGGGTTTGATTCTTAAATTCAGTGCCGTTGTCTGTTCGAATAATCCTGACGGTGTTACGAACTTGAACTTGAATCTTTGTGAGAAACATGATGACCATTGAAGGAACTTGAACTTTTGTCCGAAGAAAGTAGACCCATGTCCATCGTGAGTAGTCATCAACTATTACCAAAATGTACCTTTTCCCGTTAATAGTTTGAACCCGCATTGGACCACACAAATCCATATGTAGCAGCTGGAGGAAATGATCTGTGCTGTGTTCTGTTTTGGGAGGAAAGTGAGCACGGTGACTTTTCCCTTGTTCACATGCAGAACACAAATGATCTTTGGCATATCTAAATTTGGGTAACCCGTCAACCAATTTATATCTTGCAAGGTCAATCATGGTTTTGAAATTGAGATGAGACAATCTTTTATGCCATAACCAAGCTTTTGTGGGATTAGCTTTGGAGAGTAAACAGATAGGAGATGAAGCTGTCATGCCTTCAAAAGATATGGTGTATAGACTGGTTCCGCGTCTTCCTTTCATCAAATCATTTCCTTAAAGATCACGAATGAAGCAAGTCTTCTCCCTAAATGCTACTTCTAAATCTCCGTCACAGAATTGTCCCACTGAGAATAAATTGTGACCAAGGCCTTCAACATAGTATACACGACTGATTTCGATGTTCCCATTAACATAATCTCCATAGCCCATTATTGTTGCGAAGTGATCATTCCCGAACCTGACCGTTCCGATGAACTTTGCGATAAAGTTTGTAAGAAGTTTGAGGTTGCCGGTCATGTGTCGGGAACACCCGCTATCAACAATCCATAGGACAATTTGGATCACCTGCATCACAAACATTTGAAACAGGTGGAGAATTGGTAACGGTTGGATCCGTTGGGTTAGTAACACAAGAGGTAATTATCTTTGGTAACCATTTAAATCCTGAAGTGTTTTGTAACCAACGTTGCCATGTCCAACTAGTCTCAGCCTTTTTCCTAATGAATGCACTAGGTGATTTGGTTGTCTTAGGTTTGGCTATGGGTGTTTCAACGGTTTGCTCAGAAACAACTAGTGGTGGTTTCCCTAAAATGGACTTGACAACAGTTTTGAGCCTAGAGGAAGAGCCACTAGTTCGTTTCTTTTTACGTTTCAACAAAGTTTTAGCAATGCGGTTTTGATGATCACCAGATAATATACTAGCACGACAAACAATACAACTAGCATCAACCAAAACATTAACATTATCATTCATAGATTCAACATTTGTTACATCATTCCTAGAATTAGACTTTGCTAAGGTCGATTCTATTCCTGACATTACATCTGTGTTATTCAAACTACTTTCTTGAACTTCTGAAGACTTAGATGATCCATTCCTAGACTTCCTGACTCTACTCTTCTGTTGTTTCTTGGGAGTCTTGGAACTGCTAGCCTTAGAGATAGTATCTAGTCCTGTGGAAGTAGAAGTGTTTGCATTAGTGGTTGAGTCTGATGCTTGGGTAATTGTTTTGTCTACTACATACATCCCTGGGGCAATCTTATGAACATTTGCCTTGCCGTTGTCTAAAACTCTGATTTTCTTCTTCAGATCAACAATGATGTGTTGAAATTCTTGATTTTGTGAATCTAATTTTCTGCTGAGGCGGACTGTGTCATTTCTGTTTTGAAGAATTTCATCCAGTTCCTTTTCATTTTCAAACAGTTTAAGTCTTAAGAAAGCCTTTGTTTCCTTGTGATTATCAGGAACATGACTGTTTTGAAATGATAAAGATCCTATGAGATTTTGAAATTTTAGTTCAAATTCTGCACTTTGATTTTGACACCAATCAAGCCTGTTTTGAAGATTAAAAACTTTGTTTTCCACATCATTGTTGATTTGTCGAAGATCCTCATTCTCTTTGACCAAATTTTCTATCTCTATTTGCAACATCTCAACCTTTACAGCATGATCTTTCACAAGTAATTCATTGCATGACTCATAAAGCGATTTCATAATCACAGAAACAACGTCATAACACAGAGCTTTTTCTAAGAGTCGATCATTTTCTTTTGCTAAAAATTTCTTTTGATGTTTTTGACGTTGAACCTTGTCATCTTTAGCTTTGAAAATGGTTTTCATAGATGCTACTTCCGTGTATAACTCATCTTCCCATTTTGTTGCGCATTTCTTCAGATTTCTGACATGAGGAAGAATTTTCTTTTGGAGAATCTCTTTCTTTTCTTTTTGAACAGGAGAAAGAAAAGAAGAGACATGAAATTTGAGAACTAAACTCAATTTAATTCTCCAAACGAGAAATGTCGTCCATAAATGTCTGAAAATATTGAAGAACCCGACATTTTTGAGGCATTTGTGGATCAACAAGATCCTCTGTCAAACAATCTTTGAATTGTGCAGCAGTTGTGGGAACAGAAGTTATAGACGAAGGAGCATTTATGTTTGTGTATGTTAACGTTTGTTCTGGATGGTCCTTAGGAGGGACAAATGATTTGCTCAAATGAGGTCGTGCATTATAATCATAATGTACTCTTGAAAACTCTTTTTGTGAATTTGATCGACCCTCAATCTTGTTTGCAAGAAAATCAGTTTCTTCGTCAATAGAATACATAACAACACGTTGAAAGGTATCATCTAACAAAAATGTTGCATTGTATAACTTAGGATTGTCTTTGAGTGCTATGTGTAAATTACGGGGTTTGTCACTTCCAAGTGCAAAACTTACTCCTTTAGGACTCGGTTTCACAGTTAGTTTTTGAATTTGTGTTACAGAATTACCCGTTTTATACACAAAATTTTGAAATTCTTTGAGTTTGGTTTCCAAATCCAGAATTTCCTCAAGATATGAGTCAACACGTTTCCTAGTGGCTTGCTTTTCTTCAAGAAGATCCTGCTGAGATGTTGAAAGCTCTGATTGAGTTTTTAACAACTCAGAAGTTAAAGCATCAATTTGTTTTTTGAATTCAAATTGATCCTTTTCTTTTTGAGAGAGAAGCTCAGCTTTGGCAACGGTTAGCTCACGAACTTGACTTTCTAAATTTTGAACTTTTACGTACTCTTGTTGGAAAGCAATTTCAAAACCTTTTTCACGTTTATCTTGTTTTAGATATCCCAAAAGTTGTAGTTTATAGCACTCATTGTCCTTTGTTAACAATGCAATCTTTTCTTTCTGATTTTTATTGATTTCATTGCATTTTTTAATTTGTGATTGGGTGGTCATTAACAAGGCCTGAAGCTCTGAATCTTGATCAGTCAAAGGATCAATTTGTTCAAGATGATCCAAATTTTCATCGTCAATCGAATCATCAAATGAAACGACGGTTTTATCATCATCAAATGATACAATAGTGTTTATTTGATCATCTGATGGAGATGAGAATGATGAATCATGTTGAACAGAATTGTCATTTGTAGATGAAGATGCAGATGGTGAAGCAATTTCATGTATAAGACATTGTAGATCAGGTACCTGAGATAGACCATCGGTGTTTATAAAATCACAAAACTGAACCACTGATCATCTCTGCGGACGTCTTCCGGTAGTAATAAAATTGTAAGCTCGATCACGTGAGTCTGTTATGCGTCCCCGATGTGCACATTTCTTCCCCCTGAATGCAGATTCATCTGGAAAAAGAGTGTTTTCGCAAAAAATGCAAAGAAAGTCAAAGAAAGTCAAAGCACATCTACTCTCTCTTCCCCCACGATGTCTTCGCGGAATCGGAAGCATACACACTATGGTTACGATGGAAACGAAGGCAGCGTACACCCTGTATGTCCAATTTTGTCGAAGATGTGTGAAGTTAAAAAAATAGCCCGTGAGAATCAACTGCTGATAAAATCTCTACTTTTCAATACTCTTCTCATCTAACTCTTTACCGACCCCATTTTCATTCTGACGGCTTTTTGTAGTGACCACTGATGGAGAAAACCCAGTATTACGAACTTGAGACTGAAGTAAAATAACCCAAGCTTGTGACTTAAACTTGCACTATTGTCTGACTAAGTACCTATACTGAGCACTACAACGTAACTCCTTAAAGCATAGGTCGATTCATATACCCATCCAACCATCCTTTACTGTATATGAATTCATCTTGAATAATCCACATCTTTGTGTGACACTTGAGCACTACAATGTAACTCCTTTAAAGTGATAGCTATACTCTGTGAGCACAACAACGTAACTCCTTACATCAGGTATAACTAGATAACTCAAGTCTTAATCATTTTGAAGATTGTAAGCTCGAACAAGGATCTCGAAGAATCATGCATCCAACCAACCCCGATATCTTCAAGATACTAAGTACACGCACCCGTGATATTCCACTTCAACCTCAAATAAATAATAAAGAATTATCCCCGTAGTCACATCTTGCGGTTCAATACCCAATACTAGCCTTTTGACGGTTTAGGTGAACTATGATAATGGTTTTATCCCGATCTTGTCAAAAAGGAATCCCCGTGAAAATTTGTTAGACCAAAAGCAATACCATTCTTAATACTAACAATTATTGTCTATAAAACATTTTCATTCAATAAATTCGTATGACCACAACTGTTAGCATGTAATATTTTTTCAGTCCATTCGTAGTATCATAGTGATCAAATACCAGCCCACTCTATCTAGGATAAACATCCAAAGCCCAATAAAAATTCGGATCCAATCCACAAGTCACAAACCCGATCCAACATCAACCCTAAACTAGCGGTATTAATAATTTTTAACCCTAATATCACTTCACTTCAAACAATCCGCCTACCACTCCATTTCTCTCAACTCACCTAACTCAAAAAAAATCTCATCTAACAAATAATTTTCATCAATCGAGCATATCTCCTTCTTCATCAATCCGAATTAAACACAAACATAGGCATAACCTTATCGTGACCTTTTCCTCATTGATGCTCGAGACGAATGAAGGAAGCGTTCAAACGAATTCAAGATCAAGCAATAGCTCTCGGGTAGGTTTTAATTACGGTTGATTATGTTGAATCATTGAACGACCGAAAGTAAAAGAAATAACATAATTGTTATTTTCTTTTATCTAGTTTGTGTCGGATATTAAACAAGAAGCTTAGCTTTAATCAAAGATCTGTGATGAAATCTATTCGTGTGATTGACCTTAAACAAATCTTGACGTTTGATGTTCAACACGATAAAGATTAGACTGAGATCTTTAGTAATAATAAAAAAAAAATTTTTTTAGTAATAATAAAAAAAAAATTTCGTTCGAGTTGTGTTGTTTGAAGGATAGTTGGGGTTGGATAGTGTTGGTATACAGATAGATTGAAGTAGATGGTTAGGATAGTTTGGGATTTGATGTTGGAGATGTAGTTATGATTTGTTGGCTGTGGTGTTTAGATGATTTATTCGATCAGTCCCTTTTTAATTTCTTTTCATACAGTCTTCATCTCCATTCTTTTTTTTTTTTTTTTTTTAATTTTAATACTTTTGACTGTTGACCCGTTTGACTGTTGACCGATTGACCTGTTTGACTGATTGACATCATTTGCGAAAAAACCAATTGCGAAAAGCAGTCCACAATTGCGAAAGCAGTTTGCAATTGCGAAAGCAAAGGGTTTTTCGCAAATGCTTTACAAGCATTTGCGACATCAATGCAGAATTGCGAAAGAAAAAGGGTTTTTCGCAATTACTTATACAAGCAATTGCGAAAAAAATATCTT
Organism: Artemisia tridentata subsp. tridentata; assembly: GCA_021014915.2. Classification (NCBI taxonomy): domain Eukaryota; kingdom Viridiplantae; phylum Streptophyta; class Magnoliopsida; order Asterales; family Asteraceae; genus Artemisia; species Artemisia tridentata. Next base: position 94,115,469 of record CP139506.1, on the reverse strand, counting down.
CTGATGACTTTTCCGATGAGTTTTCCGGCGATTTTTCCGACCAGATTCAGACCAGTTTTATGCGACCACCTATCGGACCCTTTTTCTGACCACAAATCGACCTGCTTCATCTGACCACTAATCGTACACCATTTTCATGGGACCAGTTTTCCGATGAGTTTTCCGGCGATTATTTCCGACCACTTTTTATCCGACCAGAAAAATACTCACGTTATGATACCAAGAAAACAGTCATAAGAGTGATAAAATTAATCAGCACAGTATGGACCACGCAAAATAGTCATAAACAGTGATAACTTTTGTAGGACCAGTAAAAATACAACACAACGGTTTCAAAAACAGATCAGATCCACAAGAAAATACAAGAAAATACGATTTTGACAAGAAAAAATCACACAAATCAACCTAAATTAATATCATGGCTCTTGATACCAATTGATGGATCGTGTTTTGGTTAACTTATTGTGAATCGGGAGGCCTTGGATGATGAAAGATCATCATCTTCATGGTGAAGGTTTAGTGAGAGAGAGTAAAGAAGGATAAAGAGGGCCTTGGATGATGAAAGATCATCATCTTCATGGTGAAGGTTTAGTGAGAGAGAGTAAAGAAGGATAAAGAGGAAACTTGTTTTATTGATAATGAAAGGGAAAAGTAAAAACACACACAAGCTTCACCCTCCTAGTGAAGTCTAGGAGGGTATTTATAGGGCCAAACACATGACTTTACAATAATGACGATTTCAGTCATGTGTTTGAGTCTAATAAGATAACTAATGTAATCCCAAATATGTTGTCACATTTTTCGTGCGAGAAGCATACCCAACATTGACATTTTAGGGCATCATTGTGCAAAAAGATGATAATTTGGAGTATTTTTGAATTATTTGATATTTTAGGGCATCAATGTGTAAACAAATTTTAACTTGTATTATTGTTGAATCATATGACATATTAAGGCATCGATCAGTATGATTAGTGCATCCGTTTTGATACACATATAAGAAGCTTGAGGGTGTTTGGGATTGTTTGACAAACTGCTTATCTGATATTATGCAAGCAAAATAAGTTGTTCTGAATATTCTTCAATTTTGTGCAACATCAGTTCAATACAAGTTAGTGCTTCTGTGTGGTTTATGCACTATACATTAATTTAGTGCATCAGTTTCAGTATCAGTTAGCGCATCAGTTCAGTATAGTGCATCGGTATTAGTTCAGTATAGTGCATCGGTATTAGTTCAGTATAGTGCATCGGTATTAGTTCAGTTTAGTGCATCGGTATTAGTTTCAGTATAGTTTGTAATGAGATTTGTTGTTAGCGTATATAACTGTTGTTTGAAGGTTAAAGTATGCAATGATAATATTGTATTTGTTTCTCATCTATTATAACATCGTACATATTTTAAGTCCACTTAGCATAATTATTTTCATGGAGTGTCGAGGCAACGAAAAATGTTGATCCCTTATATGCCGATGTAAGTTAGTTTAGTGTTATAATAAATCACTATGCACAGTTGAAGAATATGTTTTTGTGCTTTAATAAATATGAGTAGTTAAGGAATTTTGGTCAGTGATATACCGAAGCTTCTGATTGTCATTTTTTTTGTTAGATTATTTGCCACTCGCTAGTTGATAAGGATTGTTTTATTTGCAGAAAGAGGATTTGAAATCCATGGTAGATTATTTGCGGGCTAATGGAAGTGTTTCGTTAATTGGACTCTGGGGACGATCGATGGGTGCTGTAACAAGGTAATATGAACGTTTTCTTGTCTTGTTAATCTGTCTGTTTATATTTTGCAGAGATTAAAACCTTTGGTATTAAATAAAACAATTGTTATGGATTGAAATAATCAAATATTAGAATGATACATCATCTCTGTTTTTGACTTAAAGATGTTGACGGTGTCAGCCTGATGTATGGAGCTGAGGATCCTTCAATTGCGGGAATGGTTCTTGACAGTCCCTTTTCAGATCTGGTTGATCTAATGATGGAACTTGTTGATACTTACAAAATTCGTCTCCCCAAGTTTACAGTAAGTTGCTTAATTCATCTTGTCGTAGCAATTTGTCAAAAATCAAGAATATCTTTCTTATAAATATTCAATTTGTATGTCTTCAGGTTAAGTTTGCTATTCAGTACATGAAAAGAGCTATTCTTAAGAAAGCAAAATTCGATATTTCGGAGTTGAATACCATAAAGGTTAGATTTTTACAGAACATATTCTTATTAATTATTTTTGCATTTTCCCGTATGTGTTAAGATCTACTGATGTGATATTTTATTTAAGAAACTGTTTGGTCATGCTGTTGATGATGATTTTATACATCCGCATCACTCTGATCGTATTTATGAAGCATACATGGTAATTCTATATAACTTGATTTACAAGCAAAATGCAATTTACATATTTGATTTTTGTGGAAACTACTGCATCGGAATGCTTTTATAAATAATATATCTTGACAGGGGGACAAGAATATTATCAAATTCGAGGGGGACCATAATTCACCACGTCCTTAGTTTTACTTTGATTCAATAAACATCTTTTTCCACAATGTCTTGCAACCGCCAGAAGATGAAGTTAAAGGGAACTTCTTTGATTCGTCTCTTGATTACCTCAGCAGGGTATACTTTTTCACTCTCTCTCATACACAAACATGTCACATATATAAGATTTCTAAATTAAGGGTTATATTTAATTAATTGTTGTACTTTCAGGATATACATGGAGTTGGATATGAAGACGATTTTCTTATTACACCTCAAGGTATGCTATCTATGATATGTTTCTTTAACGTCGTTAAAGGCGTGTGCGCTTTTAGAATTTTTTTGTTTAATGAATCTGTTCAGCATCGAGTAGTACAGAGGATGCTATTAGTCAACTTCGTTCAAAAAGACCAATGAGTAAGACCGAGGTCAGTAATTTGCTTTACGAATTTCTGTTTATTTGTGTGTTTTTCTTGCATTTTTTTCGGAAACTTAGACGGTTTCTCTCAAATTTCAGGTCCTTTCTGATATCAATTCAACAGATAAACAATGTAATTCTGAGGTATCGTCTAATGATCGACTCTTATTTGTTGAAAAAATATTTTATCTGGGTCAAAACAATCATTTTACATTCAATTGAATGATGAAGTTTACTTATGTTATGTTGTTGCTCAGGACGAAGGAACTACAACCGATCCTACTCCATCATCTTCTAAAATGATCAACTTTGGTGGTTGAACTATGACTATTGACTACCAACTCAAAATATATCCATAAGTGCTCTGTCAGTAAAATAATGTGTTTCAACCAATCTCACCGTCTAGTGCAACCTGTCAACTGTATCTCTTTGTCAAATGATGGCAACTGTGTATTAGCAAGCTGCCTGGATTCTACTTTGCGGCTTTTGGACCGGTAAATTTAAATTTGCATCAGTGATTATATTTAATGCATCTATGGACATATTAGGGCATCAGTGAGTATATTTAATGCATCTGTTTAATGCATATGTTTGGGCATCTGTTTGTATGTTTAATGCATCTGTTTGTATGTTTACCCGTTTTGGAGATTAAAACATAACCCGAATTGAATGGCGATCACTTTGATTATATTTGTTATTATTTTGTTGGCTTGTGCTCTGAAACACTTTTTTAACTAGTATAATTTTGTGGTTGTAATAGGCTGCTCGCAAGTCTGATCCAACAACCGGTGGTGTGAAGAAGCCTCACATATATAGACCTGGAATTGTTGCCCTTCGGTTTGTGGCTCACTCTTTGCATTTTGTTAACTTTTTTTTTTAAAGTTTCTTTATGCATATTTTTCATCAATCGTGATGTTAAATTATCATATAATGCAGTGAGTTTTAACACCTCAGTCGGATGGTAATCAACCTTTTGAGTGAGTTTTTTGGGGATATGTCATGTGTAATTGTGGTCATGTTGAAATGTTATCGAAAGATGGGTGTTGCTTGAGTATTTAGAGGTTAGGAGACTACGAAATCCATTGTTTCAAATTTGGGTCTAGCCATCTAGATGAATTCAGTAATTAAAATTAATGAATTTGTATGCTCTTACAAATTAAAATTAACCTTTGATACCACAGTATAAATGTTAAATCAGATGATTAGTAACCGAAGCTTCCTCCCCAACCCTTATGTGAATTCCTTTTTGAGCCATTGGTTAACTTGTAGTATTACATTTTTGCTTGATCCTGACTGTATACTCATAGAGATAGTATCTGAAACAGAAAACTAGACCCATTAAACAACCATGATGCTTTTATTAAAACAATTTTGAACTGAAAAACGTGCTTCAGTATTTCAATCTTAAAAATAAACTCGAAGTCTATATGGTATATTTTGTTAAGTAATTTCTTCTTTGCTGCAGTATTGTTAGGCTGGACTCCTGACGCAATTGGTTTAGGTATGCATTTATTTGATGTTTTTTTCAAGCCGGTTAATAAGTAACCTAACATCCATTTAAAGTAATTTAGTGCATCCGTTTGAGGTACTTTAGTGCATCCGTTTGAGGACATTTAGTGCATCCGTGTAAGATACTTTAGTGCATCAGTTTGTATCTGTTTGGTAGTAGTTTAGCAGGATGGCTTAATTCGGTTACAAATCGTCCGAATGTGAAAATAGTACAAGATAAAGATGAATCAGCGCCAATTGGTGGGGATCCTAAAGTAGAAGAGGAGTACCAAATACAATTGGCTTTAGAATTAAGTGCGCGCGAGGATCCTTAAGCTGTTCAGATTGAAGCTGTTAAGCAGATCAGTTTGGCTTCATGTCTTCCTCCAGCTCCTCCTCAAAACATGAATATTAATACTCCTTCTCAACTCCTTTCCTATCGATATTGGGTAACTTCTTCACTTTTAATATCTGTTTTTTACATTTTGTAAATATTGCTTCTGGTTTATTTTTTAGTACTATTGTTATTCTTGCTGTTATTGTCAATGTAGTTTTAGTATCACACTATCTGTTTTATCTATCCAGAAAAGGTTTGTGATTCTATGTTATTTTCTAGACCAACATGGGAAGGTCGTCAGAACGACGGAGATGAACAAAGTCAATTGGCTGCTCTTTGATTAGCAATGGAATTAGGAGCTGATCACATCGATGTTGAGCTTAAGGTTCTTTTCTTCTTGACATTAAATGTGTCTATTCGTGCTCATAGGCTCGTCTAAAGTACTATTATTAGTGTTCTTACATAGTAAATTCTTGTTATACTAGCAGACATAATATTTCTATCATATTTCTCATTTTAGTTACTCAAATGCAGGTCGTTGACGATTTCAACAATTTAGCACGAGTTTTTCACATTACTGCTAATTCTTAAGTAAGTGGCGTAAGTCATGCATCATAAATTCTAGAGATAGAATTTCGTTTGCATAAATATTAGTGCATACAATTACGTATTTAGAGCATCTGTTTTAGAAGTGCTGACAATTTTCGAGTCCTTATGTGTTCTGCCCAAAAAGAGGTTAGATTTAACTTAAGTTAGCATGCATACACTGATATATTATAGAAGTGGAAAAATGGACCGGTCAGGTCAAAATGGGTCGATCAGGGGATGGGTGAATCCTGGTCTTTTTAAAAATTGGTTGGTTATGGGTCAAACGTGTTGGCACAAGATAAGTACTTATTGTTTAGGCGGGTTCGGTTGGTCCGAAACACATTTTTCCAACACTTTTTCATAATTTGCAGATTTATGCAAAACATTTGCCAGATTTTGACTTCTTTGATAGCCGTTTCTTGTTACAACAGGTCATCTTTGAGATAAGACGCTACAAACAATCTACGAAGCTTTTCTTGCACTTGGTCACAACCAGTTCATAAGGAAGTTTCATCAATATATAACAGATGACTGCTTGTGTGGGACAGCAGAACGAATTCCGTTTGGTTTTATGGATCGGACTCTTCCTCATTTCACAGATGTGGTTTATTAACAAGATCTGCTGCTGGTGGCTTGATCCTGTTGGCGCTATTATTATTGTTGATAATATGATTGAAAATTGCTGATGTTCTTGGTGATAATGTACCTGGTACGGTTTTAAGATCTGGTAGTGAAATTTTTATAAGTTTTAACAACTCAAATTGTGTTAGATGTTAATTTCAGTGAAGCACACGAATAATGCATGCTGCTGAAGTTGTAATATTTGTATTTATGATGTTCTTTATTGCATGTTGTTGTATCAGTTATAAAAAAAATGAAAGAAAAGAAAAAAGTAGTCAAAAACAAAAAAACATGGATTTGTTCAAAAATTTAAAAAATAAAAGAAGTAAGGAGATAGGCATTACACACAGGAGGAAAATATGATAAGAAGGGAAAAGATGAAAAAGTTACAAAATTGACCTTGAAAAATAAATGAAGTTACAATGAGACCCTTGTAGTTGGGGGAAAAAAGGGGGTGGGAAGGGGGGGGGTGATTTGCATTATTTTCTCACTTTTCCACCAAGGTTGTTTTTTTCTAGAACCAATATATATATATATATATATATATATATATATATATATATATATATATATATATATATATATATATATATATATATATCAACTTATCAAGAACTACAAAAATAATCATCACCCACAGTAGTACTTAACAAGAACATATCATCATATATAGCCATTATTATTGTTAATTCATATCATGCATGCATATATGCTACTAAAACCTAACCTATTTAAGTTCAAAATAAATATCAAATCTTTCCATAAATAATTCAAAAAACTTACCTGTATTAACAGCCGCTTCTTCGGCAAACACGTTAGCCGATGTCGGTAACGATTTCCCGTTTAAGTAGTCAAGAAGATGCACATTGAGCCTTCAAAACCAAAGACAAAATTAAGTCAACACAATCACATAACCCATCATGCAATTAATCTTTTCGCAACGGCAAATCGTATAATTGATCAACTTACAAATTACGGCGATCTTCACCCTCCATTATGCTAGAAAGTAGAAACCAACAAACTACAAAAAATAAGTAAAACTTTTAGAAAGATTGTTTGAAGTTTTATCTAAATATATGGGTAAAATTTTGAATTAGGGTTTGTAAAATATTTAAAGATTAAAACTTTTCATACTTGTAAGACAAGAAAATATCAAAAAAATGTATGAATCTTGATCAAGAACTATATATATAACTTACCACTAAATTCAATGTAAATCAAAGCTTGATTTGAATGAGGGTTTTTAGAATTGTTATGGGGGAATTGAAGATGATATATTTAAATGGGTAAAATCTTAAGACAGTGAGGTTTTGAATGAGGGTTCCTTGTGGCGTGGTGGTAAGGCATTTGCCTTTGGGGGAAAAAGACCAGGGTTCAAACCTTAGCAACGGAGATTTAATTGTAATAGGGGTAGTATAGGAGAGTTAGCCGTTCAAAAAAAAAAAAAAAAAAAAATTGTAGCGTAAGTTTTAAATGGTAAGTTTTTGATATTTAAATGCTAAGTTTTTGATTGCATGTTGTCTAAGTGTTATTTCTAACGAGCGGGGATACCCGCGCGATGCTGCGGGATTTCAAAAAAAAAAAAGAAAAAAAAATATATATATATATATATTGTTGCAGCGGGTTGTTCAGATAGTTGTTTTTTTGTTGGTTTTGTAGGTTCACAATTATTTTGTATTTTTATTTTTTAAATTATTTTTTTTTTACAAAAATTAATTTTAAAGTTTTTTTTAATTTTTTTTTGAAAATATTTTTTCAATTTTTTTTTTCTATTTTTTCGAAATTATTAAAAAAAAAAAAAAAAAAAAAAAAAAAAAAAAAAAAAAAAAAAAAAACTGTAGCATGAACAGTAAACACTGTTCATGTTACTGTTCATTTTAGAGATGAAACAGTGTTTTGTGAGAGTGTTGTGTGGGGCCAAAATTTTGGGTTTTAGATATATATATATAATTAACGGTTCTTTTCATTCAATTATTTATTTACCCGGTTCAATTTAAAAGCTCCGAACCAAGCCAAACCCAAATGATCATTAGTTCGAACCCGGTGGTCTTAGTCAGTATATGTGATATGTTTGTTTTGTTTGTGTTTCCTTTCAGCCGACAAGTAAAATTCCGCTGAGGTTTGTTAGAGTTACAGCGAGGTTACCACATTGCTCAGCTATTGATTGGTTAATGTTAATTAATTACATTTTAATATTGTTAAATATATATTGCAAATCAATTGATTGGCTAATGTGAACTATAGCGGTGGATATGAGCCGAACAGCTCGGGATTGGATTGGTAAAAAGCTTGAACGAACCGAGTTTAAACGAGCTCAAGCCCAAGCACGAGTTTAAGTTGCAGCTTATTTATTAATCGAGCTCGAGCCCGAACTTTACATACAAAGTTCGATTGGGCTCACGAGCCTAAACGAAACTAGGATATTTTAAAACCATATATAAAACGTTATACATTTGTATTATAGGCAAGCTTATTAACGAGCTCAATAACAAGCTTATTAACGAGCTTAAGATGATATATTACGAGCCGAGCTCGAGTCAAGCTTTATTTTTCATTGCTAAATCGTATATACGAGCCGATCTCGAGCTAAGCCCGAGCCTGTATAACGTACCACGAGCCGAGCTCGAACTTTAAAAATAAGGCTTGTACCAAGCCGAGCTCGAACTCGAGCTTTATAAAAGTTAAACGAGCTGATCTCGAGCTTTGACATGCTCGAGCTCGACTCGCCTCGTTTCCACCCCTTTTACCTGATTACAAATTTATGATTAAACTCGCGCTTTTGAAATAGAGGATGATTTGCACACATGCTTGTTGACCGATGCACACGTATATGCCTTAAACTGTTGCATTGTATATTTATGCATGCAAATAGGAAATCAAAATATGCAAATCAATTCATTTTGTAGATAGCTCGAGGTGCTTCATTGCCACATCATTTATCATGTTACCAATTATTGATAAGTCATCATAAATATGGCGGGAAACCTTCTTAAAAAAAAAAAAAAAAACTTTTTAGAAGCATGTCAACTTTTAATACAATAGTAAAATGGGTTGTACTATTTTTATTCCTTACTCTATTTAGTATTTACATTCTTTTATCCATTTTATTAACATTAAAAATAATTTTTTTATTAGTTTCTATTCTGTATTCTTTTTTCTTTTACTATTTTTAACTTGTCAAACTTTATATTTTATGTTTCGGGTTTTTTTCGGCAGTTTAACCCACTTTATTAATAGGATAAGACGGTTTTCTATGATTTTACGCTCCATATTTTTTATGTTTTATTATTTTGACTTGTCAAAGTTTATATTTTTTGTTCCGTAATTTTTATTTCGCAGTTTTGTAATAAAAACAAAATTATCATTTAAAAACAACATCATCCATCATCCCGTTCAATCCAAACTTATCATTTTTCTAAAATTTAAAGAAAAGAAAAATATCAAACACGGTCGACTTCGATGCACTGGTTTAACTCGAGTCACATGAAACTCGGTGAGTCAAACTGGATTTTCAAAGCTCGCAATACCGGTTCATTTTAGCCCGTTTTTTCGTCCAAAAACGGTTCAATCGGCCGAATATACCGTGTTTCAAAACACTGATATATATGCATGCAAATAGGAAAAAACAAAATATGCAAATCAATTCATTTGAGAGATAGCTCGAGAAAAAAAAATACAATAATAACCCGGGTGCTTCATTGCCACATCATTTATCATGTTACCAATTATTGATAAGTCATCATAAAAATGGCGAACCTTCTCACTGGTCGAAAAGAAAGACAAAAAGCACTTTTAGAAGCATGTCAACTTTTAATAATACAATAGTAAAAATTAGTGTACATGCATTTTCTGATTCTCGAAATTTTACTATTCTACAAAATTTAGGTCTACCGTCATACACTTTTAAATCGCCTCTTTTTGTTAGGGGTATCACTTCATGGTCCTTTGCATGATTGTATCGAGCATTTTCAAACTTAATACTTCTCACATTTATACTCGCAAGAAAAATAAGTTGTTTTGAAATATACCTATTTTACTTAGGGACAAAAGTTTCATTAAGATATGTGTTAATGTTTGAATTTGTTTTTTCTATAATCGTAAAGCTTTGTACAGTAACATAAATTAGTTATACGTAATAAAATGCATAATGTTGTATAGTTCGGAATAATTAGTCATGCTCCGAAGTGTAATCTCTCTTTGGATCTTCATTTCTGTTTCAAAGTGACTCGAAAAAAGATTAACACTACAAAATAAATGACATTTGCTCACTAAAAGATGTGTGAGCAAAAAGAAAAGAAAACAGTCACTAAATGCTAATTTCTCAACTCCCACTAAAGAAAAAAGAGTAAGTAACAAAGGGATCACTAAAAGTCTTTTGTCACTAAAATTTTAGTGAGCAAAAGCTCAAAAGATTTAGTGTCTAAAATTTTTTAGTCACTAAAGGGTACACCACCTTTTTACAAAATCACTAAAATGACACAAATTTATTGCCAATTTCAGTCAGAAAAAGCTGACTTTGCAATTACAGATATGCATTTCTGGCAGAAATACAAATTGCATTCTCAAATGTGCAGACTGCATTTCTCAACAAAACAAAAAATTTATTGCACAAATGAAAACTGCATTTCTCAAGTTAAATTCAAACACATCAATCTCTAAAACAATCTCAATCCCTAAAACAATCTCAAATCTCAAATGTACGAAATATGGTAACTGGAAAAGAACTCCGTACAGTTACCCAAGCCTAGCATTTTCAAAAAAAAAATGGTCTATGTAACCTGCATTTACAACTGGAAAATTAGACTCTAACCGGAAAAATTAGTCTCTGTAACTAGAACTGGAAAAGACCATCTATGTCTCTGTAACCCGCATTTACAAAATAAAAATTGGTGTATTAGTGCCTTATATAAATCTTGAATTAGGAAGAGCATGCTAGCAACATAACGCACATGAGAAATAACTCAATTTACACATTTTAACAGCTTATCGATACAACTAGTGTATGGATCAGCTAACCACTATAATAGCTCCAAAACAAAGTTAATCAACGAAGTAGCCATGAACCCAACGACCCAAACCAAGAGCACCCACCTGACAGACAACATACTTACCAAACTCAACACCTAAATCCCTCATCTCACAAAACACTCTCCTCGCCAGGCCCAACTCATTACACTTGGCTTAAAAATTAACCAAAGGAACAAACGAATCTGACCCATACCCACAAACCATCACATGACAATGCACATTCCTAACCAATCCTATAGCAGACAAACTACCACATGCTTTGATCACGATAGTAAACAAATGGCTTGACCACTCCACACTAGCAACATTGCAGCTAGCATATGTCAATAAAATAGAAGTGAATGATTAGGGAAGCTGTGTTTAGTGGATGTTTTAATAAGAATATATACAGTTTGAACTACAATATTAATTCAAAATAGCTTATTTGCACTTACAAGTGAAACCAAATGATCACCTTCTTCGGTGAGAAACCCATCATACACAAAAGCCCTACAAAAACCAAACTTTAACCATTAGAAAACACAAATCAAACCAACATCAACACAAAAACCAACTCAAATAAATCATATACTCACAAATTAAACCCAAATCAACACGAAAACAGCTCAAAATTTATAAATGATATACTCATTCAGACAGGGTCCTGTGTCACTTCTACTTCAAGCCAAAGAAAGTTACCAATGAAGTCTTGGGCATTGATAATGGTAGAAAGAGCCACGTTATGATATCAAGCATTATTTTTCTCAAAACAGCTCTCGATGCCTTGCCATTTCTCTCAAAGGTTTCTTTCTTAGAGTGCTTAGAATCTAAAATCTTTGTGTAGTACAAAGTCACATTTTCTAAATTGGTGTTAGGTTCTAAAAGACACAAACAGTGCGGGTTTATAACCTGACCCATTTAAAATCAACCCAACCTAAACTGGCCCGTACGACAAAAGTGACCCGGTGACCCAATTTAAACCAAACCCTACCTAAACTGGACCATTTAAACTCAACCCACTCTAAACTGACATGTACTACAAAAGTGACCAATGACCCATTTTAAACCAAACCCTACCTAAGTTGACCGATTCAAACTAAACATATTACACTAACTATTAAAATTTTACACCAACTACCATCCAAGCAAGTCGCAAAACACCTACCTAGGAAGTTACACATACCAGAAATGTCATAAGGTCAACATATCACGAACCTAGTTTGGATCCTTGAAAATGCATCTCATAGTATACTCCATTGTTGGTTCCATCAAGCTAATAAGTGATAAGGATTTATTTGGTACCTTTTTAAGGGGTCATTTAAGGCCAAAATCGTATTTATATGATCAAATATTGCCTCAAATCGCTTCTTTTTGTATTTTAGGTACTTGGGACGAGAAATCTGAAAATCGGCACCTTTTGGGCGTATTTGGACGAAAAAGTGAAGAAAATGACGAAGTCGCGAAATTTCGTCAGATTTTGGAGTCTGATGGCGTCACACGCTACAACGTGGCGCCGTCACTTGTTTTTCAAGCTGGATTTTTGGTGGAAATTCACCAAGTGAGGCTTCAGAGAAATTGGAAGATTTTACAACTGACGGCGTCAGGTGTTATTTGAAGGAGAGAGTCACGTATTAAGATGACAAGAGACAGCCCAGAACACTTATAAGAGGACGACGTCAAGACTGAAGGTGACGGCGTCAGAGGCTACAACATGATGCCGTCATAACGGCGACTTGCACAAGACGAAACCCTAAACACGGCGAGCTGACGGCGTCACATTTATAAAGTGACGCCGTCACAATTGTAAATCTATATATACTTTCGTATGTTTTCATTCATAAGTGTGACATCTTAGGGTAACATATTGAAGTAGGGTTTGGGGACGAATTTCACAGCTTTTGTAAGGGTTTTTCAACCCTTGAACTTCATGTTCCAATAAAGATAAGTTATCCCTTTAATCATTCGTTATGTCTATGTATCGTTTGATTATTTGTTTATCTTCTCTTTACTTTAACATGCTAGCTTAAGTTACTTTGTGTTTGCCTAGATCTAATGAAACCTAGTTGTTGATTATTGTTTTGTCGTCTCTTGTTTAATTGATTGCCTCGGGTTAGGTTAAGAAAACTGGCTGACCTCTTATATGTAACTAGCTTGAACATCTTAGTAAGCGCAACCGTAGAGTGCACTATTGGTTTTTCTCGTTGTATTTATTGCGTGAATTGCGGCTTGTAGATCCTAGAAAACTTAACAGACTTTAAGGGTTTTAGGGGAGACTAAGATTCATAGAGTTGGGGACTTCGACACCTCCCCACGACCAATATTAAGGAATACAACGCTTCAATTAAAACAAGGACGTGACAATTCGACAGATCAGTAGGAGATAACTAGGGAGTAATTGAATCTAAGTAAACACGTTTTTCCCTACTATAAGAAGTTCACCAAGTTTACTTTTCTTGTTTATTAGTTTAATTATTAGATTAATTTGTAGTTTTGGGTTAGTTGACTAGCAACTAATTCCGCCCACTCTTTCAAAAACCGAGACTTTAATTTGCTTTCTAAAAAAATATAAAAATACAAAAAGAATCATCCCTCACCTCTAGACCTAATTCGTCATACATCTTGACCTTTCCACAACTATTGCGAGACTATTCCCCTAGAGAACGATCAATCCCCCGGACTTACCTATACTACACTACAACGGTTAGGTACACTTCCTAGAGGATTGTAAAACCTTTTGCGAGGTCCTACAAATCCCGCATCAAGTTTTTGGCGTCGCTACCGGGGAATAGTTAATAGTTTAGGTTCAATTCCTATCTCGTTTAGGTCTACTCACTAGATTCCTATCAAGTGAGATTTTTATTTTTCTTTTTAGCTTTCTCGTAGTCTATCTTTTCTTTGTGCTTTTGTTCGTAAAACTTTTTCATTGACTATTCCGTTAGCCATTATGGAGAACGCGAATCTACCATACTACCCACCACGAAATGCACGCATTCCACTCCAAAATAATATCTTGATGTTCCATCAATATCATGATGAAACTCTCTACAATGCGTGGGATCATTTCAAATACTTACTCCAAAAATTCCCTTATCGTGGCCTCAATTTATGGTCCCAAATTCAAATCTTTTACGATCGTGTCGATAAATATACCCAAATAGACATTGACTATGTAGCCGATGGGGACCTTAGGGAATTAATTGCTGAAGAAGCATGGGAAGCCATAAAGAATTGTGCCCAACTAGATAAAAAGTTAGACAACCCAACAAACGTTATTTCGGATGAATTGTTAACAAGTCTTAAGGCTCAAGAAGGACGTTTGTATGGAAATGAGATGGTTAGAGCTGAGATACCTAGGTGGATATCATGGTTAGGCGATCTAGATAACATGGAGGATAGAGTAGAAAATCAAAGCCCATCGAGTACCCCACAAGTCCCACCATCATTTGAGGCATACACACTGCCCGTGACTTACCCGGAAGAAATAGAAGAGACTATAGGAACCCCAATAGAGGTAGAACCCTTGGACCAAACACAACTAGAGGAAATAGGTTTGAATACTTGTAGTCATAACCTTTCTCTTAGTTCTATGGAAGTTCCTAGTTTTGATGAACCGGAGCCTCAACCGCAACCCTTACCCGATCTTCCATCCATAGATGTGAATCTAGGAGACGAAATAGGCCCCGATCCAACCATCAAACGATATAGTCCGGGTAGTTTTTGGATAAAGGTAGTAGACTCTAAGCCTTGTGTAGTGGAAGCTAATATAGGAGTGAACCATGACCTCACATACTTACATCACCCATTTATGATAGATCACAAGAAACATTATGGATTTGAACCGGGTTTATTAGGTCAATATGGATTTCTAACTAGGAGTCTCTCGAAATTGATAGAAGATGATCCCTTTTTAGGAGAAAACTTCATTTCACCCATTAACCCAATTGAACTAGTAAGGTTATGATGGAAGGAGCACACCCCTTTGCGCATTTAATTCATCCACCACTCTTTCCTCACGTGGCATACTCCCACCGAGTTGGTACGTATCGCTACTATCACCCGCACTTAATCCTAAGTGTAGGGAAAACTTCCCTTTTATCCGTTAAATAATGGTAGAGTCAGGCTCTTGAATCGAACAAAAACAAGCGCTTCTTGGGAGGCAACCCAAGCTTTTTGTTTGTTTGTTAGTGTTGGGAATTAAATTCTTCAGAGTTAGTACTGTCAAGCCAAGACTTAGTACTGCCAAGTCAAAGTTAGACCTGTTGAAGATTACAACTAACAGTACTAACCAGTTAGTACTGCTAGAGTAAAATACTGAAGAAAGAGGGTACTACCAAAGAGATGAAGACATGTGAAGAGATATGTATAGAAGATATTCAGTGTATATCTTATATATTTAGAAAGATACGTATATTGTAGTTATCTTGTAAAGGACTCCATAGTCTATAAAAGGAGATCCTAGGTTAAGATGTTAGACGTATGTTTTTGATATAGCTTCAAGGTTGTAAACCCTAGTACTACACAGAGTACTCGTATTATTGATTAATAATATTGAGGCGTTTTGGTTATATTGTTTGTTCATTCAAGTTTACTGTTACATTGAATTGTTAATATTCTTCTAAGTATTGAAGAGTAGATTCCGCATACTCTTTGATATTCACAAAGTTTCAAATAAAGTTGTTTTGGATTTATCCAAGGTAACTTAACCTTACAAGCTCAACGAATTGATCTGTGTTTGGGATCAACAAGTGGTATCAGAGCTTCAGGTTCTGAAACTTTGATCCAGAAGAAACCAACTGAAGAACTCTTTACTCATCAGGAAGAGATGGATCTTGAAACTACTCAAACCTCTATTACTGCTAAATTACCCATTCTCAAGCAGGGTGATTATGAGATGTGGAGGCTCAGGATTGAGCAATACTTTCAGATTCAAGACTATGCTCTATGGGACATCATAGAGAATGGTAACTCATTCAAACCTGCAACCAAAGCATCAACAAGTGAAGGCGTCGCAACTAAAACTGTATCAGGTCCTGTAACCGCTGAAGAGAAGGCACAAAGAAGAATGATGTGAAGGAAAGAAGCATGTTATTGATTGAGAGGATCTAAAACATACGCCTTGTGTTTGATTTATACTTTGAGTATATACTAATTAGCACGCGGAATTTACTAATTAATACTTAGAAGATATTGTATATGATGTGTATGAAACAGTGTATGATAGAACAGTAATGTAAACAAAACAATAAGCTTCAATATATTAATACGAGTGATCTGAATATCACTAGGGTTTACAATAAACCTTGAAGCTATCAATACGACTCTATGAACTATATTGTATGTATTCGTGTGAACTCATGTATGTTATTCTATGCCCTAAGACCTCCTTTTATAGACTAAGGAGTCCTAGGGTTTACAATGACTTCATATACAAGATAAATCTTTTCCGTATCTTTTCTAAACTTATCTTAACATTCTATACAAGTTTATCTTCTCAGCAATAGTATAAAATACTCTAGCAGCAATATCTTTACTCCAGCAGTAGTATCCTTGCAGCAGCAGTATCTTTAACACTAGCAGTAGTATACTTAACACTAGCAGTAGTATTTTATACTTAGTATATTTTCTACCTTTCTCACAGCATCACCAGCAGCAGAATGAATATACTAGCAGTAGAATAATTATAACCAGTAGCAGAATGAACACTTAGAGTATTTTCACATTAACACCAAAAGCAGCATTATCATCCAATAGCAGCAGCATCTCTAAACCCAACAATCCTCCCCTAAACTTGATATTTCCTACAAAATCATCAAGTTTTTCTAGTTTAGCTTCTGACCTTCACCAGGAGGATGCTTCCAAACATCTTCTCAACAGATTCATACTTTAAGCACTTTTTCATACTTCTTCAACAGTTTATATGCCTGATCATCAACCCAATAATCTTTCTGCAGCTGCAGTTTGATACTTCCTTGTAGCATTTGCACAACTGCTCCTTTGTAGCTTGATAGGGGATAATCCTTTTCAACTAGCATATAGAGAATGAGACCTCCTACTGACAAGACATGCACTCCACAACTCTGATATAGCTTCCATTTTAGAACTTTACAATTTGTAAGTTCTCTCCATTCTGGATCTTCAGTAGTTGGTTCAAACACGAGCTTTAAATAATTCCACATCATCTTGTCATGCATCTCTGTTGGATAGTTTTTACCAAACTTGCTATCTCTAAACTTTTCTTTGTATATCCTCCAGAGTGTCTCTATATCCTCCCTGTCAAAGTAGTTCAACATTTGTTCTAGCCTAAGGTATCTGTAATTCTTTCCATCAGTCCTCTTCACATCCCAATAGCTTTCACTTCCATCATGAACACCTGAAGTCACATCAATGATTGAGTGTTTGATCTCAATTAGCACAGCATCAACTGCTTTAGGCTCATTCAACTTTGTAACCATTGTAAGATTTTGAAATTGTTCCTTTCTGTGCTCCTTAGGAATGTGCCCATCTTCTGAACTCTGTTCTTTATCATGCTCTGCTTCTTTGATCTGCTCTGCTACTTTAGACTTAACAGCCTTTCTCTTCTTTCTCCCAAAAGTGATTAACATACTACCTGCTCTTTTAACACCTGAGCTGACTATCTCATCTTTCTCCTTCTTTTCTTCTTTTTCACTCACAGTCTCCTTCTCAGCCATCTTCTCAGTTCCATCACTTCAGTTTCCATAGGAATGAATTGATCTACTACTTTCTTAGCCTTCTCATACATTTTTGTGATCTCGTCATCTAAGTATGATTTCAACTGGACCAGCTTATATCCCTTCATATTCTTAAGATATTGTTCAAAGTACTTTCTCTTTTGCTTCACAGTAGGCTCTTTGAGCAATTTCTTCTTCCTTCTCTCAGCCAGATACCATTTCTTCCTTTCAGCCCTGAACCTTTTTAACCATTCAGCTCTACCTTCTTCTGTAACTGTATCTGCTGTTTCCTCTTTCACAAGCCTTAATAGCTCCATATCTTCATCAGCTTTAACCCTCTCTTCATCCCAAGCATCTAACACAGCTTGTGTTTTGGCCTCATCTTCTGCATGTTTCTGCCTTTGAGCAAGCACCATTTGGTTCTCTTCTTCAAGCTCTGCAGCTAACTTCTTTGCATCTTCTTCATTATATGCAATCTGCTTATCTTTAGGCCAAAACTCAAAAGGTAATTCAGTATAAGGCTCAGGCTCTTCAATCATAATACCTTTACCTTTTCCTGAATATGAGTGTGATTGAGTTTTCTTAGCTGTGGGTGAGGGTTCTCTGATCAATACACCTTTCAGTGGTTGTGGTTGTGGTTGTGTTGGTGTAGGTAATGAATGATGTTGTTGTTGTTTTTGTTGTGATTGTTGTTGTTGTGCTGCTTGTGAAGTTTTCAGATTGATCATCACTTGAGCCACTATCTCAGCAGTAGAATCTGGCTCAGCAGTAGTATGAACTTCACTAGCAGCCTTATGATCTTCAGCAGTAGAATCACCCAACTGAGTTACTTTTTCAAGTACAACTTCATTTCCTTCTTTGTCAGCCACCACTTATTCATTTTCAGTTCCACCACTTTCCATCTCCATATTCACAGCAGCACTTTCAGTCTTTGTAGTCTCAGCCTCCCCTGAATCTGTTGTTTCTAACCTCCCCTGTTTGGTAGCATCCTGCTCTAAACCAACTTCATCTGAGGAGCTAACTCTCTGTGCTGTACCCACCCTCTTAAATCTCCTAAGGTGAGTAGCTCTTGACCTTTTACCCTCCAATTGTGTAACTCTCAGCTTTAAATCTTAATTTCTTCACCCTGTGCAGCTGTTAGTTGTTGAAGGTCAAGCACCTGTTCTGACAATTTTGTACATTTTGCCATGAACTCATTTATTAGTTCAGCACTATCCTCACCACTTCGGCCTGTGTTACCTGGCCTGAGAGGTGGATCACCGGATGTAAACTCAGTATCAAACCTGGTTTGATCAGCTGAGCCCCCCATATTAGCCATTTGGCTGGGGTTTTCCATCACCTGTTTCAAGTTCCTGAGAACCTTCAACATTAGATGTTGCCTTGGTTGGGGTCTTATTGATGTTACCACTGACCTGCTATTCTTCTAAGCCAGTAGCAGTAGTGGCAGCCCCTTCCAACATGTCACTCACCACACCTGTGACAGCCTCATCTGCAATACCCATACTGACACTGGCCTGAGGTTGCTCAGTGTCCTCATTTGGTAAATCCCTAGGGGTTTGGATCTTTTGAGGTTGTTGAGATGATGTAGCAAAAGTGGGTGTGTGATGGGTAGCAGTTGGGATTTCTGCACCTTCACCCTGGTTTTGAGCCAATGACAGCATATAAGGAAATAATGCTATCACAGTCCCAGAAAAATCCTTGCCATCCTTTTTCAAATAAGAAAATAATTTCTTTTGAAGCACAGGGCATACAAATACTCTTTTATGAACAATATGATTTGACATTTTTTGTTCAAAATCAGTTGTAGAAATCTTGGATAAATATAAAAGTTTCCATTTATATTCTTTTTCATACCATCAAAAACCATTTTAGAAAAATTGAAAGGTTGTCCTGTAGCCAGACAAATCATAGCCGAAGCTTGAGTTATGCTGAATTCATTCCAACCTGAAGTTTTAGGACTTTAACAATGCAAGATGGTATGAATCAAAAATTTCCATTGAGGACTGAGAAGACCTTTATAAAATTTTAAACTGTTATTTTTCTTCTCATACCCCATGGTTTCAAGTTGCTCAAAAATGATAGAATTTTCAAGACATATTATTTCTTCATTATCTGCAAAGGAAAGAGCTTCCCTCACAGATGACTCAGAAATATTAATCTTGTGGCCATCTACCTTAGCCTTCAACTGTTCTTCCCCATTTGAAGTTTTGGCCTTGACAGTAGACCAGAACTGATCAATGTGGGAAACATATATAGTTGGGTTTGCTGTTAATGCATACCTTATGTGGGTAGTATTTAGAAAATCAATTATTTCAGCAAAACCATCAGCTTCCTTCGGCTTTTGAAGAAAGGCGACCTGATTGTGACTATCAGAAAACTCTCTTTGCGACATGATAAATTAGGGTTTGGAATTGAAGATTTGAAATTTAGATGTTAAAGGTTGTGTTAGGGTTTGATTTTGAATGATTTATGGGCGCACGAAACCAACTATGTGAATCAATTAGGTTTTTAAACCCTTTGATGAACAAGTTACAAAATCATCCCTGCACTTACAAAACAAGCAGTAGAATACCAGCAGTAGAAAGTTTTTCCTAGCAGCAGAAACTTTTTGCCTAGCAGCAGAAACTTTGTGCCAAGCAGCAGAATCTTTTTGCCTAGCAGCAGAAACCTTGCTGAACTCCACAAACACCTTTTCTCAATAAGTAAGCATTTTCCATTGACTTTTCCTGCAAAAGATTAGTCCAAAACCACAAAAACACAAGAATTTCTTTGCCACAATAATAACAATTCTCAGTTATACTTAGCAGTAGGATAAACAACTAGCAGCAGAAACAAGTATAACTAGCAGCACTATCCACAATAAACAGTAGAAACAACCTTTTGACTTAATAACATTACAAATCCTTTCAAAACATTTACAAAAACACAAAGAGATAAGTTTTTCAAAGATTAATCATTCCAATACTAGCAACTAAGAATTTAAATCTACCCACATCAAAACATTTTGTGAGCAAGTCTGCAACATTGTTGTCAGTATGAATTTTAACAATTTGAATTAACTTTTTCTCATAACAATCTCTTATAAAGTGATGTCTTATCTCAATATGTTTTGTTTTAGAATGAAAAACAGGATTTTTAATTATATACATTGTACTGCTATTGTCAATATAAATTATTGTATTCAAGAAATTATACCCATAATCAAGAAGTTGATTCTGAATCCAAAGAACTTGAGCACAACAACTTGCAGCAGCCACATATTCAGCTTCAGTAGTAGAAGTGGCCACCATAGTCTATTTCTTACACTGCCATGAGATTAGTCTGCATCCTAGGAATTGACAACCACCAGTTGTTGATTTCCTATCCAAGCTTGCACCAGCATAGTCACTATCTGAGTAAGTTACCAGCTCAAATGGAGAGTCTTTAGGATACCACAAACCCAAATGAGGATGGACTTTGAGATATCTAAAGATTCTCTTCACAGCAGTCATATGAGACAGCTTAGGAGTGACTTGAAATCTTGCACAAGCACAAACTGCAAACATGATGTCAGGTCTGGATGATGTGAGATACATCATAGACCCAATCATGGACCTGTAAGTATGTACATCAACTGCTTCACCACTATGATCTTTCAAAAGAAGATGTGTGTCTTTTTCAGCAGGGGTGCTAGCAACTTTAGCATCAGTAAAGTTGAACTTCCTCAATATATCAGCCACATACTTATCTTGGCTAATAAACATTCCATTTGGTCTTTCATTCACTTGTAGCCCCAAAAAGAAAGTAAGTTCCCCCATAGAACTCATTTGGAACTGATCTTTCATTAGCTTCTGAAAACTCCTTGCACATCTCCTGTTTGGTAGAACCAAAGATAATATCATCCACATACACTTGAACTAACAAAATATCACCTTTGTTCTTCTTGATAAAAAGAGTCTGATCAATTCTGCCTCTATGAAACCCATTCTTTAAGAGATAAGTAGCTAAAGTTTCATACCAAGCTCTTGGATCTTGATGCAGACCATATAGAGCTTTCACCACCTTATACACTTTGTCTGGATGATCAGGATCAATGAAACCTAGAGGTTGAGAAACATACACCTCCTCTTCAATTGTGCCATAGAGAAATGCACTCTTCACATCCATATGATATACTGTGAAACCCATGAAATAAGAATAAGCTAGAAAAAGCCTTATTGCCTCTATTCTTGCAACAGGGGCAAAAACCTCTTCATAATCAATTCCTTCTTCTTGTGTATATCCCTGAGCTACAAGCCTTGCCTTGTTCTTTATCACAATTCCTCTTTCATCAGTCTTATTTCTGAATACCCACTTAGTACCAATAACCCTTATGCCCCTTGGCAAATCAACAAGCACCTAAATCTTATGAATCTTAAATTGTAGAAGCTCTTCTTGCATAGCTTCTACCCAGCTTGAGTCTTCTAATGCTTTGAGCACGTTTTTTGGTTCAATCTGTGATAAAAAGCATACAAACAGACACTCATTTTTGTTTTCATGATCTTTTGATTCATACACAATACTAAGAAAACCATGATGATCTGGTTCTTGTGTCTGTCTTCTGGTCTTCACACCAGACTGTATATCTCCAATCACATTGTCAAGTGGATGATTCTTGTGAACTGTTACATTGGGAATCAGAGGAACATCATAAGTGTTAGGCATGTTGTGAAATTCTACTTCATTAACTTGCTCATCCAGAGTAGCAGAGTTAACAATTGGATCAATGGTGTGCACATTTGATCTAGCAGTAGTAACTGCTGGCCTAGCAGTTCTAACTCCATTTGTACTGCTTTCAGTATTCACATCTGTACCACCCTCCTTAGAAGTAAAATCACCATTCATTGAAGGAAAAACATCCCTAGTAAAGTCCCAAATTGGCATCACAATATGATCCTGGTCTTTTTCTTTCTCCCTGCTTGGTTCATCAACATCAATGTATTCTTCTGAACCTGCAAAATCATTAGTATCTGTACCTGCAACAACTGGTACATAATTCATAGTATTGGTTAAAGAATCAAGATCAAACAGCTATGTTGGACCAGCACCTGCAACATTAGATTTTATTGGGAATTATCAAAAGAACAGAATTATTAGAAGAACAAACTTAAGTCTGCTGGAGTTACTTGTTAAGTCTGTTAGTTATAATTTTGTCATAGTTAAGTCTGCCAGTACAATGTTAAGTCTGGCAAGACATAGTAACATAGTTAAGTCTGGTAGAATTGAGATAGTTAAGTATGTTTATGTTATAAGCAGATTTAGTTAGCTATAAGTTAGGAAAGGATACGAATGAATTAGTTATCTTATTAGAAGATATGTTTATCCTTTCACACGTTTTTGTATCTTTAGGGTTTCCTTGGTATATAAAAGGAACCCTATGGCTTATGAGATACATACAGAAAATAGTTATTAAAAACATTAATAGAATTATGAAGTTAGTTAACTGTGTTCTTCATTGTTATTGTTAAGATTCCGCATTAACAATTAACAACCTGTTTAGAGTTTCTCACTTAGATCAATTTGGATTTATTCAAGTTGTCTAATAAGTAACAAAGGCTACTTAGATCCATAAAACCGTGGACCAACAAGTGGTATCAGAGCCTATAGAGGGACTCTGAGTTCGAAGAAACACAAAATCCACAAACACAAATTCACTCATATAAACCCTACACAATGTCTGTTAAGGCTGATGACTTCTCAAACCATATTAGTGATGAAGAAGCCTCAAACCATGATGATGATAGTGCATCTGAAGCAAGTACACATAAACAACAACAACAAAGCATCCCTGCAACAACCACGATATCAAACATCAAACTTCCTATTCTGAAGAAGGAAGAGTATGACATCTGGGCTATGGAGATGGAGCACTACCTCGAGTACGTTGATAATGAGGTATGGTAGGTAATCCAGAATGGAAACTCCAAGAAGAGGATCTCGGTTGGAAAGGATGGTGTTGTTAGGGTGCTTCCACCAGTATCGGCTTCAGAAATTCATTCTGTGGAAAAGGAGAGAAAAGCAAAGACCATCTTGCTGATGTCACTTCCCAAGGAGCAATTAAGAAGGTTTCATGGCATGGATGATGCCAAGGAGATCTGGGAGGCTATCAGAACTAGGTTTGGAGGGAATGCTAACTCCAAGAAGATGCAGAAAACTGTTCTTAAACAACAGTTTGAAGCATTTAATGTGACTAGTTCTGAAGGGTTGGAGAAAGGTTATGATAGGTTCCAACATCTTCTTTCACAGTTGGAGGCTCATGGTGCTGCTGTGTCTAATGAAGATGCAAACCACAAGTTTCTCAGATCATTGCCAAAAGAATGGTCAAGTCTGGCAATGACCATGAGAATGAAAGCTGAAATTGACACCTTGTCAATTGATGATCTGTATAACAACCTTCGGGTCCTTGAAAGTGAAATCCAAGGTACTTCAAAGGCATCTTCAAGTGCTACCAATGTTGCTTTTGTTTCTCAAAGCAAAGGCAGTACTACCAAGGTTAATTCTGGTGGCTTTAGTTCTGGTGGTTATGAAACTTCTTCAAGCAACATGAGAGAAAGAGAAGTTCCAGCAGGATTTGCTGATGAAGTGGTCTACTCACTCTTTGCTAAAAGGTCAGAAGAGAAGGACCTCATTAGTGAAGATCTTGAACAAATTAATTATGTAGACATGGAGGAGATGGATATAAAGTGGCAGATAGCCATGATTGCTTTAAGAGTAAAGAAGTTCTACAAGCAGACTGGGAGGAATATAAGGTTTGATGGGAAGACACCAGTTGGGTTTAACAAGAAGACTGTTGAGTGCTACAGGTGTCACAAAATGGGTCATTTTGCTAGGGAATGCAAAACACAGATGACTGCTGATAAGAAGGATTCTAACTCTCAAGATGAAGACAAGCTGGAACAGAATCAGATGAGCATGTTTACTTTGGAAGCTGGTGCAGTTAACTGGGGAGAGCACACAAATGAGGAAACTGAACCAAATCATGCATTTATGGCCATTGGTTCCAGCAATGAGGTATCCTTGTGTTCCAAAACTTGCATTAAATCATATAATAGTCTTAAAGCTTTGTGTGATGAGCAATTAAAACAAATAGGTGACCAGGAAGCGCAAATACTTGCTTACACTAGTGCTGTAAAGACCTTAGAAGCCCAAATAGTCACCTATCAAAAACAGCAGTCTACCCTAAATGAAAAACTCACTTTTCAGGCAAATGAAATATATGAAAAAGATGAAAAACTTAAAAGATATAGGAGAATTGGAATGAAAGCAGTAAAAGATAAGGAAGAATTGAAGAAGAAAGTAGACACATGGAATAACTCAAATAAAAATCTGTTTAGATTAGTAGATTCACAAATGAGCTCAACTTGCAAAATTGGCTTAGGATATGAAATAAAATCTGACAGTGAGATTTTGAGTTATGAGGAAGAAATGGAAAGAACTGTGTTTACTTGTAAAGATGATGATTTTGTTGGAAAACCTACATACAATAGATTCATAAAAACTGATAACTTTAAAGGAGTTCCACCTCCATTAAATGGAGATTACACTCCTCAACAAAAGGAAGAGCTTGATGGGTCTTTGTTTGTGTATGGTAAAAAGGGACCCCAAATGCCTGAAAAAAGCAACTCAGATGATAAATCCAGTGAATATTCTACCTGTCAATCTAATGACAGTGAAGGATCCATTGGAAATGTCTCTTAGCACTCTCAACAGGAAAATGAACCAAAAGAGGTGTCTAAGTCTGAATCTGTTAAGACTAGTGAACCAGTTGTGATTGCACCTAAACCTCAAACAGATAACCCTAGTTGTGTTCCACACATAAAATCTCCTAGGAAATCTGTTAAAAGTCAAGAGTCACCAAAATCTAATAGGATGAGAAGAGAGCAAGGGAAAAGTTATACATTTGCTCCTAAAAGATGTTTTGTTTGTGGTAGCCTCAGCCATCTAATTAAAGATTGTGATTTTCATGAGAAAAGAATGTTGAGAGAGGCTGAACTTAAGAAGAAGAGTGTTAATACTGGTCATGTGAATGATAAACCAATATGGAATAATGCAAACAGGATAAATCATGCAAATAAGTTTCTTCCCAGACCAGCACAAACAAATACTGGCAGATCACAAGTTAATTCTGTTAGGCCAAATGTTAATGTTAATTCTGGTAGGCCAAACGTAAATACTGGTAGTACAAATATTAATTCTGTCAGGCAAAATGTTAATTCTGGGTATATTAATCATATTAGACCCAGGCAGCTAGTTAATAGACCACAGGTGAACACACATAATCAAAGAAACACTTTTACAAAATCATATTCACCTGTGAGGAGACCCATTACTAAGAATACATCACAAATTTCAAACTCTAATGCTGTAAGGGGGCATGGAAGGTCTGCTATTAAGGCCTCAGCATGTTGGACTTGAGATCCATTTAAGAATAAACTTACCTACCAATCCCAAAGCAACAGTGGATCATGTTCATATAAGATATTCAAATATGTTGATCCACAAGGCAGACCCAAGCCTGCACAGGCCTGGGTCCTTAAGAGAAGCTAATTTCTCTTCTTTATGTGCAGGAACATCCACTCAAGTACATGGGAGATAGAGGAATATTTGATAGTGGATGCTCAGGGCACATGTCTGGTAACATGGATCATCTGAAGGATTTTCAAGAATTCAAAGGAGGTTCTGTTACTTTTGGTGGTAGCAAAGGGTATATTACTGGTAAAGGAAGAATAGTTGTGGGCAATTTAGAATTTGATAATGTGTCCTTTGTGAAAGAACTTGGGCAGTTTAACCTTTTCTCAATATCACAAATTTGTGATAAGCAGCATAAGGTGCTTTTTACTGAATCTGAATGTTTTGTGTTGACTTCTGACTTTAAAATGCCTGATGAAAGTCAGATACTTCTCAAAGTCCCAAGACAACACAACATGTACAACTTTGATATGAAAACACCTGAACCTGCAAAAGGTTTTGCCTGTTTGATTACAAAAGCCACTTTTGATGAATCTAAATTGTGGCATAGAAGGTTAGGTCATGTTAACTATAAGAACATAAATAAACTTGTGAAGAATAACCTAGTTAAAGGCTTACCTTCCAAGGTTTTTAAGAATGACCATACCTGTGTAGCTTGTAACAAGGGTAAACAACATAGGGCTACTTGTAAGGCTAAGTTAGAAAGGTTTATCTCTGAGCCTGTACACACCTTTTATATGGATCTTTTTGGCCCTACTTCTGTGCAGAGTATCAATCATGCTAGCTATTGCCTTGTCATTACTGATGATTGCACTAGATTTTGTTGGGTATTCTTTATGTCTAAGAAGGATGCAACTTCTGAATTAATTCAAACTTTTATTAGGCAGATAGAAAACCATATTAATTATAAGGTTAAGATTATTAGATCTGACAATGGCACAGAGTTTAAGAATAGGAGCATGCTTGAATTTTGTGGTAATAAAGGAATCAAGCAAGAGTATAGTAATGCTAGAACTCCACAACAGAATGGAGTTGCTGAAAGAATGAACAGGACGCTGATTGAGGCAGCTAGGACTATGCTAGCAGACTCACTCTTACCAACAACCTTTTAGGCTGAAGCAGTTGTTGTGCTTGCTACATATTCAATAGGGTGAGAGTGACTAAACCTCAGTACAAAACACCTTATGAGCTTATATTTGGCCATAAACCAGTTATTAGTTACGTAAGACCATTTGGGTGCCATGTTACAATTCTAGATACTCTTAGTGTGCTTGGAAAATTTGAAGGAAAGTCTGATGAGGGATTTTTAGTGGGATATGCACTGAATAGTAAGGCCTTTAGGGTATACAATTTAGTGACAAAGAGGGTAGAAGAGAATCTTCATGTTAAATTTCTTGAGGAGAAACCTAATGTGAAGGGAATAGGTTATAGATGGATGTTTGATATTGATTACTTAACTGATTCTATGAACTATATCCCTGTTTCTATGGAGAATCAAGCTAATCCTCTTGCAGGCTCCAAAGAAGTAACTAACAATGCAGGTACACAAGTTACTTCTGATGCAAATACTTCTGACAAAGAAGAGGAGATTGAGGAGCTTATTGTTGTTCCCACATCTGTAGTCAACCTTGATGCAGCTCATGGAGGAACAAAGAAGTCTTCTACAACCTCAAAGAAGAAGGAACCAGTTACCAAGCCTCAAGCACAAGGAAAAGAGGCTTCTCCTATAAAGGTTTCAGCAGATATTCCATCTTTCAGAGATGAGATGAATGCTTTGGCTGACAAGTATCTTGAGATGAAGGCTACCAGTACTTCTACACTTAAGTCTGGTAGTGATGCTGTTAATTCTGCTGAGCCTGATTCTACTCCAAATGATGATTTTGATAATACTAAGATGCCAGAGCTTGAGTTCTTTGATGAGCCAAGTGAAGGGATCTTTGATGAAGCTTCTTATGATGAAGAAGGAGTCATTACTAATTTCAATAACTTACGCACAGAAGTGGTTGTAAGTCCAACTCCTACACTCAGGATTCACAACATTCATCCTAAAAGTCAAATACTTGGTGATCCTAAGTCAGCAGTGCAAACAAGAAGCAAAGTGCTGAAACAGTCAGAAACTCATGCACTTCTCAGTTTTGTTAAGCAGCAGCAAAGAATCAATCACAAAGATCAACAACATTTTCTGTTTGCATGTTTCCTTTCACAAAAAGAACCTACCAAGGTCTCTGAAGCATTGGAAGATGAAAGTTGGCTAATAGCAATGCAGGATGAATTACTGCAATTTAAATTGCAAAAAGTATGGGTTCTGGTGGATCTACCACATGGGGCAAAAATAATTGGTACAAAGTGGGTCTTCAGAAACAAAAAGGATGAAAGAGGAGTTGTAGTTAGAAACAAAGCAAGGTTGGTGGCCCAAGGATACAGACAAGAGGAAGGGATAGACTATGATGAGGTTTTTGCTCCTGTAGCTAGAATTGAAGCCATTAGGTTATTTTTAGCCTTTGCCTCTTATATGGGGTTCATAGTATACCAAAGGGATGTCAAGAGTGTCTTTCTGTATGGTACTATTGAAGAAGAGGTGTATGTTTCACAGCCTCCTGGTTTTGTTGATCCAGCTCATCCCAAGAAGGTTTACAAAGTCATCAAAGCTTTGTATGGTTTACATCAAGCTCCCAGAGCTTGGTATGCTACACTCTCCACATTCCTTGAAGAGCATAGGTACAAGAGAGGGGTGATAGACAAGACTTTGTTCTTAAAAGAAACAAGAAGGATATCATTCTAGTACAAGTTTATGTAGATGATATCATTTTTGGTTCTACAAAAAGGTCTTGGTGTGAAAAGTTTGAGGCACTGATGAAAGGAAGATTTCAGATGATTTCAATGGGAGAGCTCACATTCTTTCTTTGACTGCAAGTGAAGCAACAGGAGGATGGACTTTTCATTTCTCAAGACAAGTATGTTGCTGAGATGTTGAAGAAGTTTGATCTTTCAAATGTGAAGACTGTAGTCACACCAATGGAGAACAAGGTGCCTTTAACAAAAGATGAGGATGCTGATGATGTGGATGTGCATCTATACAGATCCATGATAGGTTCTCTTATGTATCTAACAGCCTCTAGGCCTGATATTATGTATGATGTGTGTGCTTGTTCTCGTTTTCAGGTTAATCCCAAGACTTCACATCTTTATGCTGTGAAGAGGATCTTTAGATATCTAAAGGGCAAACCTAATTTGGGTCTTTGGTATCCTAGAGAGTCATCATTTGACCTGGAAGCCTATTCAGATAGTGACTATGCTGGAGCAAGTCTTGATAGGAAATCCACTACTGGAGGTTGCCAATTTCTTGGAAGAAGATTGATCTCTTGGCAATGAAAGAAACAGACCATTGTGGCTACATCAACAACTGAGGCTGAATGTGTAGTTGCTGCCAATTGCTGTGGACAAGTCTTGTGGATTCAAAATCAGATGCTGGATTATGGTTTGAACTTTATGAATACTATAATTCACATAGATAATGAAAGTACTATCTGTATAGTCAAGAACCCTGTGTATCATTCTAAAACTAATCATATAGAAATAAGGCATCACTTCATAAGAGATTGCTTTGAAAAGAAACTAATTAGAGTGGAAAAGATACACACAGACTTTAATGTAGCAGACTTATTAACCAAAGCTTTTGATGGACCTAGGTTTAATTACTTAGTGGTTAATATTGGCATGATAAACCCATAGCTACACTTAAGGGGAGGTTAAATGTATAGTTTGTATAATAGAACCAGTACTTAGTCGTTTTAATTCTGGTAGAAGTTAATTCTGATAGCTTTAAGAAGTTAATTCTGATAGCTTTAAGAGTTAATTCTGGTAGTTAGTATGTATTAATTCTGGTTGCAAAAACACATGGTTGTATATTTTCTTGGTTTTTGGACTAATTTTTTCCAGGAAAAGCATGGATTGGTGCTAAGCAGCCTTGCTAATGATTTCTGTGTGTCTTTGTCAGATATTTTGGTTAAGTCTGGTGAGTTACTGGTTAAGTCTGGTTGACAATCGTTAAGTCTGGTAGTGTTAACTTGTAGTTCAAATTTTTTTACCGTTAGGTCTGGTCGTACATTCATTGATTTTACCGTTGATATTTTTTGGGGGAAAAGGGATATATATATGGATAATATTTGAGTCATCTTTTCATCTTTATCCATTATTTACTTCCTTCTTTAAATTTTTATTATCGGCCAAGATTACTCTGTTTTTACCAACCAGCATTAAACCCTAATTCATCAGTCAACCAGCACTTACACATTCTCTCATCCATGGCTTCTCAAAAATATTGTGACAAGCACAACCAGGTTGGTTTCTTGAAGAAACCAAACAAAAGTGAAGGTTTCGAACAGATAGTGGATTTCTTGAGAGGCTCTTCTCTCAGGTATGCTTTAACATATAATCCTACTATCTATGATTCCCTAGTCAAATAGTTTTGGGGGACTGCTACCTCCGAAACTCTTACTGATGGGAATCTACAATTAA
The DNA here is from genome assembly GCA_021014915.2 of Artemisia tridentata subsp. tridentata. Taxonomy (NCBI): domain Eukaryota; kingdom Viridiplantae; phylum Streptophyta; class Magnoliopsida; order Asterales; family Asteraceae; genus Artemisia; species Artemisia tridentata. Next base: position 94,084,832 of record CP139506.1, on the reverse strand, counting down.
GGGCAACAATAGATTCCCAAGAGTTCTTTATCACTGTAGCATCCATTAGGAATAGTCTTCAATTGGATGATGCTTCAGGGGATTATATGTTGTCAAATGACATGCTTTTAGAGGGTATGAGAAATATTGGATATCCCACTGATGGTTCATTTACATTTTGGAAAAACATTTTCTCACCTCAGTGGAATTTTATAATACACCATTTGTTGCATTGCCTAAGTCCTAAGAGTGGAGGATGGGATCAATTTGGAAGCAACATTGCTTATACATTGATCTGTCTATCACTTGGAAAGACTTTTAACTTTTCAAAACTTATTTTTGATGGCATGATAGCAAATGCAAACAGCAAACACAAGTTTTTGATGTACCCTCGTTTTCTGCAAATGGTGCTAAATTTTGAAACTGACAATAAATTGCAGAATTACATGTGTGTGGCTTTTAAAGATAAAATTTTTGCCAACATGAAAAGGGGTTTTTCTGGGACACATAGGCCATTATTACCTGCTATGATTTCTGGTGCTACTAACCTTGCAGGTACATCTACTACTGGACTAGTGGCTCACTCCCCATCACCAACAAAAGAGGAGCCAACCCAGGAAGTCCCAAGATCACCCACACCACAACCAAGATCACCCACACCACAACCAAGATCACCAACACCACAACCACCATCTCCTACTCCCAAACCACCTTCTCTTCAACAGCAATCCCAGATCCTACCTACAACTCAGGAAGAGGAATCCACTACTATGACTGTAGATGGGCTTCTAAAGCTGGTGCCTACTTTGGTTCAAAGGATTTCAGCATTAGAGAAGGCAAACACAACTTTGAAAAGTGCTGTTGTGACCTTAGTAAAGAAATTCAAGAAAATGGAGAGGATTATGAAAGAGAAAGGAGTTCATTTTGATGATCCGGAGGGTGAGGATGAAAATTCTACCAAATAGGGGAGGAATTTTGATGAAGAAGAACAGGTATTCCAAACACCAGCTCAAGCTAAGTCTACTGAGATTAGTCAAGAAGGTTTGGAAGCTACTTTCAACAAAGGAGGAAAAGAGAGCTAAAGAGAAAGTTGATAATTGATCAAGATGAGTTTGGGAATGATACAGTTAAGTCTGGTAACCAAAATAAGTCTGCTGAGGTTAATTCTGGTAGTGATAAGTCTGCTCAAGAAGTTAAGTCTGCTGGAACTCAAAGGGAAGGGAAGCAGATTCTTATTGAAACTCCTCAACCTAAGAAGTCAAAGAAGCAACAAAGAGAGGAGGAAGCAAGCTTAGCTGAGATAGCTAGGATTCAAGCTGAGGAAGCAGCTGAAAGAGTAAGACTGAAAGAAATTAAAAGACAAGATAAGTTGCTTGTGAGGAAATTGCAAGAAGATGATCCTCTTATGGGAATGATCCAGGATGATGATGAAGTTAGGGTAAAGCTAGAAGAGCTTAAAGCTGTTGAAGGATTGACAACAGAAGAAAAGGCAAAGCAGCTAGCAGACTTCATCAATGCTAGAAGGGATTCAGCTACCTTGAGTGACTTTATGTCTAAGATAAAGCAGACTCAGATGAAGAGCAGTGCCAAGTTCCCCAAGAAACTCTCAAAACAACAAAATATGCATGATATGAAGATGTACTTGAAAAATATGATGCACTCAACTTTTGAGAAGATGAGAGGAAGATCTTATGAAGACATTGAAGTCATATACCTTAAGGCATATGAAAGGGATCAAGGTTACAGACCTATAGATTACGAAGATTCTATCAGAAGAACCTTCAAGAGACAAAAAGTGACAGAATCTGAGCCTAAAATTGAAGTTGAGAAAGTAATTGAAAAAGCATCTGAGACTGAGAAGGCATCTAGTGCAGAAGTAAAAGTTGAAAAGCCTGTTATAAGATTCACAAGGAGAAAAAGCCTTGCAAGAAAAAGCAAATCAGTGTCTAAGACTGTAATACAGGAAGAAGAGGAGTTCTCATCTGAGGAGTTCACCATGGGATCAATCCCTAAAAGCTCAGCTCAACCAGCCAAAATAGTGAAGTATCAGATAATCAAGTCTGGGTTAAGAGAGCTTATCATATCATAAGGGAAGATAACTCTGATGTGTTATATGTAAACTTTCCAGGGCTACTAAATGACTTAAGTAGGGAAGATCTCAAGGAGCTCTACAAATTGGTAAACATTAAGCATGGAGACAACATACCTGAAGAATAGTTTGAAAGGGTGTTTTGGGGAGATCTAAAGATTATGTTTGAGCCTCCATCAAGAACTGATCAGATTTGGAAGTTTCCAGATCAACAACATATTCTAAGATGGAGATATTTTGATAGCTGTCAAGTTCATTGTTTGACTCTACAGACAGTTCATATATACATGTTAGCAGAAGTGGAATACCCAACATATCCTAGGGTCTGCAAAGAGATGTTGGAAATGAAGTTTCTTGCGGACAAGAAGATTGAGGTATATGAAAAAATCTTGGAATTGATTAAGGTACAGTCCCAAAAGGAAGCAATCTGGGGTGTTTGAAAGAATTTTCAAGATGATAAGTGGGACTAATGGAACTTCCCACTTGGTGAAGGTGCATTGCACTAACACAATAAATGGTCCTCAGTCCACCATGTCTAACTCACATAAGGACTGACTAATCCATGAGCAAAAGTGATGCGTGGTTTTGCGACCTTACAACAGGTTTTACCTCTCGAGGGATCTCAAGAGGCTTGCAATCCCCACCAGGCAGTGTACCTGACCGATGTAGTATAGTGAAGTGGCAAGTACCGGGGGATTGATCGTTCTCTAGGGGAATAGTGTCGTTAGGATTGAAAAACTACTCTAATAGGTCTAAGGGTGAGGGAAGATTCTTTTTGTATTTTATATTTTTTTTAAAAGCAAGTAAAATCTCGGGTTTGAAGGAGTGGGCGGAATTAGTTGCTAGTCAACTAACCCAAATAACTACAATTGCAAGTAAAATAAAATAACTGAAAATAAAAGGTTGTGGAACTTATATGGAGAGAAATGTGTTTACTTAGATTTCCTTACTCCCTAACTATCTTTTACCGGTTGATTAGTGTGTATTAATTGCGTGGATGACGGGTGTATTCCTTAATACCAATCGTGGGGTGGCGTACGTACTTCCCCAACTCTATAAGCTCCTACTTCACTCCTATGTCGAGCCGGCTAAGAAGCTCCTAACATGGGATCACTAGAATTCGCTCATGCATTAAATACAACCATAAAAACCTTAGTACGCATTGGTTCATGTTTCTTAAGACGTTCAAGCAAGTTACCGTATAGGAGGTTAGCCAGTTTTATTAATCCTAACATCGATAAACAATCATCCAATACAATTAATAACACACCAACAACCGATAATCAATAGTTAGGTTTCATTAGATCTAAGCAAACACAAGATAAATCTAGCCTAGCATGTTAATTAAAAGACAAGAACAAGATATAATCAAACAACACATAGACATATTGAATGATTAAGTGATTACTTATCTTCAATTAAACATGGGAGATCCAAGGGTATCAAAACCCTTAAAAATGGCAGAAAATTCGTCTTAGGGTTTCTCCTCACAAAGTTGCACACTAATGACTAAAAATTGCAAAACTATATATAGAATTTAGGGGCTGACGGCGTCACGTTGTAGGAGGTGACGCCGTCACCTCGCTGCGGCTAGGGTTCCCGGATGGTCTTCCTAACACCGTCCCTCTTTAGTCCTCCAAAATCCACTCTGGCGCGTCAAGGGTTGACGCCGTCAGAATTGTGCTTGACGTCGTCTCTCTTTAACTTAAACAGTGACGACCTTGATCACCTTAAAGGGCGACACCGTCAGATTTCCATTGTAAAACTCTCTGGCGTGTCACGTGTATTTTGTCATATCCACCTCTTTTGCCAAGCCGTGACGCCGTCAGGAGCAATCCTTGACGCCGTCACGTGTACTTTTCCAGCAGCTTTGGCATTTTGTCGAATTCTTCACTTTTATGCTCCAAAAACGTCCAAAATGCTTCCTTTTCCAGATTTCTTCTCCAAAGTACCTAAAATGACAAAAGGAACGATTTAGGGAAATATTTGATCAAATAAATACGATTTAGGGCTTAAATGACCCCCTAAAAGCGGTACACTTTTCGCTTCATCAAAAAGGCTCTGGTAAAGATACCTCAAATCCGTTTATGGCTGACAATTTGCCAAAAATTGTATGGTAATCAACTCACCATATCTATGATAGTGAAGAGTTCGCTAGCCCACAAGAGTATGGCTTGTGGTAAAGGCTGTGGAAATCCATAATTGGTTATCAATTCACCAAGGTGAGGTGCTTTCCACCAAAGAATTGGCTAGTCTAAAAGCAAACGACTTTTGGTAAAGACAAAACAAATTCGTTGATAGTTGATGGTTTGCTAAAAATCATATGGTTATTAATGTACCATGGTCTTACACACCAAAACATTGGCTACTCCAGAAGTTAATGGTTATCTGGTAAAGAGACATCAAATCCACTAATTTTCAATGATTCACCTTTCACAGGAGTTAACACACCTGGAAGTGATGAGAATAGTATGAAACTTTCAGAATTAATGTACAAGTAGTCATTGTTGCTGCAAAGATCAGATGGTATAAAGATCAGATGGTATAAGATGATACACAAGTTCAGATATGCTGATTTGAAATTCAAGATAATTCCAAGAGTTTAGAGTTCAATCCTCAGGAAGCTTATTCAAAAGGAACTTGAAGTTCATGAAGTATGAAGATCAAGTTAGGGGAGGATTGTTGGGAATTATCACAAGAACAAAATTATTAGAAGAACAGACTTAAGTCTGCTGGAGTTACTTGTTAAGTCTGTTAGTTATAATTTTGTCATAGTTAAGTCTGCCAGTACAATGTTAAGTCTGGCAAGACATAGTAACATAGTTAAGTCTGGTAGAATTGAAATAGTTAAGTCTGTTTATTTTATAAGCAGATTTAGTTAGCTATAAGTTAGGAAAGGATACGAATGAATTAGTTATCTTATTAGAAGATATGTTTATCCTTTCACACGTTTTTGTATCTTTAGGGTTTCCTTGGTGTATAAAAGGAACCCTACGGCTTATGAGATACATACAGAAAATAATGATTAAAAAGATTAATAGAATTACGAAGTTAGTTAACTGTGTTCTTCATTGTTATTGTTAAGATTTCGCATTAACAATTAACAACCTGTTTAGAGTTTCTCACTTAGATCAATTTGGATTTATTCAAGCTGTCTAATAAGTAACAAAGGCTACTTAGATCCATAAAACCGTGGACCAACAGATTTATTCTCCAAAAACTCGACATGCAGATTTTCCTCTATCTTCTTGGTTCTTAGATTGTATACCCTAAAATCTTTACTAACCATAAAGTATCCAACTAAGTAACCTTCATCTGATTTACCATCAAATTTTCTCAAATGATCTAAGGTATTGAGAATGGTAACATGACATCCAAATGGTCTCATGAAATCTAAGGTAGGTGATCTACCCCTAAACAGCTCATAAGGTGTCTTGTTTTTGGATTGCACTACTAAAACCCTGTTTTGCACATAACAAGCAGTATTAACTGCTTCAGCCCAAAAAGTGATGGGTAGCTTTGAGTCAGCTAACATGGTTCTAGTAGGCTCTTTTAATTTTCTATTCCTCCTCTCAGCAACACCATTCTGCTGAGGAGTTATACCAACACTAAATTCTCTCCTAATACCTTTTTCTCTATAAAATTCATCCAAAACTCTATTCTTGAATTATGTCCCATTGTCACACCTGATGATTTTTACCTTCTTATCAACTAGGTTTTCTACCTCTGTTATAAAAGTCTTAAGGATACCAGCTGTCTCATCCTTAGTTCTAAGAAAGAAAACCTATGTGAACCTGCTATAATCATCAGTCACAACAAGACAATATTTCTTATGCAAAATACTACTCACAGAAGTAGGACTAAACAAGTCCATATAAAGCATATATAAAGGGTGAGTAATAGAGTTAAGGGTCTTGGGCTTACAAGAAGCTCTGTGTTGCTTACCCTTAAGACAGGCAACACATGTTTGATCATTTTCAAATCTTTTCTGAGGTAAACCTCTTACCAAACCATCTTTTACAATCTTATTAATGGTTTTAAAATTAATATGACCAAGTCTTCTATGCCAAAGCATAGACTCATCTAATGTGGCTTTTGCAATCAAACAAGTAAGATTCTGTAACACCCCAACCCGATAAGGGTAAAGATATCACAATAATGGTTTCATATCAGATCAAAACAAAGCATAACTTTATAGTAATACAAGAATTCTCAAAGGTTACAAATGAAATACAGAAACTACAAGGTTACAAATGAAACTTCCGATAAATACTAATTCTAAAGTATAATAACTTCTAATCATCTCTAATCCAAAATAGCTATCAAATCTTCTAAGTCCAAGGTTCTCTCCACTCATACCCCAGCTTCCAAACTAAAACCTGCCACAGGAAAAGAAATGCGGCTGAGCTACGAGAGCTCAGTGAACAGATATAACGATAACAAAGCAGTAGTAGAGATCAGTAGAAAGTAACAGAAATAAAGGTCATGTAGATATAATATGGGTTAAGGGATAAGTAAATGAAAAAGAATAAAGGAAAAGAAAAAGGAACAGTAATCCACCACGAGCCCAGAACAGATAATATAATAACCATGTAGCCATATCAGTAATCCAGAGGGGATGCCTCTCAAGTAACCAGATAATATGAGGGGTGTCCTCAAGTATCAAATGGAATAGCTAGCTCCCAGATATGTGAAAGACGTGTATCGCTCACACCATCAGTCACCAGATATATATTGTAACATCCCGCCTACTCAGACCACAATATTGTCCGCTTTGCCCGCAGGCTCACGGCTTTATTTTTGTGGCCTCATTTGAAGACTTCCCGGCAGGTCACCCAAGCCAGTACTACTCTCTCATGAGCACGCTTAACTGCCAGTTCCTAAGAACTCCACACGCAGTAGACCACAAAACGCGTTGTGTCATTGTAAGGCGAATGTTATCTTATGAACCCAGCATCTCTCCAGGCCACAGCCGATGTGGGATTTGCCTAGGGTGTTACAATCACCCCCCCTTAGGGACTCATCGTCCTCGATGAGGTTTGCCCCACCATCCCGAACGGCTCAGGAGTGGCTTTGATACCACTTGTAACATCCCGCCTACTCAGACCACAATATTGTCCGCTTTGCCCGCAGGCTCACGGCTTTATTTTTGTGGCCTCATTTGAAGACTTCCCGGCAGGTCACCCAAGCCAGTACTACTCTCTCATGAGCACGCTTAACTGCCAGTTCCTAAGAACTCCACACGCAGTAGACCACAAAACGCGTTGTGTCATTGTAAGGCGAATGTTATCTTATGAACCCAGCATCTCTCCAGGCCACAGCCGATGTGGGATTTGCCTAGGGTGTTACATATATATAACAGATAAACAGATACAGATAACAGAAATCAGATCAGATCTAGGATGCATCCATACGCCCCAGGTGGCCAGAGTCTACCAATACACACCAGATAAAATAAAGTCAGGGACGGGACAGGTCATCACTCTCCTGCCCTAGAGTCATGCAATCGGTGCATCAATTAATCTAGGCTTCTAAAAATCAAGTGGCTATTTTTCCTAGCTTATATTAACGTCAAAGAACATATAAAAAATATGGTTGCACCTCAAAATTTCATATAGCATGATTTACGAATTAAGTTTGTTTTATGCCTTTTATTTTCGTATGCCTTAATAACCATGCATGATTCATGTTTCTTATTTTTCTTAGGTTATATTCGACCCATAGATCACTAGAAAAATGCTGGATAATTTTTAGAACGTAAGAATGAGTCGTGAAAAATCATTACCTCTCGGATGACACAATCAAAGAAAACAATTACAACGAACAAACGAAGGCTTCTAAATTCAAGTTCCTATTTTTCTTAGCTCCTTAATACTCCAAAGAACACCATAAAATTATTGGTTCAGGTCCAGAAGATCGAATGAGAGAATGGGGGATTTTGTTGTCGACACTTTTAGGGTTTCGGATATAAAGGGTTAAAAAAAATAAAAGGATTTGTTTATAAGGGAACAAACCGACATATGAGGGGGAGATAAACCTAAGAAACCGGCCTAGTATTTTACACAAATCAGGATTTGTATTTTGGTATCTTTTCCTAATTTATTTTGGGTATTTATCCATTTAAATGATTTTACAAATATAATTAAATTAAATTAAATGATTTTCGGATTATATGTATATATGTGTGTGAAATACTAATTTTTTTGGACATACAAAAATACTAAATGTTGTCCCAGAAATTAATTTACTTCATATGTAAATCTTTTCAGAAGTTTGGAATCAATTCAGAATTTTATAAGTGATTTAATTAAGTTTTATGGTTTCAAGGGTAATTTGGTCATTTTACAGGTTATCTGAATTTCAGGTATTACAACTTCTTCCCCTCTAACAAAAAAAATTTTTTCCTCGAAATTTGAAGGGAAAACGAAACGGAAACACAACTGACTGTGAACAAAAATATGAAAGACTTGGTTCTCATGACTCTATATTGTAGGTCAAAACTTTGGTTTCCTCAGAAAGACAAATCATACCGAATCCAGATCAAAAGAATAATGTAGCGAACATAACAGATGATAATCGGATCTTCTCAGAAGAGACGCAGGAAATACATGGGATTTTGACGGATATGCCGTCCACAGAATTTGATTTGGCATATCAGATTAGAACGTACAGAAATAGATTATCGATAACATCAATTTGTAGAAGTTCTATAACAAAACTTAAGATTATTATCGGAAGGTCAGAGGTCAGCAGAGTGCGTGACGAGGATCCAGACATATTAATTCGCATAACGGTGGAAGCAGATTACGCGTACAGTCAGAATGAACTTACAGTCTCACTAATGCAGATAATCTCAAACAGTTATCAGAATTTCTAAAGTTCTAAGGCACTTCTCGAAATATCCTATGCCCACAACAAGTGCACGTTATATGATGTAAGTATTATCACGTTGGCCAGACGTCATAATAATGGCATCATATAAATATGCCCTCATGATGGTCATACTTTATCTCAAGTCGTGAACAGAACAACTTATCTTAATCCACCTAGCCTTCCTACGGTCTCAGAGGTCATCAAAATCAAATACCCTAACTAAGAGGAGAACGAATCACTCGAAAGAGTTAACAGAAGTCCCAGAATGTCTATCAGAATTTGGTACATCAGATCATCCATCATTCATCAAATTTCACATAGCAAAACCATCGTCCAACATACGCAGAATGAACACAGAGCGGAATTACTAATAGGGAACCTAAATCATTCAAAGGATTTTATCATCAGGTAACAGAATTTTGAATAGGTCAAGAGGAAATGAATTACGTCATCCATAGCTTCATCCATCACAGAATTAATTCTTTCAAACACAAACGTTCGCTTCAGAATTTTCATCCATTCAAACTCATGATCTCAATTTCCATTCTCAAGTCTGCTTCTGCTCTCAATTCATCTTAGTACAACTAAAATGAATAGAGAAGCAAGACTGCGAGTCTTGGACAGGTCTTCTAGCACAGTTCAGAATTCGCCAACTCAGACTGCTGTAGTCACCGGATGCCTGGTAGTGTTGTCCGCTACAATCTCTGAACGCCAATCAAATCTACTCTTCCAGAACAAAGGGTCATTTTATTTAACATGCTGTCATACTATGACAATTGTCCAAATACTCATGAAAACATGATTCTTATTAGTCAATACTATTGGCATTATTTAAGACTCATAATGGGCACAATGAGTACGAAAACAGTTTTCATAAATCGTTCCGAGGAAAACTTCATATCTAATTCACATTACCAATCTTTACGAATAAAACTGAAATACTTTACAGAAGTTGCTCTCAGTTAGTCATCTCCTATCTTAGGAGTTCTTGTGGTTGCTTCTTCAGTCCTTCAAACATTAAATGAGGTCGTCTGATACAGAGTTTCAAAGTGGAACAAATCAATCATTGATACGCAGAAATGAAGGGTGATTACGGTTAGAATTACAGTTAGATTTACGATAGTCGACATGCTGACGCAAAATTTTCTCTTTCTTCTTTATAAATTAATAGGGTATTTAAAGGGGACACTGAGGTGAAACAAAATCATATCTCATCAGTTTCTTCAATCTCTCAACTTCTATAGCATCATGGCTCGTCAACCGAGATCGGTTCAGAATCAATTCTACATCTCAAACGGGAGGAAAACCCAAGAGTTTCATCAGAAAATGCCAGAAAATTTGTACAACAAAACTTTCAATGCCAACACTTTCTAGGGGTGGATACTAATAGGGTGTCAGGAGAATTTAACAATCAAATGAGATCAGGGTACATATTTCCATAGCAGTGTTAAGCTTAACAGATTTAAGCGGTTAAAGGTTATTATAACAAAGTAGGGTGGAGCAGATTGTTATATTTCATATACGGTAGTCTATGGTAGCTTTTACGAAGAGTTAGCCAGCCAAGGTCCTCGAAATCGAATATATCAAGATAAACAGATCCTCAGAACGAATGTGGTCATTTAACCAGACGGATAGTTCATATGTCAGAGTCAAGTACATGGTCCAGTATAGTGTTGGGGATAGATAAGTGAACAATTCAAGGTGTTGGAGTTTTTGGTTTAGCTTTTAGCATAAGTGGCAGGTAGGGTGTACATCATTGGTAATACGAACATTGCATAATTGTCAGAAGTGAGACGTATGAAATATCGGATATCAGCATCATATGCTCAGTTAACAATTCCATACAGAGATAGTATTTGCATCAAATCCTTCCAAAGGAAAACTGATGGGCAAATAAGATTCATCATTCAAGGGAGGGAACAACTTCTATACCCAAGATTAAAAATCACCAGAGTTCTCATAGGAGTGGTATGGATTTTGCAAGACAGAATAGTGTCAGATGATACATTTATATCCAGCACGGGTAATGAATTATAGAAGGTGTCAACCACATTAGGGTTAAACGGCCTTCGGGATGGTCGGAAAGATATCAGACTGTTTATCAAACAGATCGGAAGTGAAGGTCAAAATCAGGTAATGGCAGCAAAAGTTTAACAATTGGTAATCATGTCAGGGGGTTCCAAAATTGTTTCAAACGCCAAAGGTGAGACATAGGAGGATAGTCGTCACTATAGAGTGATCAATCAATCAATCCTTATAAGAATAAAATCAAGGTTACTATCAAAGAAAGACGGATCAATAAAGAAAAATCTTATCGTTCAGAAGGAGAGTGAAAACATTTTTACACTCGTGGTTAAACACCACAAAACTTCTCATGGGAACAGGGATGGTTAAGACGAAATCGAATAGTGTCAGAAGATTCATAGATGATTATCAGAAGCAAGAAACAAATAACAGAATGTATTATGTATATCATCGTTATGGGAATCCTCAGAATGCCCGAAGAGGCATCAGAATGATTAACAAAAGGTTCAGAGGTCGGAGTCGAAATCGGAAGGCAAGGATCAAATAGTGTCAGATAATTACTACGCAATTTCCAATGCTCCAGGTTTTATTTAGGTTTCAAATTTTTTGGTGGTGCAAGGCATAAGCTCTAGATTTCCAAATGTGATTTCCATAGTCTTAATCCAAAAGCAAGACACGAATCAGAGTGGTGCGGAAGCAAGATACTTAAGCAAATGACTTATAGTCTACCCATTCCTCACTGGTCAGAATTTAAGTTCCTATAGGGAAATCCTACAGCAAATTCTCAAAGGTTGTCCTACGAGCGCCTATAGTGGAAACTTAGTGGTCCAGACTTCACAGGTCAAGGGTAAATGTATTACGAGTCGCAGCCTGTCTCTCTGATACCATAAATTGTAACACCCCAACCCGATAAGGGTAAAGATATCACAATAATGGTTTCATATCAGATCAAAACAAAGCATACCTCTATAGTAATACAAGAATTCTCAAAGGTTACAAATGAAATACAGAAACTACAAGGTTACAAATGAAACTTCCGATAAATACTAATTCTAAAGTATAATAACTTCTAATCATCTCTAATCCAGAATAGCTATCAAATCTTCTAAGTCCAAGGTTCTCTCCACTCATACCCCAGCTTCCAAACTAAAACCTGCCGCAAGAAAAGAAATGCGGCTGAGCTACGAGAGCTCAGTGAACAGATATAACGATAACAAAGCAGTAGTAGAGATCAGTAGAAAGTAACAGAAATAAAGGTCATGCAGATATAATATGGGTTAAGGGATAAGTAAATGAAAAAGAATAAAGGAAAAGAAAAAGGAACAGTATTCCACCACGAGCCCAGAACAGATAATATAATAACCATGTAGCCATATCAGTAATCCAGAGGGGATGCCTCTCAAGTAACCAGATAATATGAGGGGTGATGAGTGTCTAAATACTCATCATTTTATTCCCATTTAAACTGCAAAAACAGCCAAAAATACTTTGAAAAGACACATAATGCTACAAATATCCATAGAATGTGTTTTTATATGATTCAGGTACAAAAAGATTGAAAACAGGTGAAAAACGAGCTAAGTTTACAAAATTGACAGTTTCAGTCCCTGAAGTTTCATAAATTGGCAGAATTAGTCCCTGAAGTTTCAAAAATGGCAAAACAAGTCCCCCGATTTTCAAAAATGGAAAATTATCATTTATGGTCCTTGTACTATTGAAACTTGGCATGAATGACCCTTATGATAAACTTTGGAAAATCCCAAAGTTACACTAACGGTCCTTGGGCTTAAAACCTATACAAACCAAACCAGACCCTATTACTACCCTTAACCCAAAATAATAAACCCAACACCCCTTTACTATAACCCAAGCCCAATCCTACAAACTAAGCCCAATCCCAAAACAACCCAACCCCGACCCCTTAGTTAATACCAGAGTTTAACTTCGGTCAAACTCTCATCCCTTCTTCCTTTACCGCCAAACCAATACCACCATCTCCACCGCCTTCTCTCTGCAATACCACACATCACCTCAACCTTTCCCTTACCACACTCTACCTAACAAACCAAAAGCAATTAATGCTTCTTCCCTATTTTCAAGATTATCAGAGATAGTGGATTTTTCCACTATCTCCTTTTTGGCGCCAAAAGTCCAAATGGACGTTTATGATGAATTTGATGAATCCAATGGCCAAGATCAAGTGGGAAAGTCTCAGAGATGTCATCTGAATATCTATAAAGAGAAGAAGTGAGGCAGAGGAGAAGATATCATAGAATCATAGTTTTATGTTCACTTTACTTAATCGTCTTTATTGTCTTTCTTAATTACATTGTCATTTAAATGCTTTCAGTGTTTTATTACTCATTGACAACGTGTAATAAACCTATTTACAGTACCAATTTCAATCTATCTTTACATTTCAAGTTATGCTTAATTCGTACTTAAATTTCAAGTCATTTCAATATTGTTGATTGTAGTTGTTTATTGGACTAATTAGCTCACCTAAGCTCCTGACATAGCTTATATAAGCTATTAGTAACCTTAAAATAAGTTATAATCATTAAAAACAAAAATACAAAAAGAACTCAAGAAAATCAATGAAAATACAAAAATGAGTGTTCATGAAGAGAACTGCATGGAGCAAGGTTAATTGTGGATTGCCTTTGGTTTAGTAGCTTATTGGTAAGCCTATAGGTGTGTTTTGTGGCCTTGGTTCTTGGTTTTCAGCTTGATAGCACTTTGTAAGCCATTTTATCATTTTTTGCATTTTACTGTAGAAGCAAGTTTATTGCTTTGATCTTTGTGTTTTTATGTTTCTGTGGTGTTGTTAAGTGATAATATTGATTAAAATTGGTTGTTTGTTCATTGGATTCACTTGGTGCTTAAAATTGAATTTTCACAGTGTAAATTGCATATTTGACAAATCTGTGTTTTATGCTTGTGTTGTTGATGTTTGATGCTCATTTGATCTTGTGTTATCATCTTATAACCATTGGAATCACTCTTGTGGTTTAACTCTATCATTTGCTTTGAAAATCTCAAATTAGCTTTTATAAAGTTGTGTTTGGTTTATACTGTGTTAACTGTGATCTTGGGTTCATTTGTTGTTAACTTTGGTTTAAACATATCACTTAAGGTCATTTTAGCTCAGTTAAACAATAAAATCCAGTACTTACTTGTTAGAAAGTCAAAATAGCCTTTAATCTCACTATTATTTGTTATCTGTTAGCATTTATAGTACCATTTTCATTAATTTTGCTCAATAGTTGTTAATCTAGCTTAATTACATCTCTTTTTAGCTTAATACAACATTTTCAGTTAATAGAATCAATCCTAAGTTCATATTAGTCAACTATTTAGTTTTAAGTAAAAAGTCAAATACCTCCCCTGTGCACAGGCCAATAAGCTTATTTCATAAGCTTGTATCTTGTTCATTAGTGAGGTTCAGCTTGTGATTATTGTTGTTTTTAGAAGCCCTTCTGGCTAGTTTGCTGTTTATATGCTTATATTTCCATTTCATGCTTGTTATAACTGCTTATTGTGCTTATCTTGTTTTCTCAAAACAACTCACTATACTGAGTTATCAGTATAGGTGAGCCAATTTCATAAGCTAATCAAAAGCTCATCAGTAAGCTTAAGCTTGTGTGCTTTGGCTTTTTCTAAAGCTAATCCACCAGTCTCAAAGGTTTAAAGCTTGTTTTTCATTTTCAAGCTTATTTAATAAGCCTGCTTGTGGCTTTTTGTTTGTCCCATTTTTCAGTATACACTGAGTCATCAGTGTATTTGCTGCTTTTTCATAAGCCATTCATAAGCTCACCAGTGGTTCCCACAGGGTGAGCTTGGACTTTTTGGAAAGCTAACCAACCCATCTTGCTACTCCAATCTTCACTTTGTGCTTTATAGCTTATTTCATAAGCTTATTTTGCCTCTAAAGTCAGCAGCAGGTTGTTGCTCTAGCAGTACCTTTATTACACTAGCAGTACCTTACTCATCCTTTTTCATAAGCCCTTCATAAGCTCATTTATGGACCCCACAGTGTAAGCTTTGGCTTTTTGGAAAGTCCACCGGCTCAGCTTGCTACTTTAGTCATTTATTTGTGCTTATCAGCTTATTCCATAAGCTTATTTTGCCCTTAAAGTTGACTGCAGGCCTGAGTGGTTGACTGTGGTGATTAGTAAGTACTTATTTGCTTATTCCAAGCTTATCAGTGCTTATTTCTTGTTCCTCTAGTTTTATTCCAGTACCTTTTACTTATTTTCATCTTATTTCACCTTTGTTTCCTTTTGTTTAGCTTATTTGGCCACTTATTTGAGCTTAAACCATCAAGTCAAGCCAAAAGCTCTAACTGATAAACTCATAAGCTTCCAAATAGCTTGTTTTTAAGTTCTAAGTTTTTTGTCTTTATTAAAGTTTGTTATTATCAGTAGTTAAATAGATTTGTAAAAGAAAAACCAAGAAAATCAAAACATAAAAATAGTGATAGCTTCTATTTAAGCCATTTGGCTTATTTTGAGCTTTTTCATTAAGCACTTTTCATTTTTATATTTTTCCTAGCTTCCTGTTCTTATTTAATATTTCTATAAAAAGTTTTAGATTTTTCTCAGATCATTTAGTATTTATTAGAATTTTTATTAGTTTAAAAAGTATTTAAATAAGTAATTAATTAATAATAATTAAATAAATAGTCAAATAAATATTTTTATTTTTCCTAAAATTTTATTTTATCATTTGGATTCAAAAAATATAATTTTCACATCCGTGGGATTTATATTGGTCAGAATTCACGTTTTATTTTGTACGTTTACGTAATTTTTATTTAAACGTACGTTTTTAAGTTTTAAACATTTCTAAGTCATTTACTTTCACGTAATCGTTTTTATAGCTTGTTTAAGTTATTTTCTTTTAAAAATTCCTTAGTTTAATCACTCACACCCTTTTCCTATTCAATTTCACCCGATCACAAATTCGTTCTATTACAGTGTTCACACCTCGTTGGGACTTAACGACCCGGGGAAACACTAAACTCCTTTGGTAAATTGCATTGTGCCCTAGATTGTTTAACTCTTGTTGACCATTTACTTGGTCAATATTAGTTGACCGTTTGGGACCGATCAAGGGGTGTCCTCATGTATCAAATGGAGTAGCTAGCTCCCAGATATGTGAAAGACGTGTATCGCACACACCATCAGTTACCAGATATATATAACAGATAAACAGATACAGATAACAGAAATCAGATCAGATCTAGGATGCATCCATATGCCCCAGGTGGCCAGAGTCTACCAATACACACCAGATAAAATAAAGTCAGGGACGGGACAGGTCATCACTCTCCTGCCCTAGAGTCATGCAATCGGTGCATCAATTAATCTAGGATTCTAAAAATCAAGTGGCTATTTTTCCTAGCTTATATTAACGTCAAAGAACATATAAAAAATATGGTTGCACCTCAAAATTTCATATAGCATGATTTACGAATCATGTTTGTTTTATGCCTTTTATTTTCGTATGCCTTAATAACCATGCATGATTCATGTTTCTTATTTTTCTTAGGTTATATTCGACCCATAGATCACTAGAAAAATGCTGGATAATTTTTAGAACGTAAGAATGAGTCGTGAAAAATCATTACCTCTCGGATGACACAATCAAAGAAAACAATTACAACGAACAAACGAAGGCTTCTAAATTCAGGTTCCTATTTTTCTTAGCTCCTTAATACTCCAAAGAACACCAGAAAATTATTGGTTCAGGTCCAGAAGATCGAATGAGAGAATGGGGGATTTTGTTGTCGACACTTTTAGGGTTTCGGATATAAAGGGTTAAAAAAATAAAAGGATTTGTTTATAAGGGAACAAACCGACATATGAGGGGGGAGATAAGCATGCCTAGTATTTGAAACAAATCAGGATTTGTATTTTGGTATCTTTTCCTAATTTATTTTGGGTATTTATCCATTTAAATGATTTTACAAATATAATTAAATTAAATTAAATTAAATGATTTTTGGATTATATGTATATATGTGTGTGAAATACTAATTTTTTTGGACATACAAAAATACTAAATGTTGTCCCAGAAATTAATTTACTTCATATGTAGCTCGTTTTCAGAAGTTTGGAATCAATTCAGAATTTTATAAGTGATTTAATTAAGTTTTATGGTTTCAAGGGTAATTTGGTCATTTTACAGGTTATCTGAATTTCAAGTATTACAATCAAACAAGTAACTTAAAATCTTTAGAAAGAACAAGACATTCAGTATCAGTAAAAAGAACTTTATTCTTCTTGTCACACATCTGTGAGACACTAAAGAGATTATACTTAAGTTCTTTTACAAAATACACATCTTCAAAGCCTAAATTTCCAGTCTTAATAGTACCTTTACCAGAAATTTTACCACCAATACCTCCTCCAAAGCTAACATGTTGACCATCCAGAGGTGTAAAGTCTGAAAGATAAGACATGTTGTCAGTCATGTGCCTGGAACATCCACTGTCTGAGTATCCTTGATCCTCTTTCTTAGTACCTGAATGTTCCTGCACATAAAATAAAAGAATTAGTTCCTTTTGGGGACCCAAGCCATTACTGCCTTGGATCTGCCTCGTACATCAATATAGGTATATTTATTGAAATTCATTGATGCACTATTGGGTTTGATAGGTCTCCATTCCCAATGTGTTGAGGCCTTCACAGCATCTCCCATGTTTGCCCTTTTTGTGTTTACAAACCTAGCTGTAGAAACATTTTGTCTAGCAGTAGAAACTGCTGGCCTAGCAGTAGAAACTGCTGGCTCAGTTTTTTTAACTTTAGGTACCCATATTTGATTGTAAACTACTCTTCTCTCATAAAAGGACCTTTTACCTGTTTGTGCTGTTTTAACAAAAGTTATTATTGGTTTTGCACTTGAAACAGGTTGTTTTTAGTAAGCAGTTTTATTTTGTCTAGCAGTAGAAAGTGTTTTGGTGCCAGACTTCAATAGAACTGCTTTGGGAAACATATTGCTTTTCTCATTAGAGTGAGAGTTTCTTTGAAAATAGTTATCATTCACCCTTGTTTTCCCGAATACCATCCTTCTTCCCTGATGATAGCCACACTTAGCATGTAAATGGTCAAAACTTCCACAGATATGACATGCTTTATTATTCATCACAAAGTCACTACCAAGTTGTTGAGATTTTAAATTGTTCCAGTTCCATTGGTTTCCCCTAGGAGCTGGTGACCTATTTCTATACATCTCAGCATACTTAACTGTTGGCCTAGTTTGATTAACTTGTTTTCTAGGTGTGACCACAACTTTATCTTTAACTACTTCCTTAACCACATTTGGAAGAGTGGTTTCTACTTTACACTTATTCTTAGGCAAACTTCATCAACAAGAGAAGTATCACTAGCACTCTCAAATACTTCTTCTAACTTAGGAATCTTAACAGATGAAGCGAAAAGTGTACCGCTTTTAAGGGGTCATTTAAGCCCTAAATCGTATTTATTTGATCAAATATTGCCCTAAATCGTTCCTTTTGTCATTTTAGATACTTTTGAGGAGAAATCTGGAAAAGGAGGCATTTTGGACGTTTTTGGAGCATTAAAGTAATGAAAACGGCAAAGTCTCAAAAATCGGCTGAAAGTTACCTTTGACGGCGTCACATTTTACTCTGGACGGCGTCATGCCTGGGCAAGAAAAGGTGGACGTGAAATTTACTCATGATAAGCCAGTGAAAATAGCATGTGAATTATGACGGCGTCACGCTTTAACTTGATCAAGGGCGTCACGGCTTAAATCAAAAGGGGACGGCGTCACGTTCAAGGTTCGACGGCGTCAAGCCTTGATAAGCCAGAATGGATTTTTGAAGAGCTAAAGAGGGACGGCGTCAAGAAGGTCATCCGGGAACCCTAAAAGCGGCGAGGTGACGGCGTCACACTCCATAACGTGACGCCGTCAGATCCAAAAATCTATATATAGTTTTCTAATTTTTTGTCATGGAGAGAGCTTAGTGTGTGGAATTTTGGGAGAAAACCCTAAGACGAATTTAGCTTCTTTTTCAAGGCTTTTTGCCTTGAGATCTTCCATGTTACATTGAAGATAAGTTATCAATTAATCATTCAATATGTCTATGTGTTGTTTGATTTTATCTTGTTCTTGTCTTTTGTTTAACATGTTAGGCTAGATTTATCTTGTGTTTGCTTAGATCTAATGAAACCTAGCTATTGATTATTGGTTATTAGTGTGTTATTAGTTGTATTGGATGATTGTTTATCTATGTTAGGCTTAAGAAAACTGGCTAACTTCCTATTCGGTAACTTGCTTGAACGTCTTAAGAAACATGAACCAAATGCGTACTAAAGGTTTTTATGGTTGTATTTAATGCACAAGCGAATTCTAGTGATCCCATGTTAGGAGCTTCCTAGCCGGCTCGACATAGGAGTGAAGTAGGAGCTTGTAGAGTTGGGGAAGTAAGTACGCCACCCCACGATTGGTATTAAGGAATACACCCGTCATCCACGCGACTAATACACACTAATTAACCGGTAAAAGATAGTTAGGGAGTAAGGAAATCTAAGTAAACACATTTCTCTACACATAAGTTTCTCACCACATTTTCATTTTTGTTATTTTATTTTATTTGCATCCGTAGTAAATTTGGGTTAGTTGACTAGCAACTAATTCTGCCCACTCTTTCAAACCCGAGATTTTACTTGCTTTCATAAAAAATTATAAAAACATAAAAAGAATCTTCCTCAACCCTTAGACCTAATTAGAGTAGTCTTTCACACCTAACGAACACTATTCCCTGTGGAGAACGATCAATCCCCCGTACTTACCACTACACTATACTACATCGGTCAGGTACACTGCCTGGTGGGGTTGTAAGCCTCTTGAGATCCCTCGAGAGGTAAAACCTGTTGTAAGGTTACAAAACCACGCATCAAGTTTTTGGCGCCGTTGCCGGGGAGTAGTTATTGCTTAGGTTGAAATTTTATTTTTATTAGGTCTACTCACAAGATTCCTATCAAGTGAGATTTTTTCTTTTTATTTTGTAGCTTTCTCGTAGTCTATCTTTTCTTTGTGATTTTGTTTGTAATTTGCTTCAAATGGACTTTTCACTTAGACTTCTAAGATTGCAAGATATGGTAGAGTGGCTAGAACACCAAGGAGTTCAAAATACCTCATTTAGAGACACCTATGAATCATATGAGCCTTCACCTAGGATAGATTCTTATGAACAACCTCCATGTTTAGGATCTCATCTTAGTGAGGCCAATAGGAAAAGCGACCTAGTTTGCCAAGGAATTGTGGATAGAGCCGAAGCAATAAACCATAAGTTGGATGAAGCGCTAGGTTTGTTATCATCACTACCTAAGAAAACAATTGATGAGGATATAGGTGATCTTGACACGTGGAATGATGAGGTAAACACCATAAGCCCACAAAATACTCAACCATCATTTGAGGCACCCACACCGCCCGTGACTTACCCGGAAGAAGTAGAAGAGACTTTAGGAATCCCGATGGAGGTAGAACCCTTGGACCAAGCACAACTAGAGGATATAGGTTTGAACACTTTTAGTGATGACCTTACTCTTAGTTCTAGGGAATTTCCTAGTGTTGATGAGCCGGAACCTCAACCTTTACACAACTTTTCATCCTTAGATTTATATCTAGGAGACAAAAGAGGAACCGACCCACCCATAAACCAATATTATCCGGGTAGTTTTAGGATGAAGGAAGCCATTCACTCACCCCCTTCACCTCACGTGGCATATTTCCACCCTAAGGGTGTGTATCGCTACTTCCACCCGCACTTAATCCTAAGTGTAGGGAAAACCTCCCCTATTTCCGTTAAATAAGGGTAGAGTCAGGCTCGTGACTCGAACAAAAACAAGCGCTTCTTGGGAGGCAACCCAAGCTTTATTTATTTGTTTGTTTGTTTGTTTTTATTTGTTTCCGTATGTGTGTTTAATTTTTATTATTATTGATTCATGTTCAAAACTAAATTGTGAAAATGCTTTATTTTGTTTTTAACTTCGTCTTAACTACATATAAAGGTATTTTGCAAAAGTTAAGTGTAAGGGAAATCTAAATCGGTTTATTAGAACACAAATGAACATGAATCATAATAATACTAAATTAACATACATATTAGTGTTTGTTTGAGTCAAATGCTTGTATCGAGTCATAATGATGTTTTGCAGGATTTCCAGGAAGTAAGGTAAAGGTTTTTCCAGAAATTTTCCGGAAACTTAAAATGAAAATTTTTGTCAGGTCATTTCTGACGGCGTCAGGGTTTATAACCTGACGGCGTCAGATTTAATTTTCAGAAATTTTTGAAAGTTTTGTTTTCATAAAAAGTTTTTATTAAAATCTCCAACTTATAATCTCCAGGAATCTGCAAAATTATCATTCCACAAGCATTATATCCTTATATATAGATTTTTTCCCGCCGATGTTATGCAGGTTTTTGTGTTTGTTTTCTCAGGTTTAACAGGTTATTTTGGACAAGGAGATGTTTATGGAATCAAGCTTATGGCGATGCATTAGTCATGGAGCTTCAACATTCTCCTTGGAGGAAGATTTAACCGTGTAATTTCATTATCCACCGAGCGAATCAGGGGAGTATTTGATTTCATTCTTTTACTTTTTACTTTTACATCTTGTTATTTGAACATTGGGGACAATGTTCATCTTAAGTGTAAGGGGAGGGTAAAAGTACGATTTTTGAGAATACAATTGCGCTTGATTTTTGTTTGTTTAATAGTAGATGTGTAATAAAACTGAGATAAATACCTGTTAGGGCAATTTTAGTGCCAAATTTAAAATTTTTTACAACATATAGGAGTGAAACTTTGATCTTAATGAGCGTCTCATGGATAGGAGTTATATGACTAGCACAAAAAACCGTACCACTAAAAAATTTTCCTCCACCAAATATGTGAGGTTCGCCCCTAGAATTGGTAGGAAAAGCATTTATGCTATGATGTGTGTACCGGTAGCACTTAGATTCTAGAACTTGCGTTAGGACCATTCCAAGGCCACAAGTGAGACTACATTCGTGTAGTTAGATTTACTACATGATAAGAGGCATTAGGATTAACCCATTGTTTTACACCTGTGTTTTTGTTATAATTACTTTGGCTACATTGGTCAAGTAATTCTCCCACACCCTTTGCGTTGTACTCATTTTTAGTACACGATACCCTAGTACACCCCTCAGAGCCTATCTTTTCGTTTCGACCTTTAAGCATTTTACTTAAAGGAAGAATTTGTTACACCCCACTAAAATGTACACCCAAATCGCCTTAGCCTACCTAGTATGCACTCATCTTTAGTGCATTATTGTTACAACATTTGTTTAAACCCAAGTTAATTATCTAGTTGATTACATGGTTGCTAAGTCGAGTCATATCCTTGTACATATTGTTTTGGGACGATTGGGACTCATGGGTAAAGTACTAGTGTAATGGAGTAATGGGGAAGAACATCATTTATTACCCCCATATGTGCTAAATGTTTTAAAAGTACTCCAAGTTTTTCAATTATCTTAATTCGAGTCATTAGATTAGTATTTGTTAAGTTATGTAAAAGTTCAAGTGTAAGGGGAATGCAATGCCCCTATGATGTATTATTTTGGATGGTAGGGCAAAAGTGTATGCAAAAAAAAAAAAAAAAAAAAAAAAAAAAAAAAAAAAAAAAAAAATCGAAAAAATTAAGAAAAATACAAAAAAAAAATGAGAAAAAGAAAAATAGAAAAAAACATACGGACTACCATCCCGTTTCATTTTATGTTTAGTTTATGTTTTTGTTATTTTGTTATTTTGTTTTTAGCTTAAGATTGAGTCTAGTCTTGGCTTAGCAACATTGTATAGTACATGTAATTGATCAAGATTTTTAACTCGCCACCAGTAAAATATCCCTTATCCAACAAAACCGTGTTTTCCTTTTCCCTACACCTAACGTTATAACCCATTTAAAAGCCCTCTTTGATAGTTTATCTTTGGTGCTTACGCCTAGTGGAGGAGGTTTTCGATCCTTTCCCAAGCCTATGGTAATCTATTTGCTATGACAGGTAGTGAGAGATATTATCCGTTTTCATTTATGAGATTTATTTTGATGACACTTGAGAGATGTGAGTATCTAAACACTACTTGTGAGGTGCTAGTATGTAATCTCCGTGCTTATTATGATTGAAGTGGAACGATTATTTGTTGTAATTACTTTTATGTTTGCATTAAATGACCCCTAACTTGTATTTTGATTAGAATAAAAGCGCATTTGCTTGAGGACAAGAAAATCTCAAGTGTAAGGGTATTTGATGAAGCGAAAAGTGTACCGCTTTTAAGGGGTCATTTAAGCCCTAAATCGTATTTATTTGATCAAATATTGCCCTAAATCGTTCCTTTTGTCATTTTAGGTACTTTTGAGGAGAAATCTGGAAAAGGAGGCATTTTGGACGTTTTTGGAGCATTAAAGTAAAGAAAACGACAAAGTCTCAAAAATCGGCTGAAAGTTACCTTTGACGGCGTCACATTTTACTCTGGACGGCGTCATGCCTGGGCAAGAAAAGGTGGACGTGAAATTTACTCATGATAAGCCAGTGAAAATAGCATGTGAATTATGACGGCGTCACGCTTTAACTTGATCAAGGGCGTCACGGCTTAAATCAAAAGGGGACGGCGTCACGTTCAAGGTTCGACGGCGTCAAGCCTTGATAAGCCAGAATGGATTTTTGAAGAGCTAAAGAGGAACGGCGTCAAGAAGGTCATCCGGGAACCCTAAAAGCGGCGAGGTGACGGCGTCACACTCCATAACGTGACGCCGTCAGATCCAAAAATCTATATATAGTTTTCTAATTTTTTGTCATGGAGAGAGCTTAGTGTGTGGAATTTTGGGAGAAAACCCTAAGACGAATTTAGCTTCTTTTTCAAGGCTTTTTGCCTTGAGATCTTCCATGTTACATTGAAGATAAGTTATCAATTAATCATTCAATATGTCTATGTGTTGTTTGATTTTATCTTGTTCTTGTCTTTTGTTTAACATGTTAGGCTAGATTTATCTTGTGTTTGCTTAGATCTAATGAAACCTAGCTATTGATTATTGGTTATTAGTGTGTTATTAGTTGTATTGGATGATTGTTTATCTATGTTAGGCTTAAGAAAACTGGCTAACTTCCTATTCGGTAACTTGCTTGAACGTCTTAAGAAACATGAACCAAATGCGTACTAAAGGTTTTTATGGTTGTATTTAATGCACAAGCGAATTCTAGTGATCCCATGTTAGGAGCTTCCTAGCCGGCTCGACATAGGAGTGAAGTAGGAGCTTCTAGAGTTGGGGAAGTAAGTACGCCACCCCACGATTGGTATTAAGGAATACACCCGTCATCCACGCGACTAATACACACTAATTAACCGGTAAAAGATAGTTAGGGAGTAAGGAAATCTAAGTAAACACATTTCTCTACACATAAGTTTCTCACCACATTTTCATTTTTGTTATTTTATTTTATTTGCATCCGTAGTAAATTTGGGTTAGTTGACTAGCAACTAATTCCGCCCACTCTTTCAAACCCGAGATTTTACTTGCTTTCATAAAAAATTATAAAAACATAAAAAGAATCTTCCTCAACCCTTAGACCTAATTAGAGTAGTCTTTCACACCTAACGAACACTATTCCCTGTGGAGAACGATCAATCCCCCGTACTTACCACTACACTATACTACATCGGTCAGGTACACTGCCTGGTGGGGTTGTAAGCCTCTTGAGATCCCTCGAGAGGTAAAACCTGTTGTAAGGTTACAAAACCACGCATCAAATCTCAACAGATTTTGGACCATACTTAAGTTCAGGTTCTTGAAATTCATCTAATCCTGTGTGTGTTGGGTCAATACCTAGAGGTGAGGGAACACCTCTGTATGGTGGAGGAACAGAGTTATATCCTACACCAGACTTAACCTTGTTGACTACCTGTGCTTGCCAAATTTTATTGACTCCTTCAGACTGATAAGCTAATGTATCAACAGAGATTTGAACATTTTCATTAATCTTTTTAAGTCTCTCTATTTCTGCTCTAAGGGCCTCATTAACAGTAATCTTATAGTCTAAATCTCTTTTAAGTACAGCTATGTCATCATTGTATTTAGAATCATTTGCCCCATAATGTTCTAGTTGTTTTTCTAAAACAGATATGCCTCTTTTATGATTAGCTAGATTAAACTTGACATTATCTAACTCTATCCTTTCACAATCAAACAGTGTTCTATGCCTTTCACATTCTTTTAAAGCATTACATGATTTAGAACAACTTTCAATAGAATATGTTGATGCAGATGAATATGTTGATGCAGATGAATCAAGCATGGAGAAAGAGAAAGATCAAGATCACATCCTGATGCCAATTTGGAATGACAGTTATGAGTTTGATTCTTCTTCAAAGAATGATGATCTACCATTCTCTAGTGATGCTGAAAAGAAGGATGTTGCAGGTGTGAATAATGAAAGTGAAGTGGATGATCAAAACAAAGAAACTCCTGAAAGCAGTACTAATGGAGTTAGTACTGTTGAGCCAAAAGATTGTACTGGTGGACCAAATCACCATATTATTGATCCAACAGTTAACTATGCTCCACAGTCTAATCTTTTTGATGAGTTTGAAGTTGAATTGAACAACATGCCTCTCACTTATGAAATTTCCTCTACTCCCCAAACAACAGTTCACAAGAATCATCCACTTGCCAATTTGATTGGAGATGTGCAGTCTGGTGTCAAGACTAGAAGACAGACACAGAGTTCAGATCAACAAAGCTTTCTCAGTGTTGTTTATGAAGAGAAAGATCATGAAGATAAAAATACTTGTCTGTTTGTATGTTTTCTATCACAAGTAGAACCCAAGAACATACTCAAGGCCCTTGAAGACTCAAGCTGGGTGGAAGCTATGCAAGAAGAGCTTCTACAATTCAAGATTCAGAAAGTTTGGGTGCTTGTAGATTTGCCTAAGGGTATGAGGGTGATTGGCACAAAGTGGGTTTTCAGAAATAAGAAAGATGAAAGAGGGATAGTGATTAGGAATAAGGCAAGACTTGTAGCTCAGGGTTACATACAAGAAGAAGGTATTGACTATGAAGAAGTCTTTGCACCTGTAGCTAGGATTGAAACCATAATATTGTTCTTAGCTTATGATTCATTCATGGGTTTTATGGTATATCATATGGATGTTAAAAGTGCCTTTCTGTATGGTACTATTGATGAGGAGGTTTATGTTTCACAACCTCCAGGCTTTATAGATCCTGAGAATCCAGACAAGGTCTACAAGGTGGTGAAAGCTCTTTATGGCTTACATCAAGCTCCTAGAGCCTGGTATGGAACTTTATCTACTTATCTGTTAGAGAATGGGTTCCATAGAGTCAAGATTGATCAGACTTTATTTATCAAGAAGAATAAAGAAGATATCTTGCTTGTACAAGTTTATGTAGATAACATCATTTTTGGATCTACAAAGAAGGATATGTGCATAGAGTTTGAGAAGCTTATGCATGATAAGTTTCAGATAAGCTCTATGGGAGAGCTTACTTTCTTTTTGGGGTTACAAGTGAAGCAATGTGAAGAAGGGATATTTATCATCCAAGATAAATATGTTATAGAGATATTAAGGAAGTTCCAATTCACAGATGCCAAACCAGCTAGCACTACTATGGACACTGAAAAACCACTACTCAAGGATGCAGATGGTGTTGATGTTGATGTTCATGACTACAGATCAATGATTGGGTCTTTGATGTATCTTACATCATCCAGGCCTGATATAATGTTTGCAGTATGTGCTTGTGCAAGATTTCAAGTGACTCCTAAAGTCTCACACTTGACAGCTGTAAAAAGGATCTTTATGTATCTAAAAGGCCAACCTAAACTGGGTCTTTGGTATCCTAGAGAGTCATCTTTTGATCTGGTAGCCTACTCAGATAGTGATTATGCTGGAGCTAGTTTAGATAAGAAGTCATCAACAGGTGGTTGTCAATTCCTAGGAAGAGGATTGATATCATGGCAATGCAAGAAGCAGACTATGGTGGCTACTTCTACAACTGAAGCTGAATATGTGGCTGCTGCTAGTTGTTGTGGACAAGTACTTTGGATCCAGAATCAGATGCTGGACTATGGGTACAATTTTATAAATACCATGATTTTTATTGACAATAGCAGTACAATATGTATAGTCAAAAATCCAGTTCAACATTCTAAAACTAAACATATAGAGATTAGACATCACTTTATAAGAGATTGTAATGAGAAAAAGCTTATTCAGGTTGTTAAGATTCATACAAATGATAATTATGCAGACTTATTAACAAAAAAATTTGATGTTGGGAGATTTCAGTACTTAATTGCTGGTATTGGAATGGTAAATCTTTAAAGTTTTAATCTCTTAGTGTTTTGTAATACAAAGGATTTTGTACTGCTAGTTATGTGAACTGGAACTGCTATGTACAGTTTGTACTGTTAGTACAAAATTGGAACTGCTTAGATAAACTGTTAGTCATAATATTGTGCTTTATGTTTTCTTGGTTTTGAACTAACATTTGCAGGTTAAAACAAGCATTATTATTAGAGTTTATGGTGTGTGAGAAACACATGTGATGGTGAAGTTGTCATCATATTTGATTCATGATAGGAAGAATTTGGGAATTACTTGACAAAGGTTTTACATCTGAGTTGAAAGGTTCTTTAACATCTCTTTCTTGAAATCATTTATGATCCTTTGAACATGTATTGATGGCATAGTTAGTCAGACAGTAACTGGACTAACCCACTCTTTACCATTTTATACTTTCATTAGTATAATGTAAGCAGTCTATGGACATCTGGTATTGAGAACAACGAGCAACCGTGAATCTAACTAATTAATGTTAGAGGTAACAACTGCCAATAGCTGGAAACCCTGTCAAGAAGGCTCTTCGAATGAGTCTATTTGCACACAAGCAACATTTTTGCTGAAATCATTGGTTCTCACACAACCAGAGGTTAAATGCAATCGAATCTTGATTAAGTGTCTTCCTTTACACTTAATCCTTTCAAAATGTTGTGAGCAGTATGTTTTTAAAAGGCATTGAGTTAATACTGCTAGAGAAAATTTTTGCCAAAAAGTTTGTATTGTTAGACAAAAGTTAGTACTGCTAGAGTAAAATTTGTACTTCTGTCTAGCCGTTTGTACTGTTTGGTCAATAAATGTTTTTCTAACATAGTCGTTGAGTAGTTTTCGCTCGTTAACCATAATTATAGGGTTACTATTTGGGATAATTATCTTCTTTCTAAAAACTTCTCATATTTTCTCTCTAAAGATAATAATTATCCATCCGCAAAAATCTCAAACCCTAAAGTATCTTGAATAAAAACTCAATTGGCTGTCAATCCTTACAATTCAATCATAAACGTTCAATCCTCAGTCATTTAATCGAAGTTTTATACAATTAAATGGCAAATTTTCAATTTGTGAATACACACAACCAGGTCGCGTTTTTGGAAAAAACAGAGGAAGGAGATGGTAGGACCTTTCATGAGATAGTGGAATTTTTGAACACTACCCACATCAGGTATGCTCTAACTGTAAACCCCACTATCTATGTCTCCCAAATCAAGCAGTTTTGGCAGACTGCTACTGTCAATACTATTGAAGATGGGGACAAACATATTACTGCAACTGTGGATGGTAAAACTATCAATCTTATTGAATCATCTTTAAGGAGACATCTCCATTTAGATGATGCAAATAGTATTATTGATTTTCCAAACACTGCGATTTTTCAACATATGTCCAGGATGGGGTATGATACATCCAAACAACTGTAAACTTTTCAAAAAGGATGTTTCTCCCCTCAATGGAGATTTTTTATTCATACACTTCTTCACTGTATCAGTTCTAACAAAACTTCATGGGAGCAGTTCAGTAGTAATATTGCTATTGCTCTCATATGTTTATCCACAAACAGAACGTTTAATTTCTCTAAATAGATGGTATGGTCAAGAATGTGAGTGCAAAATCAAAAATTTTAATGCACCCCAGGTTCATTCAAACTGTTTTAAAAGCAAGAAAAAGTTCACTGCTATCCCATAATAACATTTATCAAACTCCTTGCCTACAACAAAAACTGTTTCAAAACATGACTATGGCATCAAATGGGTATAATGGGGTAGTAGTTCCACTATTTGCAGAAATGCTTTTACAGGTACAGGGTGAAGGACCAGTAATCCCAACTGAGTCCCAGCACACACCTATTGTTGTTCCAAACATAACCCACACCCATATTGTTACCAACACCTATAGGAGGAGAACCAGACAGGAGACTGTGGTACCTCAGCCCAGTCCTCCTACTTTTACACATGTAGCAGATGAGGCTATCCATGTTGACAGAATGGAAAGGGCCACCGCTACTGTGTCAAGTTTAGTAGCTTCATAGGACAGTGGTAACATCATTAAGACCCCTACCATGGCAACACCTAATGTATCTAGTCCTCATGGACTTGATGCAGGTGGTGGAATCCCAAGCCACTTGGAAACTATGGGTGGCTCAGCTGATATACCTAGTCTACCTAGGATTGATTCTAAGCCCATGATGCACCTCTCCCAAAAGGTAACACATCTGGAAGTGCTGGGAGCAGTATGGAAATTAATGAATTGATGGTTCTCTGTACTAAATTATCCACCAAGGTAGCTGCTCTAGAGACAGACCTCAAAGACACCAAGGAACTCTATGGTAAGGTCTACACTAAATTGGTTTTAAAGGTGAAAAAGCCACAGGAAAAAGTCAAGAAGTTAAAGGCCAAAAGGAGAACAACTATTATAGAAACTTCCAGTTCAACTGATGGTGATTCAGATGTGATGATATTGGTGGTGAATCTTCCAAACAGGGGAGGAAAACAGATTCAAAGACTCAGGGGAGGAGATTGGATTTTGAATATAAAGATCAAGAAATAGGTGGTGGTGATGATTTTGAAATGGGTGAAGATCAAGCAACAAAACCTCTAAATCTTGAAGAAGGTACTGAGTTAGTAAATCTTGAAGAAATGGAAGATGTCCATGATACTGCTCCAAGTCAACAAAAAGGTACTGCTGGATTAGTTGAGCAAATAGTTGAAGTATCCAGGCAGATTGAGGTAGCAGTACAAACAGCAGAAGAAAATCCAAGTACTGCAAGCATCTCAGTTAGTACTGCTTGTCAGATTTTTGGTACTGCTGAGGTCATTCACACAAGCAGAGCAGTCCAAGACAAGGGAAAAAGCATCATGCTTAAAGAATAACCACCAAAGAAAATGAAGTAAAGAACACAAGCACAGATTGATTATGATGCTGAGATAGCAAAAAAAGTGCATGAAGAAGAAATTGCCAAGTTTATGGAAGATCAGAGATTGGAAAAGGGAAGAGAACTTGATGATGCACTTATAGCTCAACAGTTATACTCTCAACAAAGACAAGATATCCCTAAAGCAGAAAAAGAAGAAGCCTACAATGATATGTTAGAGATTATCAGAAAGAATCAAAGCAAGAAAATGGTAGCTAAGAAGAGGAAACCAACAAAAGCTCATATCATTAAAGGCATGAAGGATTATCTGAAGAACCAAGATAATTGGACAGCTGGTCAACTCAAGTGTTGAACCTTAGACCTTGATAGATCTTTGAGCGCTCGTGGATCGTTAGTAATGTTTATGTAATCACAAACACACTAATAGAAAGTCTCTAATACTTGTATTCTAAAGCGGAAATTAAACACAAGTAAGAACACAGATAACTAAGAACGTTTGATCCTCTATGGATCGTTGATTAATACTAAGAACTTGTTTTTTTTTTAAAAAAACGTACATCATACATAATAATGTGTTCCTTTTATAGATAAGGAACCCTAAATCGTTTTACTAGAAACCCTAAACCGTTTCACAAGAAACATATCTTCTAAAAGCTAAACAAGATAATCATAATCATTTCCTAATAAAGCTCGTACATATCCTAACAAATAACAAAATACGCGGAATATCTATATCAGCAGAAACCAACTACGCAGAATCTCTACTTCCGCAGAAACACTTCTTCAGCAGAATCCAACACTTCAGCAGATTCCGTCAGCAGTAACCGTCAGTAGAATTCGTCCTTAGCAGAATTCCCAACAATCCTCCCCTAATCTTGAATTTTACATGGTTAAGTTCAAGATTCTTGATAGATCTTTAATACTTCTGAATAGGAGGATTGAATTCGAACATCATCAGCAAAGAATCAAATGAACCACATCTCTATGAATGGCAAAACTTTAAACTTCAGGTCTTTGCAGCAACAAATGACATAATGTACATCAAAACAGTGTAGTTTCATACTATTCTCATCACATCCAGGTGTGTAAACTCCTGTGAGAGGTGAATCATTGAAAATAATGGATTTGATGTCTCTTTACCAATAGCCATCACTACTGGAGTAGCCAAATGTTTAAGTTTGAAAACTATGGTACACTGATAACCATATGATTTTTAGCAAATCATCAGCTATAAACGGATTTGAGATGTCTTTACCTGTAGCCGTTTGCTCAGGACTAGCCAATTCTTAGGTTATAGCAAACCTTGGTGAATTGAATACCAAATATGGATACCAAATGTCTTTACCACAAACCATACTTTTGTGGACTAGCCAATTCTTTGGATCCCATAAAGGGTTACATCCATGGTGAATTGAGAACCATTTCAACTCTCAGAACTTAATCATGGGTGAGTTGAAGTACCCTATAGCTTTGAGCAAGCTATTACAGCTATCAACAGATTTGATGTGTCTTTACCAAAGTTGTACCCTTTGGACTAGCCAACTCTTTGATGGACACAAGTCACATCTGGTGAGTTAATAACCATCAACAGAGTGAGATACAACAAACCTGCATAAAAGTTAGGACAAATATACAATGGTTTTTTTTTTTTTTTTTTTTTTTTTTTTTTAATAAAAACTAAATAAATCAAATAAATTAGAAATAAAGGAAATAAAAGAAAAGAAGATACAAAAATAATACAAAATACCAGAATCAAGTAGAAGCTTGGTGTTGCAGAAGCTTGGACTTGATTAACCCAACCAGCTGTTCAGCATGAGTCTTATCATTGGCCACTGGATCAGGAGGAACTTCCAATTTGCTTCTAAGCATACGTTTCATCAGAGGAATAGACCAAGGATAATGCTGATCAGAAAACATACACACCCTAATGCCAGACTTTGTTTCAACAACATGCACATTAGGCATAGGGTAAAACCTCCAAGTATCAACCCTCCATTTGTGTGAATTCTCCTAGATTGAGTATCCTTTTCCATTAGGAGAGTGAGAATCAAACAGAACTTGCAGATCTCCCAATAAGTACAAACCAGCCCCCTGTGGTGTATGAGAGGCATAGTACTCTGTGACCATTCCATAGAGAGTATGCAAATCTTGCCTATCCACCAAGTGAAGTATTTCTTGCAAGAAAGTAAACTCCATATAGGAATGATCTTGCCTAAAGATGGTGTTTAGCTGTCCATCTGTCAGTGTCCATTTGACCAACACATTGTAAGAACCCTCAGGAAATGTCACAGAAGAACCCACTTTGATAAAGGTTGTATCAGCAGCCTTGAGATTCACATGCTTAGAAGAACTCTCCTTGTGAGACTTATGTGCTCTAGAAACCTGCTTCCTAGCAAATCTCACTGATCTTCTGATGGCTATATGTCTTGTGTGTGCCATCCTTTTCTTCCTCCTTCCAGGTATATATATCCCCATAGGACTAACATTTTCAGATGCACCAGAAGCATCTTCAGGAGGAATAGAAGATGTAGGAACAGAACCACCTGCTTCAGACAACTTCTCAGTATCTTCTCTGGCCTTCCTAGCTTCAGCAGCTTCTAGTTCAGCTTTCCTCACCAGATCTGCATTGTAGTTGGAAATAAATGATCCTTCTTGTTCAGCAGATTGGTTGCCTTCAGGAGTTGCCTCAGCAGAAACAGCTTGAGTGTGCAACTGTTCTTTATCACCAGAAGATGAAGTACCAAACTCAACTATCTTGATCCTTTTAGCTGTTGGTTCATCCATACTTGCAGTAGGCCTCTTCAATTGAGTAGGAGGTGAGTGAATAGCCTTCATAATCTGATTATATATTTGATGCAAGTCAGATTCAGGTAAGGCCCAGACTTGCTTCTTGGTCAAAGCAGAATTATATACAGAAGTATATTGGTGATAGACCACATTTCTCATATAATTCTTCGTTTGTGCCTCAGTCTGAGTTTTATCTCTCTTAGCTTTGGCCTTCTGTGCAGCAATAGCCTTTCTCCTTTCTGCTGCAGCTTTCTTCCTCTGTTGACCAAGAGCTACCATTTGTGCAGCAAAGTTGTTACTATCAAAATCAGCACCCAAGATGCTTTGAGCCAAAGTAGAATTGGAAGCAGCTTGTAGAGTATAAGAATCCCATTGTGCATCAGTAAAATGAACTGATTGCTCATCTAGTTCTCTTTGCCTTTCAGGAGGCAAATCTGTAGTAAACTGAGCTGTCATCTTTTGTGCCAAAGCTTGACTCTTCATCATATCCTCATACTCTTTCACCAGTCTAGCTTGCTCCTTCCTTTCTTTGTCACTCACAAGATCTGTACCAAGATCTTCATCAACCATCACTCCTTGCTCATTACCAGAGATGTCAGCACTTGGAACTTGAGTAGCAGGCTCATCAGTAGAATCATTATGAGAGATATCAACAAGAGGAATTTTGTCAATATTCTCAGAAGAAACACCAATAGAAGCATCAGCAGAAACATGTTGAGTGGTAGTTTGAACATGTATAGAAGAAACCTCAGCATCAGGATTCAAGACAAAAGATCTCCCAGCAACAAATACTTCAGCATCAACTTGTTCTTGAACAACATTCAAACTTGGCATTTTAGAATCCTTGCTCAAATATTGTCTTCCCCTCTTTCTATAGAACTTGATCTGCTCTTTTGAGTGTGATGATTCAGCAGCTTTGGTTGAAGAAGTATGAGTCTGCTGAGCAGCTTTAGCCAATAAATCAAGATGATCCAAATAAATATCCTCCTGCTCTTCATCAGAGGCAAACACAAACTTCCTTTTCTTTTTCTGCCCAAGTTGATCTTCTAACTCCTGAACCCTCTTTTTCAACACCATAATCTCACCACCAAGTGAAGATTTGGTATCGGCAAGCTCCTTCTTCAACTTCTCAACTTCTTGAACATTCCTGTTGAGCAAATTATACAGAGAAGTGAGAGTAATAGGGTCCTCAGCTCCACCAGCAGATTTCTCAGTGGTAAAGGGAGCTTCATTGGGCCTTTCAGAAGAAACAGTAATATGCTCAAAAGTAGGAGAGCTATCATCAATTGGTTCTCTAATAGGGCTAGGAGTGGACAGTCTGGTAGTCTCATATTCAAGAGGTGTAGGCACCTGAGTGTCAAGAGACTGAAGTGTCTCCTCAACCTCAGGAACAAGCTCATCAGGAGCTTCATGAGTTTGTGTTGGACTAGGACTGGGTGTAACATGTAAAGGTGAAGGTGCAGGTTGGTCAGGAGAAACAATAGGTGCTTCAGCAGTTGTGGAAGGACCCTCATCCCTTTCCACTGATGGATTACCATCAGCAGTAATACTTGGAAATGATGGAGTACCATCATCAGCAGCATTGGGAGATGGTGGAGCACCAGCAGCATTACCCTCATCAGCATCATCATTGCCATGTGGCAACATAGCTGGTAGCAGAGGGTGATGTGCCCCAATAAAGTGAGTTTTCATTGAAGCAAACAATTTAGCACTAAGGGCTCCTATGGGATAATGGCCTCTGTCTTGGGTGTTTATGTCTAAAATTATTTGAAGAAACCTAGGGTACATGAGAAACTTATGCTTTTTCTTTTGAATATTTTCAACAATATTATCAAAAATAAACTTAGAGAAATTATAAGTTAAACCCTGTGATAGACATACTATACCACGATCCAATTGGGTAGAGAATTGATCCCATCCTCCAGACTTGTTGCTGATGCACTGAAGCAATGTGTGCACCAAAAACCTCCACTTGGGGCAAAACTTGTTTGTGAGCCACATAATTGTATCCATACTTTGATAACCAGCAGCTCTCAGCCCAGCAAGTATCTCACCAGTGTTGGTGTGATAGACACCACCTTCATCATCCAGTTGCAATTTTGTCCTAATCAACGACTCAGTCACCACATACTCTGCTCCATCAATCATTGCAACAATCTCTGTATCAGAACGTTTCTCAGCAGATGCCCAAAATTGCTTGACCAAAGATTCGTGTACCACATCTGGATAATGAGTCAGTGCAAAGTGAATCTTGGAACGCTTCAAGAAATCCACCATAGGTTCATACATTTCATGTCCCTTTGCTTTTCCCAGAAAAGCAACTTTGTTATGATCCTTCTTAAATTGTAGGGCCTCCATTGAAGAAATTATGAGAGATAGGGTATGAATTAAGTGAATGGAAAATGGGTTTAAATTGATCGAAGAGAGAATCAGTTGATTTTGGGCGAAGATTATATGAAGTAGGTTATAAATAGAAGTTACCCAATCATGGTCAAAATTTATCGGAACTAATTGTTGACCGTATCTGACGTGTAAAGTAACTCCAACATTCAAAATTAACTCTTCAGCAGAAATGACGGTCAATCTGCTGAAGTGAGAAGTCAATCAGCAGAATCAACTCAAGTGTAATAATATCTTCAGTAAAGATCTTGAGTTTTACTTTGCCACCCAACTCGCATTAATTACCATCAACCCTTGACTTCGCCTATAAAATAACCCCAAATCACAATCCGCACATATCAATTAACCCCAATTTACCATCAAACCCTCATTCAACCAAAATCAATCATCAACACCATGAACAACCAGCCAGAAGTAATTGATCTCACCTCTGAGTCATCAGCAAACTCAGGAGATAACATTCCCCAATCACCACCAAAACACCAAGTCTCCCAATCATCCTCACGACCTTCCCGTAGAAGGTATGGTCTTACCAAAGAACAAGCCCGAAAGAGAAAACATGATGTGGGCTCATCAAGCAGACCAAACAACCCACCCAAAACTCCATCATCATCATCATCCACTGAGGATAGTCGTCCGTTATTTCGATACCCCTATCAAGATGAACCTCGTCCTTTGAAGTCCTCCTTTCTCCCTTCATCTGAAGATGATAGTGTGGTGAATCCAGATGATTCATCTAGGGGCTCTGATGACTCCACAGAGTGTCTAGAGCCAATCTTCAATAGATTGGTGAGAGAGGAAGAGGAGAGGGAAGCAGCAACAGCCAAGGAAGAGAGTCCCCAACCTTCACAACCCCAACCTAGGCCACACACCAGAAATCCACCACTCCCAGTGACAAGGGAGGTGGTCATTGGTCTTCCTGCTCCAAGGTCTGGTGTTTCATACCATAGAGACAAAGGAAAGGGCAAGGGTGCAGAGGTGACCGGAAAAGGAAAGGGTAAAATGGAGTAGTTGATGATGAGATGTTGCCAAGGACCAAAGATATAAAACTAGGTTCTTCAGCATCTTCATTCCTGATCATGCATCTCCAACAGCTTTTGACACCATGATGATAGGATCTAGAGTCTGTGTAGGTTATCTTGTATAGGAATGGTCTTTTATTTCAATTTGAAGTTGTTTGTAAGCTGTAATTTCTTTGAATGAATGAACAACTTCTCTTTTATCTTTCAATGATTATCACTTGAACTGTGCTTCAGCATTTCCATTCAGCAGAAACAATCTTTAAGCTTACTTGACCATGTCCCATTTAACCAATCTTGGTGAACTTCAACTTAAGATCAGCAACTACACATCAAGGCATTCTGCAAAACAGACACATAAAACAAACCAATCCATACAAAACTTAAAGTACATTAGCTGGTTAGTGTGTTAGCAAACATAAAATATTACAAGTTTTACAACAACAATCCTCCCCTGAGGCATATGCCTCCCCTGAGGCTTATGCCTCCCCTCAAACGTAGCATTTAAGGGTTAACCATCCCAATATGGACAACTAAGTGTTGAAACCTACGTCCATCAAAAGCCTTAGTCAATAAATCTGCCACATTATCATCTGTGTGAATCTTAACCACCTTAATCAAATGTTTTTCATATGCATCTCTTATAAAATGATGCCTGATTTCAATATGCTTTGTTCTATTATGAAAAACTGGATTTTTGACAATGCATATGGTACTTTGATATCAATAAAGATTGTGGTGTTCATAAAATTAAACCCATAATCCAACAATTAATTTTGTATCCAAAGAACCTGTCCACAACAATTGGCAGCAGCAACATACTCTGCTTCAGTAGATGAGGTAGCAACAATAGTTTGTTTCTTGCATTGCCAAGAAATCAATCTTCTTCCAAGAAATTGGCAACCTCCAGTTGTGGATCTCCTATCCAGATTTGCACCAGCATAATCACTATCACTATATGCTTCCAACTTAAAAGGAGACTCTTTTGGGTACCAAAGACCTAAGTTGGGTTGGCCTTTGAGGTACTTGAAGATCTTTTTGACTGCATTCAAATGGGAAGTAAGTGGAGTGACCTGATGTCTAGAACAAGCACTCACAGCAAATGTAATGTCAGGCCTTGAAGCTGTCAAATACATCAATGACCCAATCATGGATCTATAGAGGTGAACATTCACTGCAGGATCTGGTTCAAGATTGTTCTTTGGTTTTGGAGCTTCATAAGGTGTAGTGGCAGTTCTGACATTTTCCATATCAAACTTCTTCAAGATATCTTTCACATATTTATCCTGACTGATAAAGATACCATCTTGTTTCTGCCGAACCTGTAGGCCCAAAAAGAAAGTAAGCTCCCCCATAGCACTCATCTGAAATTCTCCCTTCATCAATTCCTCAAACTCCCTGCACCAAGCTTTTTTAGTGGAGCCAAAGATAATGTCATCCACATAAACTTGCACAAGAATGATGTCTCTATAATTCTTCTTAATGAAGAGTGTTTTGTCAATGGCACCTCTCCTGTAACCATGCTTCAGCAGAAATGCAGAAAGCCTAGCATACCAAGCTCTGGGTGCCTGATGTAGTCCATAGAGAGCTTTTACAACCTTGTAAACATGCTTTGGATTATCTGGGTCCTCAAAACCTTTGGGTTGAGTGACATATACCTCCTCTTCAATTTCACCATACAGAAAAGCACCTTTCACATCCATCTGATATACCAGGAAACCCATATAGGATGCATAGGCCAAGAAGATTCTAATGGCCTCAACTCTAGCTACTGGAGCAAAGACTTCATCATAATCAACTCCTTCCTCTTGTCTGAACCCCTGAGCCACCAATCTTGCTTTGTTTTTGACCACAATACCCCTTGCATCTCTTTTATTCTTCAAAATCCATTTTGTCCCAATGGCAATCTTCCCTTCAGGTAGTGGTACCAATATCCAAACCTGCTGATTCTTGAATTGTTGCATTTCATCTTGCATTGCTTCAAGCCAGCTTGAGTCTTCAAGAGCTTGAGCAACACTGGTTGGCTCCACTTGAGAAAGAAAGCAAGCAAACAGACAATGCTTAAAGTCTGTGTGATTGTCCCTTTGCTGATTTGAGACATAGGAAAGAAAAGCAACTTGCCCATACTTAGAACTTTTCAAATTACTTCTAGTTCTAACAGGTGCTTGAGGATCACCAAGAATATTGGATTGGGGATGAGCAATGTTGATCCTTTTGGTAGCATTGGGGTTGACATCAATTGTGGTGTCAAGATTGTTCACATTGGGTCCAAAATCATTGTCATAGGAGGCTGAGTTGAAGATTCCAGCTTTGGGTTGGTGATTCCCAAGATCAGAAGGACTTGGAAAACGTGTATATGGCTCTTCAAAGTCTGTGGACACACTAGGAGAAATGGGAGAACCTTCAGGAGAACTGTCAGCAGAATTGGTGATGTCAGGGGAAACAGGAGAACTATCAGCAGAATACTGGTTTCCACTGACTGGTTGTGCCAACTCCACACCAAGTCTTTCAGCTTCTTGATTGGCTACATGTTCTTGCTTCTTGAGTCTAGCAAGGTCCTCTGCATAGTGTGACTCATCTTTAATCTCATCAGAAGTTTCTTTAGAGCTATCACCTGCAAAATGGTTAGGAGAAAAAGAAGGTACAACAATTGTTTGTTCATCATGCTCAGACTCACTATCTGAGTCATCATCCAGGGTACCTGCATTGTTAGTGGGAGACTCTTGAGAACCTGCAGATTGGTTAGCAACATATCTAGTATAGCCCAAGTAATCAGTTAAGTAATCCAGGTCAAAATACCAAGCATGACCTTGACCCTGAACATTAGGCTTGTCCTCTAGGTATCTCAGGTTAAGGGTCTCCTCAATCTTTTTAGCATTTAAATTATATACCCTATAAGCCTTACTATGTGCTGAATAACCCACAATATACCCCTCATCAGCTTTCTCATCAAACTTTCCCAGTGGATCACTAGTGTTCAAAATGGTCACTTGACATCCAAAAGGTTTGAGATAATGAATATCAGGAACTTTCCTAGTGAGAAGTTCATAAGGTGTCTTGAAATGAGGTCTAGTGATGGATACCCTGTTCAAAACATAACAAGCAGTGCTTACTGCTTCAGTCCAGAACATAGTGGGTAATTTAGAGTCTGCAAGCATGGATCTTGCTGCCTCTATTAAGGTCTTATTCTTTCTTTCAGCAACCCCATTTTGCTGTGGGGTTCTTGGATTGCTATAGTCCCTTTTTATCCCTTTAGACTGACAAAGTTCTATTAAAACAGCATTTTTGAACTCTGTCCCATTATCACACCTAATACCTTTAACCTTTTTGTTTAGCTGGTTTTCAACAAGGGTAATGAATTCTTTTAAAATTGGAGATGTTTCATCTTTAGTTTTCAAAAAGAATACCCAACAAAACCTGCTATAGTCATCAGTGATTACCAGGCAGAAGTACTTGTGATCAATACTTCTGATTTGAGTTGGACCAAAGAGATCCATATGCAGCAACTGAAGAGGGTCTGAGATAGTGCTCACTGCTGTAATGGCTTTGTATGAGGCTCTGTGTTGCTTTCCTTTGTTGCAGGCAACACAATTGTGCTCATTGGTGAAGACTTTGGAAGGAAGTCCATGAACTAGACCAAGTTTAGAAAGCTTGTTAATGGTCTTGAAATTTACATGAGCCATCCTTCTATGCCACTTTGTAGACTCATCCAGGGATGCTTTAGCCACCAAACATGTTAGGTCACCTTCAGGTTGAACATCATTCAAATTGAATGTGTATAAATTGTAACTTCTGGGAACTCTCAGCAGAATTGTTGTTTCTTCTGGAAGTTTGAAGTCTTTAGAGAGCACAAGACATTCATCCTCAGAGAAAAATACTTTGTTCTTGGTGTCACAAATTTGTGATACTGAGAACAAGTTGAAATGTTGCAGTTCCTTCACATAATACACATTCTCAAAGTCCAAATTAGGTGTTCTGATGGTTCCTTTCCCAGTGATTCTGCCATCTCCTCCACCAAAGGTCACATTGCCTCCTCTTTCAATGGGTACAAAATCATGCATCATCTCTATGTTTCCTGACATACTCCTGGAACAACCACTATCTACTATGCCTACTTCTTTACTTTTCAGAGGATGATCCTACAACAACAACAAAAATATACAAAATATAAGTACACTTGGGAGACTCAAGTCATTACTGACTTGAGCCTGCCTTGTGGATCATAAGAGTTAGGCCATGTAGATATATAAGATCCACCATTGTTCTTGGACCTGCTATGAAAATTAGTTCCCTTTTTAGTCCAAAAACAACCTGCTGAGGGCTTAACAGCAGTATCCCAATATCCCCTACCCACATACATTGGGTCAATAAATCCAGGCCAATAACCATTCTGAAAGTAAGAACTAGTTGGTCTCACATATGGTCTAGCAATAGGTCTTCTCCCAGCAGATGGAGAATGTCTATCAGCAGAATTATTGGTATTATGAGTTGCTTGTGGAACATATGGTGGTATATCCTTAACATTATTCCAAATTGGTCTAGGTTTATTTTGATCAGCACATACACCCATTCTTTGCTCATGAAAATTACAATCCTTAATCAAATGAAATTTACTTCCACAAACAAAACATTTCTTCTTTTTAGAAGATTTATTAAAAGTGAAAGATGTTCCATTACATGCAAAAGTATTCAAACCACTAACATTAACAGAATTGTTTTTGACAGAATTAAAATCATTATTTTGCAAAGAATTAAATGACAAGTCTTCAGAGGAAACTGTCTTTGAATTTGATTCATCAGCAGCAACACTAACAGGCTTGTAGGGAGTCTTGGGTGTAGGCTTTGGTGAGGTCTTGGGTGAGGTCTTGGAAAGGTCTGACTTTTCACTTGAATCACAACTGGTTGTAGATCCTTGGTCAGAGGACTTGTCACTAGAAGAACAAGAGACAAAGTCAGTAGAATTACAATCAGGGTCTGGCAAGTCACTTGACTTTTTTCCATAAAGATGGTGTGATCCATCAAAGTCTGTGGTGGTGGTGTTTGAGGGTTTCTAGTAAAACGATTTAGGGTTCCTTATCTATAAAAGGAACCCTAAATCGTTTTACTAGAAACCCTAAACCGTTTCACAAGAAACATATCTTCTAAAAGCTAAACAAGATAATCATAATCATTTCCTAATAAAGCTCGTACATATCCTAACGAATAACAAAATACGCGGAATATCTATATCAGCGGAAACCAACTACGCAGAATCTCTACTTCCGCAGAAACACTTCTTCAGCAGAATCCAACACTTCAGCAGATTCCGTCAGCAGTAACCGTCAGTATAATTCGTCCTTAGCAGAATTTCCAACATCAAGGGCAAAACCAATGAAGAAATTGAGCATCTGTATTTCACTGCATACAGGAAAGTTCAACAATTTGTCCCTATGAATGAAGATGAAGGAAGAACAACAAAAAGGCAAAAGATTTCTGAATAGATGCCTACTGAAGAAAAAGAAGAAGAGATGACAGATGAACGACTTCAGCAAATGATGGTGATCATTCCAGAAGCCATGCATATTGATCCCATTCAAGCTAAACATCCCATCATTGACTGGGAGGTTCACACAGATGAGTTTGGCAAAGGATGGAAGATTACAAGAGTTGGTGGAATTGAAGCAGTCTACAAGAGCTTTGAAGACATGATCAGATCTTTTGATAGAGAAGATTTAGACAAATTATGGGAGTTAGTTCAAGACAGATACAACTTATCAGGGATTACAGAGGATAAAGAGAATGAGCTATAGGTAGAATTGAAGAGGTTATATGAACCTGATCCAGATGATAAGTGTTGGAAGTTTGAAGCAGATAATCTAACTACTCTCTGGAAGCTATATGACACAAGTGGAGTACACCATGTGTCTACACAGGCAGGAATAGATGTGTTTATGTTGATAGAAAGGAATTATCCCTTAAGAGCAGGAATTCTATTAGTGATGATTAGCTCAAAGCTCAGGGTTGAAGAAGATTCAGAGATGGCTAGAGAGCTAGTTAAGAAGATATCTACAGAGTGTGATAGAATGATGAAGGCTACAAGGCAAAGAAGGTGAAGTGTTTGGAAGAATCCCCCCAATATCAAGAAGGGAAGCTTTATTCAAGAAATTTGATGATTTGAAGAGAAATCACAAGTTTAGGGGAGGATTGTTGGGAATTAAAGCATCAACAGTTTGTACTGTCAGGTCTACATCAACACTGCTGAAGATATAACTAACAGTACTAACTGATGCGCGTGATGTGTCGTTGCGGTTTAGCAGTTTTAATGCCTACTCAAGTTTTAAATTTATATTTAGCCGACTTATCAATAACACACACACTTAACGAGCAGTGTACCCGGTCAGTATGAAGATAATGGTAAGTAGAGTGTCGATCACTAAGAGTGGAACGTATTATCTAGTTATTCTAATCAGTATTTTAATATCCTAACGCAAGGGGTTTCAGCCTGAGAGACTGGCACGATTTGTTGTTTGCAATAAAATAATAAAATAAACAAATAGGCACGAATCAGCAAGTAGCACACACGTACACAGATAGATACTCGAGACAATAAGAGGGCTGTCCTTATGATTAAGTAGATTGTCACTTGTTTTATTGATAGCTTTATATGAAGTGTATGTAATTAACCCTTTCTCGTTGGTCCTATTCTCATCGGCGAGTAAACCCTTAATGATTACTTATGTCTAAAAGTTATTCCTAAGTGATCAATTTAGAAACAACCGTGGGAGCCACATCTTGTCCCGCAGTCGGATGCCCGCAAGCCACTAATAAACACAGAGGTTATCAATGCACTAATAAGTAGTAACCAAAGACATCAACATATAAACTTTAATTGATGGGAAAGCAAGTATTAAAGGGAGTGCAATCTTTCGTTGTCACATTACACAAGCCACCAATCCTGATGAATTAAAGTTTGCTAACACAATAAAACAAAACTACTTAATGAATTAAATACATGCAGCACCTTCTTACAGCTCTTGTATCTTCGATTTGGGTGTGTCTTGTGCTGCCTCCTTGACTGAATTCGTCCTTTTGCTCTGCTGTCCGAACTTCGGTTTTAGGGTTTCGAACTCTTTAATTTGTCTGGTCTACGGGGTATTTATAGTTTCTGTCTGAGGGAAGATGCGGCGCATCTACTTAAGTAGATGCGGCGCATGTACTTAACTTCGCGTGGGGTCCAAGATTATAATATTCAGGAATATTCGTACACCGCCAGAAGATGCGGCGTAACCCTTGATTAGATGCGGCGCATGTCCTCTTGTATCTTG
This sequence comes from Artemisia tridentata subsp. tridentata, assembly GCA_021014915.2. Classification (NCBI taxonomy): domain Eukaryota; kingdom Viridiplantae; phylum Streptophyta; class Magnoliopsida; order Asterales; family Asteraceae; genus Artemisia; species Artemisia tridentata. The sequence continues at coordinate 94,041,072 of CP139506.1, read as the reverse complement.
GATCGTATCTGGTGATATCTTGATAGAGATGCGGCGCATGTCGAGAGTAAGATGCGGCGCATCTGGAGCAGAATTGACTTGATCTTGTCCATGTCAGTAGACTTCCACTTTATACACGTTTTGCTCCATTATTAGTCCATAATCGCTAAGTTTCACCAAATGCTTGTTTTTACCTGAGAATTACAAAAGTAAACGATTAAGTATCAATCCTCATACATAATATAGTAAAACAAGTCAAATTAATAGGATAAATGATAGTAATAAAATGTACTTATTTGAGTTCATCAAATATCCCCCCACTTGAACTTTACTTGTCCCCAAGTAAACCTTAGAATTTCATTTATGAAAATGTATCCTAAAAGATGTTAGGATTTATTTTTATATTTAAGCATGTATTCGTTTATTTCATAATCACACAACTAAACACTTAACGAATTAGAAGTAAAATAAAATATGTCGATAAAAGCAAATCTAATCGTTTAACTGTCCAGTCGCGACGAATATTCTATCATAAGCTTGGCAAGTATACACATCTCCACCACTAAAGCTAAGGAATAACAAGTCTAAAGCGGTAAAAAGGGTTTTTAGGCTAAAGGGTTAATTATTCTTATTTACACTATCGATCTCAAATTCCAGAAAAGGCGACAAAATCACAAATACATGATCGAATCCACGAACACGATACTTGCAATTGCTCAAATCCTTAACTCGAATAGGCTAAAGATAGGTCCAAACTTCACCAATAATAATATATCAAAAAGGGCGACAAAATCATAAATACATAGCCGAATCCACGACCACGATACTTAAGATTGCTCAAATCCCTAATCTCAATAAATCAAAGGTTCGGTTGGATAAAGAACAATACAGGGTATGGATAACATTTGGGATATAAATTGGTGTAAAAATAAAAATAAACAAAACAAAACAAATAGATTAAAATCCTAAGTGTGGTTAATCACTATCCCAACCATCCCATGAATAAGACTCATATCATTGAATAACTCACGCTTTAACACTTGAAACACACGCTTTAGGTAGACACGAATTATACTCAACAAAATCTTAATCAAAGAATAAACCTTAATCGGCATTCCCATAACTGCCAATTCCCATTCAATCCATAAATATAGTACAACAAATAGTGGTGATATCGACCACTTACATAACTCTACATCGTTGGCTTAAAATAAACATCCAACTCTTTTTTCTTTCTTTTTCTTTTCTCATTTTTTTTCGATTTTTTTTTTTTTTTTTTTTTTTTTTTTTTTTTACTTGAAATATAAACATAGATGTGTAAAATTTCACCACATCACTGCAACTTTCTTTCCGGATAATTTTTTTATACTTTTCATACTTTCAGAAATAACGGTAATAGTGAAAGTAGTAAACACACGAAAAATAAACTCAAAAATATACAATATTTACTTTCACTCCAATTTGCATTGTGCAATTTCCCGACCTAACCATAGATAATGAATTACGCACGCGAACACAGGTAATGTAAAGAAACACACTCTGCCTATAGCAATTAACCAACCACGGATTCTAATCTACAGGGTAGGCTAAGGTGTAAGGGTGTAACGAAACATTTTAAACATAGGTGTAAGAAACGAAAGGAATGGCTCTGAGGGTTTTTCTAGGGGTATCTTACTCTAAAAATGAGAGTAACAAAAGGTTTTATACGGGGGTTAACTAACCAGTGTAGTTAGTTAATAACACATAACATATAAAGGCTATTTGGTGTAATCCTAGAATTTTACCAAGTTAGACAAGTCATTCCAATTATATAAATAATACTCATTATGGTGGTCTCGAATAGTATACAAGCCAAGTTCTAAAGTTTACAAGTCACCGGCACACTCATAGATTTGTGAATTTTGAAAAATCACAATTTTTGAAAATAACGTCATGTGTGCAGTTATGCAACTTAGATCTTAAACAAAAACATGCTAAAAAAATTTTAAGTTTGATATATTAAGCACATTTTAAGCATAATTTTTGAAAAAGTAGGACAAGTAATTGTTAAGTGTTCTAATTCTCCTATCCCCCCACTTAAGTTAAACAACGTCCTCGTTGTTTGTATAAAAGGTTAAAAACTGGAAAGAAAAGAATTAGAACGGAAAAACTCCCCTGAGATTTGCTCGGTATGATCCTCCATTAGCAAAAATCATCTTCCATGTGGATTAGAACGTTAAAACTTCATACTTGATGTATCCACAGGAAATCCAGGAAACTATAATACCACCAACACTTTAAAACACACCTAAGATAAGAAAGGTTCAAACTTGCATAATACATTAGTAGTTAGATAAAAATAAAACTTAAAAATTAAAAATTTAAAACTGAAAATCATCAGGTCAGTCGATGCGCCGTATCTTATTGAAGAAGATACGCCGTATCGAGCCTGGAATAAATACGGATCAGAATAAAGATGCGCCGCATCCTTAACCAGGGATGCGCCGCATTAAAATAAACTGATAAATAGTTTTAAAGTCGAAAAATAAAAATGCAGAAAAATAAAATAAGATATGACCATTGCAGAGGATGCGTCGCATCTCAGGACTGAGATGCGCCGTATCTTCGTGCGGCCTGGACTGACTCGACACAGAAAACAGAATAATAAAAGATAAATCCGGGTTGTCTCCCGGTCAGCACTTGTCTTTATTCCAGAGTCTTCAAGTTAGACTCACGTTCAGCTCCTTAATACCGATCACATTTGAAAGGTTGATTTTCCGCCTCTAGTTGTAATCCCTTTCAAATCGTGTTTTATCAAAAGAACTTTGTTAAGCACCGTTGACAATTGGTGCACTTAATTGCCAATCCATTAATCATGTTGTTTTGTTCCTTTAGCAAGATATCCGTTCATTGACATATCTTCCATAGCAAAACCTGTTATCATAGGTAAAATCGTCAGTAGCATCTGTTCGCTAGAAGATAAATTAATGAATTTAGAAACGGATATAAAGAATAAAAATGGCTGATATCTGCGGACGATGCGCCGTATCCATAAAGTTGGATACGCCGTATCTTATTACGTTAAAATATAATCAGATTTTTATTCAGAAAGTAGATACGCCGCTTTAGAATTTAAGAATGCGCCGTATCGAATTAATTAATCAAAAATCAACTTATCTAATTAAAATTAAATGCGTCGTATTAACGAAAGTTAATGCGCCGTATTTTCGTTACGTTTAAAAATAAAAGATTTTTGATTCAGTAAGATGCGCCGTATCGACAGAGATCGATACGTCGTATCTGTTTAATAATTCGCAAACTGTTTTTAATTAAAATAATAGATACGCCGTATCTTCAAAAGAAGATGCGTCGTATGGCGTTAATGTTTTAGAAAAAATTTTTATTAAAACCAGATACGCCGTATCTGCAAAAGCAGATGCGTCGTATTACTTTATCGCTTAGAAAAATTTTTCTTATTAAAAACAGATACGCCGTATCTTGGGGAAAAGATGCGTCGTATCGAATTAATTAAACGCGTTGTATATAAAAAAATTGAACGCAATACGCCGTATCTGAGAGATCAGATGCGCCGTATCGTTCGATTTAGCACAGTACAACGATAGCAGAACACACAAAAAACGAAAAATAAAACAAAAATAAAACACACGAACAAAAACAAATAAAAGCAAAAATAAAAGAAAACAAATAGCACACAATACAACAATTATGCAAAATAGTACAATGATGCAATTAATCTAATAAAAAGAAAAATAACCTAATTAAAATACTAATCAAATTAACAGATAATAACAATTCACTCCCCGGCAACGGCGCCAAAAACTTGATGCGCGTGATGTGTCGTTGCGGTTTAGCAGTTTTAATGCCTACTCAAGTTTTAAATTTATATTTAGCCGACTTATCAATAACACACACACTTAACGAGCAGTGTACCCGGTCAGTATGAAGATAATGGTAAGTAGAGTGTCGATCACTAAGAGTGGAACGTATTATCTAGTTATTCTAATCAGTATTTTAATATCCTAACGCAAGGGGGTTTCAGCCTGAGAGACTGGCACGATTTGTTGTTTGCAATAAAATAATAAAATAAACAAATAGGCACGAATCAGCAAGTAGCACACACGTACACAGATAGATACTCGAGACAATAAGAGGGCTGTCCTTATGATTAAGTAGATTGTCACTTGTTTTATTGATAGCTTTATATGAAGTGTATGTAATTAACCCTTTCTCGTTGGTCCTATTCTCATCGGCGAGTAAACCCTTAATGATTACTTATGTCTAAAAGTTATTCCTAAGTGATCAATTTAGAAACAACCGTGGGAGCCACATCTTGTCCCGCAGTCGGATGCCCGCAAGCCACTAATAAACACAGAGGTTATCAATGCACTAATAAGTAGTAACCAAAGACATCAACATATAAACTTTAATTGATGGGAAAGCAAGTATTAAAGGGAGTGCAATCTTTCGTTGTCACATTACACAAGCCACCAATCCTGATGAATTAAAGTTTGCTAACACAATAAAACAAAACTACTTAATGAATTAAATACATGCAGCACCTTCTTACAGCTCTTGTATCTTCGATTTGGGTGTGTCTTGTGCTGCCTCCTTGACTGAATTCGTCCTTTTGCTCTGCTGTCCGAACTTCGGTTTTAGGGTTTCGAACTCTTTAATTTGTCTGGTCTACGGGGTATTTATAGTTTCTGTCTGAGGGAAGATGCGGCGCATCTACTTAAGTAGATGCGGCGCATGTACTTAACTTCGCGTGGGGTCCAAGATTATAATATTCAGGAATATTCGTACACCGCCAGAAGATGCGGCGTAACCCTTGATTAGATGCGGCGCATGTCCTCTTGTATCTTGGATCGTATCTGGTGATATCTTGATAGAGATGCGGCGCATGTCGAGAGTAAGATGCGGCGCATCTGGAGCAGAATTGACTTGATCTTGTCCATGTCAGTAGACTTCCACTTTATACACGTTTTGCTCCATTATTAGTCCATAATCGCTAAGTTTCACCAAATGCTTGTTTTTACCTGAGAATTACAAAAGTAAACGATTAAGTATCAATCCTCATACATAATATAGTAAAACAAGTCAAATTAATAGGATAAATGATAGTAATAAAATGTACTTATTTGAGTTCATCAACACTGCTGAAGATATAACTAACAGTACTAACTGAGTTAGTACTGACAGTACAAGAATTTTGTACTGCTTATGTGCTGAAGACAGAGATTGAAGACGCGTTTGAAGATAATTATAGAATATATTACATGTATATCTTATACATTTAGATTGATACGAATATTGTATCTTATTAGTTATCTTGTACAGGACTCCTTGTGCTATAAAAGGAGGTCCTAGGGTTAGATGAATCATATATATCTTTTGTTGAGCTTCAAGGTTGTAAACCCTAGTGATAAGTCAAGATCACTCGTATTATTATCAATAATATTGAAGCATTTGGTTTATACATTGTTCATACATTTTTTAATGTTTCATTACTTTACTGTTACACAAATCACAAAATCTTCTAAGTATCAAGTAGTAAATTCCGCGTGCTATTTGATATTAACTCAAAGTATCCTCAACACATTCCTAGTGTGTTGAGATCCTCACAGTCTTAAGATTGATACGCCGCATATCTGGAATGTCATGCGGCGCATCTGGAGTGAAACAAGTCAGATCTTCTTACGTTGACCAAGGTTTCATATACGGCGCATGGGATAAATCCATGCGGCGTATGCTTCAAAGTCAGGCAATGGTCTTCATAATCGTCCAAGTCTTTATGTACGGCGTATCTGTCTAGAATGATATGGTGTATCTTCCTTCAGTTCAGTAGACTTTTCCAACTTGATCCATTTTGCTCCAATTTACGTGCAAAATATCTAACTTTCACCAAATGCTTGTTTATAACTGAGATTTACAAAAGTAAGCGATTAAGTATCAATTCTCATATAAAATAATATAAAACAAGCGATAAACATAGGATAAATGATGCTAATAAAATGTTGTTATTTGATATCATCACTTATGCAATAAACCAAAGTCATTAGTCGCAAGTAAAATATCATCAACATATACAACCAAAAATATAAACTTGCTCCCACTGATCTTGCGGTATATACATTAATCAACGATTATTTCTTCAAAACCGAAAGATTTAATGGTATCATTGATTTCTTTAATTTACACACCATATTTTCTTTAACATCAATGAAAAACCCTTCAGGTTGTTCCATATAAACTTCCTCCTCAAGATTTCCATTCAGAAATGTGGTTTTCACATCCATTTGATGTAGCTCTAAGTCAAAATGAGCTACTAATGCTAATATTATTCTCAATGAGTCCTACTTTAAGACGGGTGAAAAAGATTCGTTGTAATCAATGTCGTCTTTTTGAGTATAATCTTTGGCTACAAGTCTAGCTTTATATCTTTCAACATTGCCTTTCGAGTCGCGTTTGGTCTTAAAGACCCATTTACAACCAACTCGTGTAGAACATGCTGGCAAATTTAAGAGATCCCAGACTTTATTTTGAGCCATTGATTTCAATTCTTCTTTCATAGCATCAATCCACATTTCAGACTTGTCACTTTTTATGGCTTGTGAAAAAGATACAGGATCATTATCAATGCCAATATCAAAATCTGTCTCTTGCAAGTAAACTATATAATCATTAGGAATAGTTGACTTTCTAACCCTTGCAGGTTTGTTTAATGCTATTCCAACGGGTTCACTTGTTTGAGTTCCGAGTTAGAGATTTTCAACATTGAAAGGTCAAAGAATCTGAAGCTAAGTAAGGTTTCCACTATTGCTGAACTATGAAAAGTTCTTGTGGAAACTAAGAAACGTGAGTCATATTATTTGCTTGATAGATTGATTCGAATCATCTTAACACTTCAGGTTTCAACTGCTACAACCGAGACGGGATTTTCAGCAATGAAGGTATGCAAGAGCCGACTTCGCAATAGTATGTCAGATGATTTTCTTGCGGATAGTTTGGTGGTTTACGTCGAAAAAGAAGTTGCTGAAATTTTGATTCGGAATCCATAATTGATGAATTCAAAAAGCTTAAAGGCCGTCGAGTTGATTTGTAATTTGTTTGCTTTAGCGATTGTTTGTTGTTTTTCTTTCTATATGACTCTATGTACGACTTCTTTTTTTTTTTTTTATTGAAGTAGTTCGCACTTTTTTTAAAAAAAAAATTTTGCTCCGCCCTCCCGCTATTCAAAATGGTCAAAGCTCCGCCACTGAAAACAACAATAACCTTTACTAAAATTTGTTTCGAAAACCGAAAGAAAGCAAAGGGTTTCATAAAAAAGCAAACAAAACATCTTACCCGATATCATATTCAAGATCTTTATGCCATAATCATCAAGAAAAATAAATAAAATATCTTGTTTTGTGTTTTCATTTACGAGAAAACAAGAAACGAAACAAAAGGGTTGTTTCATTTTGTTTGTCAAAAATAAAAAGGGTTATAAGATCACAAGGTGTCGTGGCTAGCCAAAACTCCTCATTTGGGGCCCACGGGATGCCATATCACTTTAACAAACTTCCACAACTAACCCTTCTTTTCACAACTAACCTCAACTTACTCATTTCACGTTCACCACTTACAACTAAATTCATTTTATTTCATTAAAAATACAGTACATCACAACGTATACTTGACAATGGACTAACAAAAGGACGATTTTTACCCTTGTCGTGCAGACGACGAGGCTCCTAGTGGCGAGTGATGAGGAAGGAGGCCGGTATCGTGGCGAGGCTTGGCGAGAGCTCCACGGTGGACTGGCGAGGGATGAGCAACCCCACACCTTGTGCTCTAACAAGCTTTGACAAAATTGTGTTGTATCACGTGAGATTTGTTTGTGAAGATATGAAAGTGGTTGTGAGGTGTGATTTTTGTAGTGAGAGGAGATAAGGAGTAGAGAAAAAGTTAAGAGATGCAATGACTAGGTTAAAAAACTAAGATAATATAAGAAAGAAGGAAAGAAATATGTTTTTTGTGTGGTTGGGTTTTATAAATTAAAAGGAAAGAAATTATTTGTATAGATATGGGACAGCGACGGTAGTGGTGGCCTGGTAGGAGCGGTTGTGAACAGAGAGTGGTGTTGGGTGAGAGGTTGAAGAATAGAGGTGATTGGATGTTAACTGATGTATTGCAAGTCAAATGGACTTTGGGTGATGAAAAAATAAACGGTAAGGACCTTGGGTGACTTTAGTTTTTCTAGAAAGACTCAGCTAGTGGTTTTGGGTACAAGTTTAGGGACGAACGGTATATTTTACTCTTATTTATGCATTTTTTTTTTTTATATAAAACGTCAACTAATTATCTCACAATATATATATACATTACAGACAATCTCACATGTCTTAAGCAGGCTATTTATATATGTGCTGAAACTGATATCTAGTAAAATCATTAACATTATTTGATTCTTTGCATTAGTCACCTTTTTAGTTCAAACTATATTCATAATTTAATTGGCCGGGTTGCATAACAAATTTTGTCATGGAGTGAAAAAACCATATCATAGAGGAGTAACAATGTAATTTGTAAAACTTAAAAGGTGAATAATGGATATAGCCAATAAGTACCAAATGTGTAATTTGCACCAAATATCATATTAGAAACAAAGAATATATAGAGAGCATATTCCTAGGAAACAATATTCGATCTTCCATCCAAACTCTTTCTTCTGCCTCGCGATCTCTATTTTCCGAATTTTTCTACGGTGAGTTTTTTTTTTTTTTTTTTTTTTTTTTTTTTTGTATTCATGTAAGTAACGTATTTGATCTAGTGTGCGATTATTTCTTCTGCCTCGCGATCTCTATTTTCCGAATTTTTCTACGGTGAATTTTTTTTTTTTTTTTTTTTTTTTTTTTTTGTTTGTTTTTTTGTTTTTTTTTTTTTTTTTGTTTTTTGTATTCATGTAAGTAACGTATTTGATCTAGTGTGCGATTAGATTTACCTATAATATCGTAGGTTTATTTTCTTAATATTACTTGCATCATAAACACTAGTATGAGATACGAGGATTGCTGATATAGGAATTCCAAAGTAACTGAAAGGGACGTTTCACGTTTGGGTTGCATTATTTAAAAGCAGATAGGCACATGATTGCTTAGGTACATGCTACAATGATTGTTCTTACTGATCGAGCAAAGAATTACGTTTATCTTTGTATTTTAGATAAAAGAACCCCTTAATGCCTCTTTCAAAGGAGGTAGCCAGGTAGACACCTTTCAAGATTATTAGTTTCAAGTTACACCCATACTTATATATTACTAGTTATATAAGTTATTACTCCCTCTATAAGTTGTTAGACGTCCCAAAATAATTGTCATTTTTGACTTTTTGAAGTCTTATTTTTTCAACTTTAATCTTAAATATTTCCGTTTGTGTTATATAATAGTTGTTGTAAAATATATGAATGGATTGGTTTTAAAATGTATTTTTCATTGATATAATTTTCATCAAGTATTATATAACACAAACAAAAATATTAAATATTAAAGTTGATAAAGAAAGACTTTAAAAAGTCAAAAGAGGACAATAAATTTGGGACGGAGGGAGACCCATACTTATATATTACTAGTTATATAAGTTGTTACAAGTCCCGTACCCTGCTCTTGCGGGATTGGGTATCGTTGTTGTTGTTGTTGATAAATTGTTAGAAGTGTAGAAGATAAAGGAATTTAGGGTCGATTGATACGCATAACCAACGTAAAAACGGATATATAGCTATTCATTGATTCTAGTTAAAACGAAAAATTGTCATTATTAGTGTTGTTTATTATTTTGGTGTGAAGTACTAAATTTCCATGTTATTAATTATTGCAGGATTACATAATGTCAAATCATTTAGGCGAAGAGCTGATTGTTGAAATCTTCACAAGACTACCACCCAAATCCCTCCTCCGGTTTAGAACACTTTCCAAATCATTACGTTCTCGTATTGATAGCCCCAATTTCATCCGTTTGCAATCTATCCGATCCAAGAAAAAACTCATGATTTTACACCAATGCCACACACTAGGACGAGGCCTCCATTATTTATGTACATTACATTCGGTAGGGCAATTGTCATCCTGTTCCGGGTATACAAACATAACACCACTCGAGTATCCTTTCAAATTTTTTGAAATTGTTGGTTCATGTAATGGAATTCTATGTCTTTTTGAACGGGAAAATGGAATTAAACTATGGAATCCTTCGATCCGGCGATTACTAACTGTGCATGACAGTCCTCCTTTGATTCACCATGGAGTGTTTTATTTGCCGTTAGTTGGATTTGGTTATGACCCAACTATTGACGATTACAAGATTGTGAAGATAACCCAATGTCTTACCAAAACAGGAATAGTACTAAATTCATTTGTTTACACTATAAAGACAGCCACTTGGTGTGAGATTGCCTCCCCTACTCCTATATATAATTCGGTAAAGACACTGTGCCCGTATCTTTTCAATGGAACATTGAATTGGGTCGTGAAACGGTATTTAAGTGGCAGACTCTGCGTAGGCCCAAGTTATTGTTATTTATTGACATTTGATTTGAGCACTCAGGTATTTGGAACGATTATGTTACCAGAACCCAATTGGCGAACCATACAGGTAATAAGAATTAAAGGTTGTCTAGGTGTCATTTCTTCAAAACATGGTACTACATGCATTTGGGTGAGGAGAGAAGACAATAACACTCCTTATTGGTCTTTGGTTTTCGAGTTTGATACAGATAAATTTAATGGAGTACAAAGAGCTTTGCAACTAACAGACGATGGTGATTTACTATACTCAACTTCCGAGGGGGTTCAAGCTTACAATTCTAATGAGACAAAGCTACAATTAAGACTTGCGGAATTTCCTGATTCTTCTCACACACGAGTATCTGATATGTTAGTTTGTGTCGAAAGCCTTGGATTGCTAGGAATGGGGACTTCATGCGAGGGAAGCCAACCAACTTTTCAGAGAGGAAAAAAGAGAGGTAGAACAAGTGAAATAATGGAATGAAAATATATATATGTCTTGAAAATATATCATTTTTGAGCAACTTGAAACCATGGGGTATGAGAAGAAAAATAACAGTTTAAAATTTTATAAAGGTCTTCTCAGTCCTCAATGGAAATTTTTGATTCATACCATCTTGCATTGTTAAAGTCCTAAAACTTCAGGTTGGAATGAATTTAGCACAACTCAAGCTTCGGCTATGATTTGTCTGGCTACAGGACAACCTTTCAATTTTTCTAAAATGGTTTTTGATGGTATGAAAAAGAATATAAATGGAAACTTTTATATTTATCCAAGATTTCTACAACTGATTTTGAACAAACAAATGACAAATCATATTGTTCATAAAAGAGTATTTGTATGCCCTGTGCTTCAAAAGAAATTATTTACTTATTTGAAAAAGGATGGCAAGGATTTTTCTGGGACTGTGACAGCATTATTTCCTTATATGCTGTCATTGGCTCAAAACCAGGGTGAAGGTGCAGAAATCCCAACTGCTACCCATCACACACCCACTTTTGCTACATCATCTCAACAACCTCAAAAGACCCAAACCCCTAGGGATTCACCAAATGAGGACACTGAGCAACCTCAGGCCAGTGTCAGTATGGGTATTGCAGATGAGGCTGTCACAGGTGTGGTGAGTGACATGTTGGAAGGGGCTGCCACTACTGCTACTGGCTTAGAAGTATAGCAGGTCAGTGGTAACATCAATAAGACCCCAACCAAGGCAACATCTAATGTTGAAGGTTCTCAGGAACTTGAAACAGGTGATGGAAACCCCAGCCAAATGGCTAATATGGGGGGCTCAGCTGATCAAACCAGGTTTGATACTGAGTTTACATCCAGTGATCCACCTCTCAGGCCAGGTAACACAGGCCGAAGTGGTGAGGATAGTGCTGAACTAATAAATGAATTGATGGCAAAATGTACAAAATTGTCAGAACAGGTGCTTGACCTTCAACAACTAACAGCTGCACAGGGTGAAGAAATTACAGATTTAAAGCTGAGAGTTGCACAATTGGAGGGTAAAAGGTCAAGAGCTACTCACCTTAGGAGATTGAAGAGGGTGGGTACAGCACAGAGAGTTAGCTCCTCAGATGAAGTTGGTTTAGAGCAGGATGCTACCAAACAGGGGAGGTTAGAAACAACAGATTCAGGGGAGGCTGAGACTACAAAGACTGAAAGTGCTGCTGTGAATATGGAGATGGAAAGTGGTGGAACTGAAAATGAATAAGTGGTGGCTGACAAAGAAGGAAATGAAGTTGTACTTGAAAAAGTAACTCAGTTGGGTGATTCTACTGCTGAAGATCATAAGGCTGCTAGTGAAGTTCATACTACTGCTGAGCCAGATTCTACTGCTGAGATAGTGGCTCAAGTGATGATCAATCTGAAAACTTCACAAGCAGCACAACAACAACAATAACAACAACAACAACAACAACAACAACAACAACAACAACAACAACAACAACAACAACAACAACAACATTCATTACCTACACCAACACAACCACAACCACAACCACTGAAAGGTGTATTGATCAGAGAACCCTCACCCACAGCTAAGAAAACTCAATCACACTCATATTCAGGAAAAGGTAAAGGTATTATGATTGAAGAGCCTGATCCTTATACTGAATTACCTTTTGAGTTTTGGCCTAAAGATAAGCAGATTGCATATAATGAAGAAGCTGCAAAGAAGTTAGCTGCAGAGCTTGAAGAAGAGAACCAAATGGTGCTTGCTCAAAGGCAAAAACATGCAGAAGATGAGGCCAAAACACAAGCTGTGTTAGATGCTTGGGATGAAGAGAGGGTTAAAGCTGATGAAGATATGGAGCTATTAAGGCTTGTGAAAGAGGAAACAACAGATACAGTTACAGAAGAAGGTAGAGCTGAATGGTTAAAAAGGTTCAGGGCTGAAAGGAAGAAATGGTATCTGGCTGAGAGAAGGAAGAAGAAATTGCTCAAAGAGCCTACTGTGAAGCAAAAGAGAAAGTACTTTGAACAATATCTTAAGAATATGAAGGGATATAAGCTGGTCCAGTTGAAATCATACTCAGATGATGAGATCACAAAAATGTATGAGAAGGCTAAGAAAGTAGTAGATCAATTCATTCCTATGGAAACTGAAGTGATGGAGACTGAGAAGATGGCTGAGAAGGAGACTGTGAGTGAAAAAGAAGAAAAGAAGGAGAAAGATGAGATAGTCAGCTCAGGTGTTAAAAGAGCAGGTAGTATGTTAATCACTTTTGGGAGAAAGAAGAGAAAGGCTGTTAAGTCTAAAGTAGCAGAGCATATCAAAGAAGCAGAGCATGATAAAGAACAGAGTTCAGAAGATGGGCACATTCCTAAGGAGCACAGAAAGGAACAATTTCAAAATCTTACAATGGTTACAAAGTTGAATGAGCCTGAAGCAGTTGATGCTGTGCCAATTGGGATCAAACACTCAATCATTGATGTGACTTCAGGTGTTCATGATGGAAGTGAAAGCTATTGGGATGTGAAGAGGACTGATGGAAAGAATTACAGATACCTCAGGCTAGAACAAATGTTGAACTACTTTGACAGGGAGGATATAGAGACACTCTGGAGGATATACAAAGAAAAGTTTGGAGATAGCAAGTTTGGTAAAAACTATCCAACAGAGATGCATGAAAAGATGATGTGGAATTATTTAAAGCTCGTGTTTGAACCAACTACTGAAGATCAGAATGGAGAGAACTTACAAATTGTAAAGTTCTAAAATGGAAGCTATATCAGAGTTGTGGAGTGCATGTCTTGTCAGTAGGAGGTCTCATTCTCTATATGCTAGTTGAAAAGGATTATCCCCTATCAAGCTACAAAGGAGCAGTTGTGCAAATGCTACAAGGAAGTATCAAACTGCAGCTGCAGAAAGATTATTGGGTTGATGATCAGGCATATAAACTGTTGAAGAAGTATGAAAAAGTTCTTAAAGTATGAATCTGTTGAGAAGATGTTTGGAAGCATCCTCCTGGTGAAGGTCAGAAGCTAAACTAGAAAAACTTGATGATTTTGTAGGAAATATCAAGTTTAGGGGAGGATTGTTGGGTTTAGAGATGCTGCTGCTATTGGATGATAATGCTGCTTTTGGTGTTAATGTGAAAATACTCTAAGTGTTCATTCTGCTACTGATTATAATTATTCTAATACTAGTATATTCATTCTGCTGCTTGTGATGCTGTGAGAAAGGTAGAAAATATACTAAGTATAAAATACTACTGCTAGTGTTAAGTATACTACTGCTTAGTAGTGTAAAGATACTAGCTGCTGCAAGGATACTACTGCTGGAGTAAAGATATTGCTGCTAGAGTATTTTATACTATTGCTGAGAAGATAAACTTGTATAGAATGTTAAGATAAGTTTAGAAAAGATACGGAAAAGATTTATCTTGTATATGAAGTCATTGTAAACCCTAGGACTCCTTAGTCTATAAAAGGAGGTCTTAGGGCATAGAATAACATACATGAGTTCACACGAATACATACAATATAGTTCATAGAGTCGTATTGATAGCTTCAAGGTTTATTGTAAACCCTAGTGATATTCAGATCACTCGTATTAATATATTGAAGCTTATTGTTTTGTTTACATTACTGTTCTATCATACACTGTTTCATACACATCATATACAATATCTTCTAAGTATTAATTAGTAAATTCCACGTGCTAATTAGTATATACTCAAAGTATAAATCAAACACAAGGCGTGTGTTTTAGATCCTCTCAATCAACAACATGCTTCTTGCCTTCACATCATTCTTCTTTGTGCCTTCTCTTCAGCAGTTACAGGACCTGATACAGTTTTAGTTGCGACGCCTTCACTTGTTGATGCTTTGGTTGCAGGTTTGAATGAGTTACCATTCTCTATGATGTCCCATAGAGCATAGTCTTGAATCTGAAAGTATTGCTCAATCCTGAGCCTCCACATCTCATAATCACCCTGCTTGAGAATGGGTAATTTAGCAGTAATAGAGGTTTGAGTAGTTTCAAGATCCATCTCTTCCTGATGAGTAAAGAGTTCTTCAGTTGGTTTCTTCTGGATCAAAGTTTCAGAACCTGAAGCTCTGATACCACTTGTTGATCCCAAACACAGATCAATTCCTTGAGCTTGTAAGGTTAAGTTACCTTGGATAAATCCAAAACAACTTTATTTGAAACTTTGTGAATATCAAAGAGTATGCGGAATCTACTCTTCAATACTTAGAAGAATATTAACAATTCAATGTAACAGTAAACTTGAATGAACAAACAATATAACCAAAACGCCTCAATATTATTAATCAATAATACGAGTACTCTGTGTAGTACTAGGGTTTACAACCTTGAAGCTATATCAAAAACATACGTCTAACATCTTAACCTAGGATCTCCTTTTATAGACTAAGGAGTCCTTTACAAGATAACTACAATATACGTATCTTTCTAAATATATAAGATATACACTGAATATCTTCTATACATATCTCTTCACATGTCTTCATCTCTTTGGTAGTACCTTCTTTCTTCAGTATTTTACTCTAGCAGTACTAACTGGTTAGTACTGTTAGTTGTAATCTTCAACAGGTCTAACTTTGACTTGGCAGTACTAAGTCTTGGCTTGACAGTACTAACTCTGAAGAATTTAATTCCCAACACTAACAAACAAACAAAAATCTTGGGTTGCCTCCCAAGAAGCGCTTGTTTTTGTTCGAGTCAAGAGCCTGACTCTACCATTATTTAACGGATAAAAGGGAAGTTTTCCCTACACTTAGGATTAAGTGCGGGTGATAGTAGCGATACGTACCAACTCGGTGGGAGTATGCCACGTGAGGAAAGAGTGGTGGATGAATTAAATGCGCAAAGGGGTGTGCTCCTTCCATCATAACCTTACCTAGTTCAATTGGGTTAATGGGTGAAATGAAGTTTTCTCCTAAAAAGAGATCATCTTCTATCAATTTCGAGAGACTCCTAGTTAGAAATCCGTATTGACCTAATAAACCCGGTTCAAACCCATAATGTTTCTTGTGATCTATCATAAATGGGTGATGTAAGTATGTGAGGTCATGGTTCACTCCTATATTAGCTTCCACTACACAAGGCTTAGAGTCTACTACCTTTATCCAAAAACTACCCGGACTATATGGTTTGATGGTTGGATCGGGGCCTATTTCGTCTCCTAGATTCACATCTATGGATAGAAGATCGGGTAAGGGTTGCGGTTGAGGCTCCGGTTCATCAAAACTAGGAACTTCCATAGAACTAAGAGAAAGGTTGTGACTACAAGTATTCAAACCTATTTCCTCTAGTTGTGTTTGGTCCAAGGGTTCTACCTCTATTGGGGTTCCTATAGTCTCTTCTATTTCTTCCGGGTAAGTCACGGGCGGTGTGTATGCCTCAAATGATGGTGGGACTTGTGGGGTACTCGGTGGGCTTGGATTTTCTACTCTATCCTCCATGTTATCTAGATCGCCTAACCATGATATCCACCTAGGTATCTCAACTCTAACCATCTCATTTCCATACAAACGTCCTTCTTGAGCCTTAAGACTTGTTAACAATTCATCCGAAATAACGTTTGTTGGGTTGTCTAACTTTTTATCTAGTTGGGCACAATTCTTTATGGCTTCCCATGCTTCTTCAGCACTTAATTCCCTAAGGTCCCCATCGGCTACATAGTCAATGTCTATTTGGGTATATTTATCGACACGATCGTAAAAGATTTGAATTTGGGACCATAAATCGAGGCCACGATGAGGGAATTTTTGGAGTAAGTATTTGAAATGATCCCACGCATTGTAGAGAGATTCATCATGATATTGATGGAACATCAAGATATTATTTTGGAGTGGAATGCGTGCATTTCGTGGTGGGTAGTATGGTAGATTCGCGTTCTCCATAATGGCTAACGGAATAGTCAATGAAAAAGTTTTACGAACAAAAGCACAAAGAAAAGATAGACTACGAGAAAGCTAAAAAGAAAAATAAAAATCTCACTTGATAGGAATCTAGTGAGTAGACCTAAACGAGATAGGAATTGAACCTAAACTATTAACTATTCCCCGGTAGCGGCGCCAAAAACTTGATGCGGGATTTGTAGGACCTCGCAAAAGGTTTTACAATCCTCTAGGAAGTGTACCTAACCGTTGTAGTGTAGTATAGGTAAGTCCGGGGGATTGATCGTTCTCTAGGGGAATAGTCTCGCAATAGTTGTGGAAAGGTCAAGATGTATGACGAATTAGGTCTAGAGGTGAGGGATGATTCTTTTTGTATTTTTATATTTTTTTAGAAAGCAAATTAAATTCTCGGTTTTTGAAAGAGTGTGCGGAATTAGTTGCTAGTCAACTAACCCAAAACTACAAATTAATCTAATAATTAAACTAATAAACAAGAAAAGTAAACTTGGTGAACTTCTTATAGTAGGGAAAAACGTGTTTACTTAGATTCAATTACTCCCTAGTTATCTCCTACTGATCTGTCGAATTGTCACGTCCTTGTTTTAATTGAAGCGTTGTATTCCTTAATATTGGTCGTGGGGAGGTGTCGAAGTCCCCAACTCTATGAATCTTAGTCTCCCCTAAAACCCTTAATCTGTTAAGTTTTCTAGGATCTACAAGCCGCAATTCACGCAATAAATACAACGAGAAAAACCAATAGTGCACTCTACGGTTGCGCTTACTAAGATGTTCAAGCTAGTTACATATAAGAGGTCAGCCAGTTTTCTTAACCTAACCCGAGGCAATCAATTAAACAAGAGACGACAAAACAATAATCAACAACTAGGTTTCATTAGATCTAGGCAAACACAAAGTAACATAAGCAAAGCATGTTAAAGTAAAGAGAAGATAAAAAAATAATCAAACGATACATAGACATAACGAATGATTAAAGGGATAACTTATCTTTATTGGAACATGAAGTTCAAGGTTGAAAAACCCTTACAAAAGCTGTGAAATTCGTCCCCAAACCCTACTTCAATATGTTACCCTAAGATGTCACACTTATGAATGAAAACATACGAAAGTATATATAGATTTACAATTGTGACGGCGTCACTTTATAAATGTGACGCCGTCAGCTCGCCGTGTTTAGGGTTTCGTCTTGTGCAAGTCGCCGTTATGACGGCATCATGTTGTAGCCTCTGACGCCGTCACCTTCAGTCTTGACGTCATCCTCTTATAAGTGTTCTGGGCCGTCTCTTGTCATCTTAATACGTGACTCTCTCCTTCAAATAACACCTGACGCCGTCAGTTGTAAAATCTTCCAATTTCTCTGAAGCCTCACTTGGTGAATTTCCACCAAAAATCTAGCTTTAAAAACAAGTGACTGCGCCACGTTGTAGCGTGTGACGCCGTCAGACTCCAAAATCTGACGAAATTTCGCGACTTCGTCATTTTCCTCACTTTTTCGTCCAAATACGCCCAAAAAGTGCCGATTTTCAGATTTCTCGTCCCAAGTACCTAAAATACAAAAAGAAGCGATTTGAGGCAATATTTGATCATATAAATACGATTTTGGCCTTAAATGACCCCTTAAAAAGGTACCAAATAAATCCTTATCACTTATTAGCTTGATGGAACCAACAATGGATTATACTATGAGATGCATTTTCAAGGATCCAAACCAGGTTCATGATATGTTGACCTTATGACATTTCTGGTATGTGTAACTTCCTAGGTAGGTGTTTTGCGACTTGATTGGATGGTAGTTGGTGTACAATTTTAATAGTTAGTGTAATTGATGCGTGGTTTTGCGACCTTACAACAGGTTTTACCTCTCGAGGGATCTCAAGAGGCTTGCAATCCCCACCAGGCAGTGTACCTGACCGATGTAGTATAGTGTAGTGGCAAGTACCAGGGGATTGATCGTTCTCTAGGGGAATAGTGTCGTTAGGATTGAAAAACTACTCTAATAGGTCTAAGGGTGAGGGAAGATTCTTTTTCTATTTTTTTATATTTTTATAAAAGCAAGTAAAATCTTGGGTTTGAAGGAGTGGGCGGAATTAGTTGCTAGTCAACTAACCCAAATAACTACAATTGCAAATACAATAAAATAACTGAAAATAAAAAGGTTGTGGAACTTATATGGAGAGAAATGTGTTTACTTAGATTTCCTTACTCCCTAACTATCTTTTACCGGTTGATTAGTGTGTATTAATTGCGTGGATGACGGGTGTATTCCTTAATACCAATCGTGGGGTGGCGTACGTACTTCCCCAACTCTATAAGCTCCTACTTCACTCCTATGTCGAGCCGGCTAAGAAGCTCCTAACATGGGATCACTAGAATTCGCTCATGCATTAAATACAACCATAATAACCTTAGTACGCATTGGTTCATGTTTCTTAAGACGTTCAAGCAAGTTACCGTATAGGAGGTTAGCCAGTTTTCTTAAGCCTAACATCGATAAACACTCATCCAATACAATTAATAACACACCAACAACCAATAATCAATAGTTAGGTTTCATTAGATCTAAGCAAACACAAGATAAATCTAGCCTAGCATGTTAAATAAAAGACAAGAACAAGATATAATCAAACAACACATAGACATATTGAATGATTAATTGATTACTTATCTTCAATTGAACATGGGAGATCCAAGGGTATAAAACCCTTAAAAGTAGCAGAAAAATCGTCTTAGGGTTTCTCCTCACAAAGTTACACACTAATGACTAAAAATTATGAGAATATATATAGAAAATCAGATCTAACGGCGTCACGTTATAGAGCTGACGCCGTCACCTCGCCGCGGTTAGGGTTTCTTGATGGCCTTCTTGACGCCGTCCCCTTTTAATCATCCAAAATCCTCTCTGGCGCGTCAAGGGTTGACGGCGTCACAATGGTGCTTGACGCCGTCACAGGTACTTTTCCAGCAGATTTTGAGACTTTGTCGTTTTCTTCACTTTTATGCTCCAAAAACGTCCAAAATGCTTCCTTTTCCAGATTTCTTCTCCAAAGTACCTAAAATGACAAAAGGAGCGATTTAGGGCAATATTTGAT
This sequence comes from Artemisia tridentata subsp. tridentata, assembly GCA_021014915.2. Lineage (NCBI taxonomy): Eukaryota > Viridiplantae > Streptophyta > Magnoliopsida > Asterales > Asteraceae > Artemisia > Artemisia tridentata. The sequence continues at coordinate 94,021,066 of CP139506.1, read as the reverse complement.
CAAATAAATACGATTTAGGGCTTGAATGACCCCCTAAAAGCGGTACACTTTTCGCTTCATCAAATACCATTACACTTGAGATTTGCTTGTCCTCAAGCAAATGCGCTTTTATTCTAATCAAAATACAAGTTAGGGGTCATTTAACGCTAATATAAAAGTAATTACAACAAATAGTCGTTCCACTTTAATCATAATAAGCACGGAGATTACAAACTAGCACCTCACAAGTAGTGTTTAGATACTCACATCTCTCAGGTGTCATAAAAGTATATCTCATAAATAAAAATGAATAATATCTCTCACTACCTGTCATAGCAAATAGATTACCATAGGCTTGGGAAAGGATCAAAAACCTCCTCCACTAGGCGTAAGCACCTAAGATAAACTATCAAAGAGGGCTTTTAAACGGGTTATAACGTTAGGTGTAGGGATATGATAAACACGGTTTTGTTGGATAAAGGATATTTTACTGGTGGCGAGTTAAAGATCTTGATTAATTACATGTACAATATGGCGTTGCTAAGCCAAGACTAGACTCGACTTAAGCTAATGAAAAAAATAACAAAAAGATAAAATAAACATAAAATGAAACGGGATGGTAGTCCGTAGTTTTTCTACTTTTTTTTTTTTTTTTTTTTTTTTTTGTGCATACACTCTTACCCTACCATCCAAAATAATACATCGTAGGGGGGTTGTATCCCCCTTACACTTGAACTTTTACATAACTTTACAATTAACTATTCTAATGACCCGAATTAAGATAATCGAAACACTTGGAGTACTTTTAAAATATTTAGCACATATGGGGGTAATAATGTTGTTCTTCCCCATTACTCCATTACACTAGTACTTTACCCATGAGTCCCAATCGTCCCAAAACAATATGTACAAGGATATGACTCGACTTAGCAACCATGTAATCAATTAGATAATTAACTTGGGGTTTAAACAAATGTTGTCACAATAATGCACTAAAAATGAGTGCATACAAGGTAGGCTAAGGCGATTTGGGTGTACATTTAAGTGGGGTGTAAACAAATTCTTACTTTAAGTAAAATGCTTAAAGTTAGAAACGAAAAGATAGGCTCTGAGGGGTGTACTAGGGGTATCGTGTACTAAAAATGAGTACAAAAACACAGGTGTAAAACAATGGGTTAATCCTAATGCCTCTTATCATGTAGTAAATCTAACTACACGAATGTAGTCTCACTTGTGGCCTCGGAATGGTCCTAACGCAAGTTCTAGAATCTAAGTGCTACCGGTACACACATCATAGCATAAATGCTTTTCCTACCAATTCTAGGGGCGAACCTCACATATTTGGGGGTGGAAATTTTTAGTGTACGTTTGTGCTAGTATATAACTCCTATCGTGAGACGCTCATTAAGACCAAAGTTTCACTCCTATATGTTGTAAAAAAATTTAAATTTGGCACTAAAATTGCCTTAACAGGTATTTCTCTCAGTTTTATTACACATCTACCATTAAACAAACGAAAAATCAAGCGTAATAGCATTCTCTAAAGTATCGTACTTTACCCCCCCCCCCCTTACACTTAAGATGAACATTGTCCCCAATGTTCAAATAACAAGATGTAAAAGTAAATAAGGTAAAAGAATGAAATCAAATACTCCCCTGATTCGCTCGGTGGATAAAGAGGTAACATGGTTAGATCTTCTTCCAAGGTAATGTTGAAGCTTCAAGACTAAAGCAGCGCCAAAAGCTAGATTCCACATACATCTCTTTGTCCAAAATAACATGTTAAACCTGAGAAAACAAACACGAAAACCTGCATAACATCGGTGGGATAAATCTGTATAAGGATATAATGCTTGTGGAATGATTATTTTGCAGATTCCTGGAGTTTATAAGTTAGAGATTTAATAAAGCATTTTATGATTCCGGAAGAAAAACAAAACTTTCAAAAAAAATTCCAGAAAACTGTTCCTGACGCCGTCAGACTGGGGTTGCGCGTAGACTGGGTTCTGACGCCGCAAGATGATCTGACAGATTTTTCATGTTAAGTTTCCGGAAAATTTCTGGAAAAACTCAATCCTTATTTCCTGGAAATCCTGCAAAATATCATTATGACTCGATACAAGCATTTGACTCAAACAATTACTAATATGTATGTTAATTTAATATTGTTATGATTCATGTTCATTTGTTCTAATAAACCGATTTGGATTTCCCTTACACTTATCTTTTGCAAAATACCTTTATATGTAGTTAAGACGAAGTTAAAAACAAGATAAAGCATTTTCACAATTTAGTTTCGAACATGAATCAATAATAATAAAAATTAAACATACATACGGAAGCAAATAAAATCAAACAAACAAATAAATAAACACACAAAGCAAATAAAGCTTGGGTTGCCTCCCAAGAAGCGCTTTTCTTTATTAACGAGTCTTGTAGCTAGACTCAAAGTCCTTTTAACCTATGTAAGTGAGATCGTCATCGAGGACATCTTTAGGGTTAAGCTTGGATTGAAGTTTTCTATTGGTCCGCATAGTACGATATATCTTTTCAAACCTCTCTCCATCCGGGTCATACAATGTCATCTTAATATGCCATGACCCATCTCCATCTTTGGGTGGTTTGTCCCAATCCCACTTATGATCATTGTCTTCACATGTCCACCTATTCATCCCTAGGTTAATTGGCAAAACTCCTAGGAAATCAATCATCTTTCTAAAAACTAGAGGGTCTTCAAATGGATCCAATTCGGTGTCCCTAGCCAAGAGTTGTTCTACCGTATGTGTTCGGCTCACAAAGTCCTCTTCTAGGTAAAATGGGCGTTGGGGTCCTATGAAGTCTCCATCGATCCAGGGTCCATATCTAGATGGTCTCCTATTTAATTCTAACCAATGGGGTGTTGGTTCCTCACTAGTATCATAGGCATGTTTCTTCACATCATAGACTGACCAAGTATCACCTTCTCCTACCGCTATCTTAGATTCCTTACAATCAATCATAGCACTAGCGGTCGCCAAAAATCCTCTACCTATCAACAAGGGGCATGTAGGGTCGCTATCCATATCAAGGACGTGGAAATCGGCTAAAATGGTTAGTTTTCCTATGTGTACTAACACGTCCTTGACTACTCCAACCGGGTAAGCAACACTTCCATCCGCTAAGCCTATTATTACCTCGGTTTCTTCAAGTTTCCCTAGTTTTAGAGAGGTGTGGAGAGGTAACGGAAGTAGGTTAAGGCTTGATCCAAGATCGGCTAATGTGTCATAAGCCTCCGAATTACCGATCTTGCAAGGTAGAACAAATAAGCCCGGATCATCTAACTTCTTAGGTAGTTTGTTTTGAACGAAGGCAGTCCCTTTGTCACCTAACTCGAGCTTCTTCTCATATTTTTCTAAGAGGGCATTATAATAGGGGGCTCGTGCTAATACATCAATAACCGGACGTTCAAGGTGGAGCTCCTTGAATTCTTCGTCAAGGTTTTGAGTGGGAGGTATTTCAACTATGTTGTTGACCAATTTAGTGTTGGATATCATAACTTCTTGGTCATTTTGAACGACTTGGGTTTGTTTGAAACACGAGCTCATGGAATTAACCGAATAATATTATGGACAAGAACTAGGAGACAAAACCGATGAAATGGCGTTGACGTTTAGTTTCGGGTTCTTGACTGTGTTGCTAGGGAGTGCTCCCATTTCTCGGTCATTGAGGGCTTTCAACAAAGTGTCAATCTTATTGGTCATCTCGCTTTGTTTTTGTTTGAAATCGGCTTCAAACTTTGCTAAACGAGCTTCTTGAGATGTCACGAAGTTGGACATCAACCTTTCAAAGTTATTGGTACTACCATAGTTGGAAGGATTGTTGTTGAAAGTACGGTTCGAGGATGAACCGCTTTATTGAAAACGATTAGGTGGGTTGGAAGAATTGGTTTGTTGTGCGTTTTGGTTTTGTTTCCACCTAAGCTTTGGGTGATTTTTCCATGAGGGGTTGTATGAATCACCGTAGGGGTTTGGCTCGGGTTTGAAAGTGTACCACTTGTCTCCCGCTCCGTTGGTACGCGAGGATGCGTAGTCCGCAAAAGCTTGTTCGGGGAGTTCCACGCAATCACGAGTGTCGTGGGGACCACTACATAATTCACACGAAGAAGTGATTTTGTTCACTTGGCTTGAAGGTTTAGGAGCCTCGTAGGATTTCATAAGAAACTTGACTTGGTCTTCAAGTTCTATGATCCTACGGTCGGAAGTGCTTGAATTGTTCGAAGGCAAAGATATTGCCTTGACCATTTTATTCAAATCACGGGGATCACTCCAACTTTCGTTGTCATAAAGAGCAAGATCTTCCAGGAGAGCCCATGATTGTTCCGCACTTAGATCACGTAGCTTACCACCGGCCGATTGGTCAATGGTTTGCCTCGTGGAGAGATTGATGTGGTCATAGAAGATTTGGACTTGGAGCCAAAGTTCTATGCCATGGTGAGGGACTTTTTGGAGTAAGTCCTTGAATCGAGTACATGCCTCGTAGAGGGTTTCGCCTTGACGTTGTTGAAACATCAAGATATCATTCCTTAGCTTGGTATTTCTTCCTGGTGGGAAAAACTGAGCGAGGAAACGAGTGGTGAGATCATCCCAAGAGGTGATGGATCCTGCTGGTAGGCGCTCTAGCCATTGACTAGCTTGGTCCCGCAGAGAGAATTGAAAGAGACGCAGTCGGGTCGTCTCTCGAGTGGCAACATCAAGGTCTATGGAATCAACGATTTTGAGAAAGTCCTTGAGATGTTGATTAGGATCTTCGAAATGAAGTCCATGGAATGCACATCCGCTTTGCACCAACCGGAAGGTGTCGGATCGCAAGGGAGTGACATTGGCTCCTTGAGTGAGCTCAATGGTGTTTCGATAGCCATGGTGGCTAGGACGGGAGTAGTCTCCTAAGGTACGGGCTCTAGGAGGTGGGTGTTGTTGTGGTGGTGGGTTGCTGGGATCGAGGATATTACCACCTTCCATGATGTCGGATGGTAATGGTTACGAACAAAGAAACGAAGAAAAAAGATAGACTAAAGAAAACCTAGAAAAATAAAATAAAAATCTCACTAGAAAAGAATCTAGTGAGTAGACCTAATAAAATAAAAAATTCAACCTAAACAATAACTATTCCCCGGCAGCGCCGCCAAAAACTTGATGCGTGGTTTTGCGACCTTACAACAGGTTTTACCTCTCGAGGGATCTCAAGAGGCTTGCAATCCCCACCAGGCAGTGTACCTGACCGATGTAGTATAGTGTAGTGGCAAGTACCGAGGGATTGATCGTTCTCTAGGGGAATAGTGTCGTTAGGATTGAAAAACTACTCTAATAGGTCTAAGGGTGAGGGAAGATTTTTTTTGTATTTTTTATATTTTTATAAAAGCAAGTAAAATCTCAGGTTTGAAGGAGTGGGCGGAATTAGTTGCTAGTCAACTAACCCAAATAACTACAATTGCAAATAAAATAAAATAACTGAAAATAAAAAGGTTGTGGAACTTATATGGAGAGAAATGTGTTTACTTAGATTTCCTTACTCCCTAACTATCTTTTACCGGTTGATTAGTGTGTATTAATTGCGTGGATGACGGGTGTATTCCTTAATACCAATCGTGGGGTGGCGTACGTACTTCCCCAACTCTATAAGCTCCTACTTCACTCCTATGTCGAGCCGGCTAAGAAGCTCCTAACATGGGATCACTAGAATTCGCTCATGCATTAAATACAACCATAATAACCTTAGTACGCATTGGTTCATGTTTCTTAAGACGTTCAAGCAAGTTACCGTATAGGAGGTTAGCCAGTTTTCTTAAGCCTAACATCGATAAACAATCATCCAATACAATTAATAACACACCAACAACCAATAATCAATAGTTAGGTTTCATTAGATCTAAGCAAACACAAGATAAATCTAGCCTAGCATGTTAAATAAAAGACAAGAACAAGATATAATCAAACAACACATAGACATATTGAATGATTAATTGATTACTTATCTTCAATTGAACATGGGAGATCCAAGGGTATAAAACCCTTAAAAGTAGCAGAAAAATCGTCTTAGGGTTTCTCCTCACAAAGTTGCACACTAATGACTAAAAATTATGAGAATATATATAGAAAATCAGATCTGACGGCGTCACGTTATAGAGCTGACGCCGTCACCTCGCCGCGGTTAGGGTTTCTTGATGGCCTTCTTGACGCCGTCCCCTTTTAATCATCCAAAATCCTCTCTGGCGCGTCAAGGGTTGACGGCGTCACAATGGTGCTTGACGCCGTCACAGGTACTTTTCCAGGAGATTTTGAGACTTTGTCGTTTTCTTCACTTTTATGCTCCAAAAACGTCCAAAATGCTTCCTTTTCCAGATTTCTTCTCCAAAGTACCTAAAATGATAAAAGGAACGATTTAGGGCAATATTTGATCAAATAAATACGATTTAGGGCTTAAATGACCCCCTAAAAGCGGTACACTTTTCGCTTCATCAGTAATATGTTTAGTTTGAATCGGTCAACTTAGGTAGTGTTTGGTTTAAAATGGGTCATTGGTCACTTTTGTAGTACATGTCAGTTTAGAGTGGGTTGAGTTTAAATGGTCCAGTTTAGGTAAGGTTTGGTTTAAATTGGGTCACCGGCTCACTTTTGTCGTACGGGCCAGTTTAGGTTGGGTTGAGTTTAAATGGGTCAGGTTATAAACCCGCACTGTTTGCGTCTTTTAGAACCTAACACCAATTTAGAAAATGTGACTTTGTACTACACAAAGATTTTAGATTCTAAGCACTCTAAGAAAGAAACGTTTGAGAGAAATGGCAAGGCATCGAGAGCTGTTTTGAGAAAAATAATGCTTGATATCATAACGTGGCTCTTTCTACCATTATCAACGCCCAAGACTTCATTGGTAACTTTCTTTGGCTTGAAGTAGAAGTGACACAGGACCCTGTCTGAATGAGTATATCATTTATAAATTTTGAGCTGTTTTCGTGTTGATTTGGGTTTAATTTGTGAGTATATGATTTATTTGAGTTTTTTTTTGTGTTGATGTTGGTTTGATTTGTGTTTTCTAATGGTTAAAGTTTGGTTTTTGTAGGGCTTTTGTGTATGATGGGTTTCTCACCGAAGAAGGTGATCATTTGGTTTCACTTGTAAGTGCAAATAAGCTATTTTGAATTAATATTGTAGTTCAAACTGTATATATTCTTATTAAAACATCCACTAAACACAGCTTCCCTAATCATTCACTTCTATTTTATCGACATATGCTAGTTGCAATGTTGCTAGTGTGGATGGTCAAGCCATTTGTTTACTATCGTGATCAAAGCATGTGGTAGTTTGTCTGCTATAGGATTGGTTAAGAATGTGCATTGTCATGTGATGGTTTGTGGGTATGGGTCAGATTCGTTTGTTCCTTTGGTTAATTTTTAAGCCAAGTGTAATGAGTTGGGCCTGGCGAGGAGAGTGTTTTGTGAGATGAGGGATTTAGGTGTTGAGTTTGGTAAGTATGTTGTCTGTCAGGTGGGTGCTCTTGGTTTGGGTCGTTGGGTTCATGAGTATATTGGTTGTAATGGTTAAGATGTGAATAGTACAGTCGCTACTTCGTTGATTAACTTTGTTTTGGAGCTATTATAGTGGTTAGCTGATCCATACACTAGTTATATCAATAAGCTGTTAAAATGTGTAAATTGAGTTATTTCTCATGTGCGTTATGTTGCTAGCATGCTCTTCCTAATTCAAGATTTATATAAGGCACTAATACACCAATTTTTATTTTGTAAATGCAGGTTACAGAGACATAGATGGTCTTTTCCAGTTCTAGTTACAGAGACTAATTTTTCCAGTTAGAGTCTAATTTTCCAGTTGTAAATGCAGGTTACATAGACCATTTTTTTTTTTGAAAATGCTAGGCTTGGGTAACTGTACGGAGTTCTTTTCCAGTTACCATATTTCGTACATTTGAGATTTGAGATTGTTTTAGGGATTGAGATTGTTTTAGAGATTGATGTGTTTGAATTTAACTTGAGAAATGCAGTTTTCATTTGTGCAATAAATTTTTTGTTTTGTTGAGAAATGCAGTCTGCACATTTGAGAATGCAATTTGTATTTCTGCCAGAAATGCATATCTGTAATTGCAAAGTCAGCTTTTTCTGACTGAAATTGGCAATAAATTTGTGTCATTTTAGTGATTTTGTAAAAAGGTGGTGTACCCTTTAGTGACTAAAAAATTTTAGACACTAAATCTTTTGAGCTTTTGCTCACTAAAATTTTAGTGACAAAAGACTTTTAGTGATCCCTTTGTTACTTAGGCTGTGTTTGATACATGCTGAATGGAATGGTTCAGCACTTAGTGCTGAATCGGTCAGCATTCCGGGTGTTTGATTTGTGCTTCTGAACGCTGAATGCTGAATCATTCCGACTGAATCATTCCACTTATAAGTTGATGCTGAATCATTCCGATTGTTACCTTTTGTTATAAGTTGCTACTGAAGAACGTTGTAACAATTTTGTTATGCCCGTTTCTTTCATTCGGTTGCAAGACAAACACAAGTAACATAAACTAATGATAAAAATGGTAATTTTTTATCATTCAGATAAGTCATTCAGAACCGATATCAAACATACAATTTTCATTCAGAACCAAGTCATTCAGAGCCTTTGAACCATTCAGACTTCAGAATCATTCAGCACTAAATCATTCTGTGTTATCAAACACAACCTTACTCTTTTTTCTTTAGTGGGAGTTGAGAAATTAGCATTTAGTGACTGTTTTCTTTTCTTTTTGCTCACACATCTTTTAGTGAGCAAATGTCATTTATTTTGTAGTGTTAATCTTTTTTCGAGTCACTTTGAAACGGAAATGAAGATCCAAAGAGAGATTACACTTCGGAGCATGACTAATTATTCCGAACTATACAACATTTACGATTATAGAAAAAAACAAATTCAAACATTAACACATATCTTAATGAAACTTTTGTCCCTAAGTAAAATAGGTATATTTCAAAACAACTTATTTTTCTTGCGAGTATAAATGTGAGAAGTATTAAGTTTGAAAATGCTCGATACAATCATGCAAAGGACCATGAAGTGATACCCCTAACAAAAAGAGGCGATTTAAAAGTGTATGACGGTAGACCTAAATTTTGTAGAATAGTAAAATTTCGAGAATCAGAAAATGCATGTACACTAATTTTTACTATTGTATTATTAAAAGTTGACATGCTTCTAAAAGTGCTTTTTGTCTTTCTTTTCGACCAGTGAGAAGGTTCGCCATTTTTATGATGACTTATCAATAATTGGTAACATGATAAATGATGTGGCAATGAAGCACCCGGGTTATTATTGTATTTTTTTTTCTCGAGCTATCTCTCAAATGAATTGATTTGCATATTTTGTTTTTTCCTATTTGCATGCATATATATATATATATATATATCAGTGTTTTGAAACACGGTATATTCGGCCGATTGAACCGTTTTTGGACGAAAAAAACGGGCTAAAATGAACCGGTATTGCGAGCTTTGAAAATCCAGTTTGACTCACCGAGTTTCATGTGACTCGAGTTAAACCAGTGCATCGAAGTCGACCGTGTTTGATATTTTTCTTTTCTTTAAATTTTAGAAAAATGATAAGTTTGGATCGAACGGGATGATGGATCAGTGGCGAAGCTTGCCAACTTTTAGTGGGGGGTCGGGATCTAATATACCGAAATTTCACAATTAAAATGGGGGGTCGAAACCTAATATACCGAAATTTTTCTACACGAAAACTATATACCCCCTATATCGCAAAAAAAATTTCGGGGGGTCGGGCGCCCCCCGCCCCGGCCCCTATAAAGCTTCGCCCTCGTGATGGATGATGTTGTTTTTAAATGATAATTTTGTATTTATTACAAAACTGCGAAACAAAAATTACGGAACAAAAAATATAAACTTTGACAAGTCAAAATAATAAAACACAAAAAATATGGAGCGTAAAATCATAGAAAACCGTCTTATCCTATTAATAAAGTGGGTTAAACTGCCGAAAAAAACCCGAAACATAAAATATAAAGTTTGACAAGTTAAAAATAGTAAAAGAAAAAAGAATACAGAATAGAAACTAATAAAAAAATTATTTTTAATGTTAATAAAATGGATAAAAGAATGTAAATACTAAATAGAGCAAGGAATAAAAATAGTACAACCCATTTTACTATTGTATTAAAAGTTGACATGCTTCTAAAAAGTGTTTTTTTTAAGAAGGTTTCCCGCCATATTTATGATGACTTATCAATAATTGGTAACATACTAACATGATAAATGATGTGGCAATGAAGCACCTCGAGCTATCTCCAAAATGAATTGATTTGCATATTTTGATTTCCTATTTGCATGCATAAGTATACAATGCAACAGTTTAAGGCATATACGTGTGCATCGGTCAACAAGCATGTGTGCAAATCATCCTCTATTTCAAAAGCGCGAGTTTAATCATAAATTTGTGCTTGGGTCTAATGTTGGAAGGTCATCAGGAAGAACAAAGTTGGATTGTTAATGACGGAGTCCGTAGACTATTGCCTACGAGTGAAAGAGCTATCAGGTTGGTGATTTGAAATCAATTTTTATCAACTAATCCATGTAAATGTTTGGTTCTAAAGTCACTAGTTAATTTGGCTTATAGCTTTATCTTGTATTGTGATCCTTTTAATTGCTAATATACGTTTAAATATAGTTGGGCACCCTATAGTTTCATATTCCAGCCTTACTCCCTGTTTCAAAAATGCACAAGTCTTTGGTTCTATATTCTCAAAGTGTGAATGTGTTTTTGGGTGCTTGTAGTCTGGATAGATACATTCTTGCTTACTTGAGGACAAGAGGCCTTACAAGATCAGCAGCTATTTTTGCCCTTGAAGCACATGTTAATAATCAGAACGCTGAAGTAGAAGGTATAATATAATAGTAATTTCTTTTAATTATATATATTTCAAATATTAAGTGATTATATGCATTATTATTGTTTTAAAGAATTATTAAAGATGGTTATTTCACTTGCTAAAGTAGAAAGTTGACAAACAACTATATTGTAGTGAGCCCATTTGACTTGGATTCACAACTTGTGAGAACCATAAGTTGTAATAGTGCTTAATGTATGATTTCAACTAATTATGTCTAATGAGCCCATATGAATTGGACCATGACTTGTGAGGCCCATAAGCTCTAATAGTGCTTAATGTATGATTTTAACTCATTATGTATATATTTGTACAGATGGATTAAATATTTTCTGGACTGCATGTTATGAACAACGGCTTCGAATTCAAACAGCTGTTGATCATAAACTGTCAGAAAGAAGAGCTAAGGGCTTGGTGGTACGTAATGTGTTGATACAAGTTTTGTTGACTTTTCATCTTTCTAGATTCAGTGTTAGTATAGGCATGAGTGCATGACAGTGGTTGTGGCATCTTTTGGCAAATCTAATTAGTTACATACTTACATATATGTCTTGTGCTTAAAAAACCCATCTCACATTTTCTTTTCTTTTTTTCTTTTAAATTCTTTTGTAGCAAAATGATTCAATCACTCATCAACAACACCAACTATTAAGTTTGGGCGAACCAAGTACACATGAGCATACAAGCACAAGCAATACAACTCAAGGTGATGCTGAGCATACAATCACAAGCAATACAACTCAAGGTGATGCTGAGCATACAAGCACAAGCAATACAGCTCAAGGTGATGCCTATTCAATTGACGACCAAGGTTGGTTAACTTCCAGAAACATTTTCCTATTACAGTTTCATTTGATAGCATTTCTTTTGGTAAATAATAATGACTTATGATCTATCATATTATGTAGTTTTCATATTTCAAAAAGAACAAATTAATGAAGGCAATAAACACAAGCTCTTGAGCTGCAGTTTCTCATCAAATGGAGAACTTCTAGCATGTGCCGGGACGATGGGAGAGGTTTGTAAATATTAATTTGAATATGGCTCTCATCTTTAAATATTCATTTTGATTTCCGGTCATTGTGTTCTAACATTCTTCCTATATAGGTCTTACTTTGGAATATCTCGTCTCGTACTCTATTGCCCAGTTTGAAGCTACCCAAGACTATTGCAAATGTGTGTTTTCAACCAAATACCACATTTTTAGCAGCATCGTGTGGTTACGAGATTTACTTTTGTGATTCAACAAAAGTAAGATCATAGTACATTAAAATGTTTTGTAGTTTTCTTTTCATTTTGCAACTTCAAATTAACTTGTTATTCTGGTCACACGTAAGTGAATCTCCAGTGATACTTATTGGGCATGCTAAGCCAACCGAGCCGGAATTATCCTTCTATATTTGGCCCGTTATCAAGTCAGTCGACTTCTGCCCAACAGACCAGCATTTATTGTGCTCGTGTGATTCTCATGGCGAGATTCACATATGGAATGTGGAAAGGCATGTTATTTTGTGCAGACTCAAGGTTGGTTTTGTGCAGAGCACAATTACACCCACTAGGGTCTAGGCTTTTATTGTGACATTAACTTTTGAAATATCTGTTTGATGTGGAAATAGGAGGCTGGTTGTAGTCAAGTCAGGTTTGGACCTGGAAATATGTTGGCTGTGGCTGTTGGAAGAAGGATAATGTTGCTGTCCTTGATTCATATGTATTCTGGTGATATGAAAGAAAAGTCTAGGTTTTACTTATAGGTAATTTCTTCATCCTGCGATGTTTTAGAAAATAGTTTTTTACCATACAGACTTCTTTAGTGGTTTCTTACTGTTAATACTTTATAAAAAATTGGTCTATATTCTCCCTCTCAAAATTCAAAAATCTTTGAAATTCTAAATAATTATCATGTAAATTGAATATGCTAAAAAAAACATGTAAATTGATTGATCGTATGTATGTAAATAGATCTGACAATCTCATGAGGTACTAAACAAAGATAGGTTGAATTTCAACTTATACTCTTTCTCAACGTTTAGAACCAAGATGTACTTATTAATTGCCTTTTAATTTATCCAAGGGTCATGCTCAAGAAGTCAACTCAATGTGTTGGGACAGCTTTTAAACGCCTTGCTTCAGTCAGCAACGATAGTGCTCAGGTTTGGGCATTAACAGACAACGAGTGGACATGCCACTACAAGTTATCGTCTGATGACTTCGTCTACAAGTGTTGTGTATTTCACCCCTTTTATCAGCAAGTACTCATCATTGGTACATACCAGGTATTTATTTCTTCTCTAATTGTATGCTTAATAGATATGTTGAAACAAATGCATGCTGAAACAGTAAAGTCATTTTGAGTTTTGTGTAGACTTGTAAAGTCCATGTTGAAACAGTAAAGTCATGTAGACTTGTACGTTTTCACCCCACTTGGATTTAATCTTCATTTACTCAAGGTATGTACCAATGCATGGACTTTACTCAAGGTAGACTTGTAAACATGGACTTAGTCTACATTGTCCAAACATGGACTTAGTCTACCTTGCTGAAACAGTAAAGTCATTTTGAGTTTTGTTTCAACATATCTATTAAGCATACAATTAGAGAAGAAATAAATACCTGGTATGTACCAATGATGAGTACTTGCTGATAAAAGGGGTGAAATACACAACACTTGTAGACGAAGTCATCAGACGATAACTTGTAGTGGCATATCCACTCGTTGTCTGTTAATGCCCAAACCTGAGCACTATCGTTGCTGACTGAAGCAAGGCGTTTAAAAGCTGTGTCCCAGCACATTGAGTTGACTTCTTGAGCATGACCCTTGGATAAATTAAAAGGCAATTAATAAGTACATCTTGGTTCTAAACGTTGAGAAAGAGTATAAGTTGAAATTCAACCTATCTTTGTTTAGTACCTCATGAGATTGTCAGATCTATTTACATACATACGATCAATCAATTTACATGTTTTTTTTAGCATATTCAATTTACATGATAATTATTTAGAATTTCAAAGATTTTTGAATTTTGAGAGGGAGAATATAGACCAATTATATATATATTAAAACGTCAGACGTCAGAATTCTTCTACAGTGCTCGCTACAGTGCTTTGCTACAGTACTCGCTACAGTGCTTTGCTACAGTGAAAGGCCGGAATTTACAGCCCAGCCCAGTCCATCCCCCCCCCCCCTTCTCCAGAATATTCCAGCCTCCTCCACCTGAACAAATAAACCCACATCCTTTCCGAATCCCCCCCTTTTACGCAGACAAATGAACAAAACAAATATATACAAAAAATAATCTTCAAATAAATGATAATTTATAATCAACTTCTGATGACAGCAGCAGTTCACGGCGGCGTCACCATAGGCAGCTCAGCCAGCGACATCCCATTTTGGCAGTGGTGCCGTGTTGCAAGCAGCGGGACTACAAATAAAATACAAAAAAATTAGATCTAAGAAAAAAAAAAAATCATGTATCTAAAAATAATAGTATAGATTTACACAAAAAAACAATAAATATAAAAAAAAAACTGTGCATGAACTTCTAATTAGTGAATACTCTTTTGTTTCTCTTATGTCTTACCCAAAAAAAAAAAAAAAAAATAGTGCATTACAGGACCAACAATCAGTTATATACTCGGTGAGTCACCGAGTCAAGACCGAGTCGGCGACGAGTCGTGACCGAGTCATGGCTAAAACAATAGATCCACACGGTTTACGAGTTTTAAAACAGTTTCACAAAAGCGGAGCGTGAAGGGACTTACCGTCGAGAAGAGAGGAGAGGGGCTGAGGTGGCGTCGGTGGTGGTCTACGGTGAAGCTGTGGTGGCGGTGACGCAGTTGTAGGGCGCGTCGAAGCTCGAAACCTTCAAGAGACAAAGAAAATGGACCGATCTATTAGTTTGGATGATAAAAAAAAACTCGCCGGAAAATTTGGCCGGAAAAGTTTTCCGGCGACGGTGGGTGGTGTTTGTCGCCGGCGAGAGGTAGAAAAGAGAGAGAGAGAGAGAGAGAGAGAGAGTGAAGAGTTATTTGTGTGTGAAAAATGAGGAAAACATAAAAAATGAATGCTTATATATGAAAGGAGGGACCAAAGGTGGGCAAAAGGAAAAGTGTAAGGGTGAGAATGAAAAGGTGGGGAGGAGGGACTAAAACTGACAACATGATTAAACTTTTGATAAAAACACTACGGAATCGTTTGATATACCAAACGGACTCGAAAAATTACGAAACTTGCGTCGTTGTTTCCAAAATGATTTTTCCAATAAAATCAACTATAAATATGCAAAACTTTATCGAAATCAATTTATTTGCCAAATTCGGTTCGTTTCATGTCATTTCAAGTTTACATCAAACACAAACTTCCAGGAGCAACGCGCATGTTTACTGTTATTCAAATCAATTAGAACCAAGTCACGCATAGCGAATCAAACATGTTTGAATATATGTTAGTATTTTGTATAAGAAAACATACAAATGAAGGAATAATATGCAGATGAAATGTAATGCAACATTAGAAAAAAAAAAAAAAAAAAAAAAAAAAAAAGCCCACAAAGCGCGCCGCTGCAACGCGCGGGCTTCCCTGCTCGTAGACCAATTTTTTATAAAGTATTAACAGTAAGAAACCACTAAAGAAGTCCGTATGGTAAAAAACTATTTTCTAAAACATCGCAGGATGAAGAAATTACCTCTAAGTAAAACCTAGACTTTTCTTTCATATCACCAGAATCCATATGAATCAAGGACAGCAACATTATCCTTCTTCCAACAGCCACAGCCAACATATTTCCAGGTCCAAACCTGACTTGACTACAACCAGCCTCCTATTTCCACATCAAACAGATATTTCAAAAGTTAATGTCACAATAAAAGCCTAGACCCTAGTGGGTGTAATTGTGCTTTGAATAAATATAAATGTGTCAACTAAACCAACCTTGAGTCTGCACAAAATAACATGCCTTTCCACATTCCATATGTGAATCTCGCCATGAGAATCACACGAGCACAATAAATGCTGGTCTGTTGGGCAGAAGTCGACTGACTTGATAACGGGCCAAATATAGAAGGATAATTCCGGCTCGGTTGGCTTAGCATGCCCAATAAGTATCACTGGAGATTCACTTACCTGTGACCAGAATAACAAGTTAATTTGAAGTTGCAAAATGAAAAGAAAACTACAAAACATTTTAATGTACTATGATCTTACTTTTGTTGAATCACAAAAGTAAATCTCGTAACTACACGATGCTGCTAAAAATGTGGTATTTGGTTGAAAACACACATTTGCAATAGTCTTGGGTAAGCTTCAAACTGGGCAATAGAGTACGAGACAAGATATTCCAAAGTAAGACCTATATAGGAAGAATGTTAGAACACAATGACCGAAAATCAAAATGAATATTTAAAGATGAGAGCCATATTCAAATTAATATTTACAAACCTCTCCCATCGTCCCGGCACATGCAACTCAAGAGCTTGTGTTTTTTGCCTCCATTAATTTGTTCTTTTTGAAATATGAAAACTACATAATATGATAGATCATAAGTCATTATTATTTACCAAAAGAAATGCTATCAAATGAAACTGTAATAGGAAAATGTTTCTGGAAGTTAACCAACCTTGGTCGTCAATTGAATAGGCATCACCTTGAGCTGTATTGCTTGTGCTTGTATGCTCAGCATCACCTTGAGTTGTATTGCTTGTGCTTGTATGCTCATGTGCACTTGGTTCGCCCAAACTTAATAGTTGGTGTTGTTGATGAGTGATTGAATCATTTTGCTAGAAAAGAATTTAAAAGAAAAAAAGAAAAGAAAATGTGAGATGGGTTTTTTAAGCACAAGACATATATGTAAGTATGTAACTAATTAGATTTGCCAAAAGATGCCACAACCACTGTCATGCACTCATGCCTATACTAACACTGAATCTAGAAAGATGAAAAGTCAACAAAACTTGTATCAACACATTACGTACCACCAAGCCCTTAGCTCTTCTTTCTGACAGTTTATGATCAACAGCTGTTTGAATTCGAAGCCGTTGTTCATAACATGCAGTCCAGAAAATATTTAATCCATCTGTACAAATATATACATAATGAGTTAAAATCATACATTAAGCACTATTAGAGCTTATGGGCCTCACAAGTCATGGTCCAATTCATATGGGCTCATTAGACATAATTAGTTGAAATCATACATTAAGCACTATTACAACTTATGGTTCTCACAAGTTGTGAATCCAAGTCAAATGGGCTCACTACAATATAGTTGTTTGTCAACTTTCTACTTTAGCAAGTGAAATAACCATCTTTAATAATTCTTTAAAACAATAATAATGCATATAATCACTTAATATTTGAAATATATATAATTAAAAGAAATTACTATTATATTATACCTTCTACTTCAGCGTTCTGATTATTAACATGTGCTTCAAGGGCAAAAGTAGCTGCTGATCTTGTAAGGCCTCTTGTCCTCAAGTAAGCAAGAATGTATCTATCCAGACTACAAGCACCCAAAAACACATTCACACTTTGAGAATATAGAACCAAAGACTTGTGCATTTTTGAAACAGGGAGTAAGGCTGGAATATGAAACTATAGGGTGCCCAACTATATTTAAACGTATATTAGCAATTAAAAGGATCACAATACAAGATAAAGCTATAAGCCAAATTAACTAGTGACTTTAGAACCAAACATTTACATGGATTAGTTGATAAAAATTGATTTCAAATCACCAACCTGATAGCTCTTTCACTCGTAGGCAATAGTCTACGGACTCCGTCCTTAACAATCCAACTTTGTTCCTCCTGATGACCTTCCAACATTAGACCCAAGCACAGATCCGACTCCATTCCCCAGTGAGTGTCCATATATCCTTCATACCATAACCTCACTATAACAAATAAATATCCGAATTACAATACTAGATATACTATTTTTCGTTCTTGTAATATTATATATCTTCATGATTTTCACTCAATATTCACTTGTAACTAATTGTCTAGCTCCAACTATTAGATGATCAGAAGCAGAACATGTTTTATCCAAACCTAAAAACTGAAGAAAAGGTTCTTAAGCTCATAAGCTCAAGTGAATCAACTCATAAGCCAAAAAAATAGAGCTTATGAGCTTATCACATTTTCAACAGGCTCATAAGCCAATCAGATAAAAGTTAAAGAACCCCCCCTTCAAAACACGCCTAATTCACACAAACTCTAACACCGATCATACTTTTAACACACTCCTAATAGTTAAAACAGCTAAAACATCTCAACATTCTTACAACTCAAAACCAATCATATAACTTCTATTCTACAATCTACACTAGTTTACTCTTAACAAAATTCTAACCAATAAAAAAAACCAAAACTCTGTCAAATTTTATAACAAAAAGCTCTTAAAACCCTCACATATACAGCAGACGCATTAACTGTGGATTCGCCCCTGAAGTGCATTGCTATCATTGGAGTAAAAAACTACAGGTTAATATTATCAATAACCTTTATGAAACGTAGTTCTAATCACTAAAACAAGTAAAACATCTCAACATTCTATAACCTAAAACCACTCAAATACTGCGCAACATTATAATCTAGTCTTTACTCAGCCCCCTGAAAACAGAACTGATTTTTTTTTTTTTTTTTTAACTCGAATGACAATCATACTTTATACATAGTTCTAGTCAGTAAAACTAAAACATCTCGGACATTCTGACAGCTCAAAACAAATCAAATAATTTCCGTTCACGCAACATTATGACCTAGTCTCTACTCAACCTCTCAAAACACGTCTAATTCATACAACCTCTACCAACAACCATACTTTTAACACAATTGCAATAAGTAAAATAACTATAACATCTTGACATTCTAACAACTAACGGCCAATCAAATAACTTTTACCCGTGCGCACTATAATCTACTTTCCACTCCACTCAACCCTCAAAACACGCCTAATTCATACAAACTCTAACAAAAACCATACTTTTAACACAATTCTAATCATAAAAACAACTAAAATATCTGGATATTCTATAACTCACAACCAATCAACTAATTTCTATCCGCGCGACATTATAATCTACAATACTTTTTACTTTCAACACAATCCTAACCAACCAAAACTCATCAAATTTTAAAGCAGAAAGTCATAGAACCCTCACATATACAACGCATCGCTGTCAACTCTAATTAAAGTACTCTAATCAGTTTAACACTACTATACTTGCATCTATTCATAATCATAGCAACAAGACCTTAGAACCATTACAAGCCAAGTGCATTCCTATCATTGGCACAAAAAATCAACAAATTCCTATTATCAATAACCTTTATCAAAAAATAGTTCTTCTCAGTAAAACATGTCGACATTCTTAAAACTTACAACCAACCAAAAAACAACTTTTATCCGTACGACCTTATAATCTAGTCTCTAATCACCCGTTAAAAGACACCTAATTCATACAACCTCTAACAACAACCATACTTTCAACACAATTCTAACCAATAAAATATCTCGATGTTTCTATAACTTATAAGTTATAACCAATCAAAGAATTATAGAGGGTGTTTGTTTAAGCTTATTTGATTTTGGCTTATATTAATTTTTCGTCTTATTTTAAGAAATTAGGGCTTATATAAGTTTATCGTATAATAATAAACTAATAAAAGCCCACAAGTCTGCCGGAAAATTAGGGCTTATGAAATATAAGCCAAAACACAAGTAAGCGCATAAGCCACATTTAAGCTTAAACAAACACCCTCAAAACACGCTAATTCATAGAAACTCCAATAACAATGATACTGTCAACAACAATTATAATCATTAAAACAACTAAAACTTTTATGGGCGCGCAACATTATAATTTATAATCTAGTTTCTATGCAACTCCTAAAAACATCTCAACTAAAACATCTAGTCATTCTGACAAATCACAATCAATCAAGTCTACAATACTTTTTACTTCGAACAACTAAACTCATCAAATTTTATAAAAAAAAAAAAAAAAAAAAAAATTATAAAAGCCTCACATAAAGAGCGGAGTGGACTCGCCGTCAACACGAACCATGGTACTGAAATCATTATAAAAGTGAAAAAGATCCCCTGGCTTTTGCTGAAGCAGCTTATAATACTGCTCAACAAAATACGATCCAACTTGTGAGGCTGTTATGTATGTATTCGCCATTTGAGTGAAACTGAGTGAGGGATGATGATGATGATGATTTGTCTGTCCCCCATATCATTATAATAACTCAAGGTGTAAATAGGGTCAGGTAAAAGTTTTATACTTTTGGGCTTTGGGTCTAACCCGAATAAAAATTGTTAGTCAATTTCTCAGCCCAATAATAATATAAGTCCATTAGGGCTGGGTCAAACCCGAATATCGACCAAAAGGTTCAACCCGACCCGCTCCCGACTATGAATCAAATCCTTCTCCTGGCTCGACTTATTATCGAACATTTCTTTTTAACAAGTAATCATCAAATATGTACCCAAAAAATATCAAGATTTGAAACTTTACGTTACCCATGATCTTAATAACAACAACTAACATTACATTCAGTTTAAAAGTTACGATCCCGACTCGATCGACCGAAATCAAATATGTACTCGACTCAACTCGATCCATCCATTAGTTTACGATCAAATCTTTCAATGCATTGTAAAGTTGACGGATCAAGATTCGATTCAATTTTATCGATAAAAATAGATTTCTCAATATGTAAATTATTAACTACCCAAAGTGAACAAGATTTTAAAACTTGCGATCCATCAACAACTCAAGATTGAATATATATATATATATATATATATATATATAGGGAAGGATTATATATATATATATATATATATATATATATATATATATATATATATATGCAACTTATCAAGAACTACAAAAATAATCATCACCCACAGTAGTACTTAACAAGAACATATCATCATATATAGCCGTTAATTCATATCATGCATGCATATATGCTACTAAAACCTAACCTATTTAAGTTCAAAATAAATATCAAATTTTTCCATAAATAATTCAAAAAACTTACCTGTATTAACAGTCGTTTCTTCGGCAAACACGTTAGCCGATGTCGGTAACGATTTCCCGTTTAAGTAGTCAAGAAGATGCACATCGAGCCTTCAAAACCAAAGACAAAATTAAGTCAACACAATCACATAACCCATCATGCAATTAATCTTTTCGCAACGGCAAATCGTATAATTGATCAACTTACAAATTACGGGGATCTTCACCCTCCATTATGCTAGAAAGTAGAAACCAACAAACTACAAAAAATAAAGTAAAACTTTTAGAAAGATTGTTTGAAGTTTTATCTAAATATATGGGTAAAATTTTGAATTAGGGTTTGTAAAATATTTAAAGATTAAAACTTTTCATACTTGTAAGACAAGAAAATATCAAAAAAATGTATGAATCTTGATCAAGAACTATATATATAACTTACCACTAAATTCAATGTAAATCAAAGCTTGATTTGAATGAGGGTTTTTAGAATTGTTATGGGGGAATCGAAGATGATATATTTAAATGGGTAAAATCTTAAGACAGTGAGGTTTTGAATGAGGGTTTAATTTGTAGCGTAAGTTTTAAATGGTAAGTTTTTGATATTTAAATGCTAAGTTTTTGATTGCATGTTGTCTAAGTGTTATTTCTAATTAACGGTTCTTTTCATTCAATTATTTATTTACCCGGTTCAATTTAAAAGCTCCGAACCAAGCCAAACCCAAATGATCATTGATTTGGACGTCGGACGCAACTTATTTTAACTAGAGGGACCATTTATGTAAGTTGTAGGTTAAGTAATTGTGGAAAAAAAAAATACCTGATGAGGTGTCACAAAACCTGCTGGGCAGGTTAAATCATACGTCAAACCAGGTGTTTTAAGAAGTTGGTCTACAAAAAAAGGGTGATTAATTGATAACTACGCTAAACCATGTTTCCCGTATAGTTTCATACGTTTTTTAAACATTACCCCATAAAACGTTATACATTTGTATTATAGGCAAGCTTATTAACGAGCTCAATAACAAGCTTATTAACGAGCTTAAGATGATATATTACGAGCCGAGCTCGAGTCAAGCTTTATTTTTCATTGCTAAATCGTATATACGAGCCGATCTCGAGCTAAGCCCGAGCCTGTATAACGTACCACGAGCCGAGCTCGAACTTTAAAAATAAGGCTTGTACCAAGCCGAGCTCGAACTCGAGCTTTATAAAAGTTAAACGAGCTGATCTCGAGCTTTGACATGCTCGAGCTCGACTCGCCTCGTTTCCACCCCTTTTGACTGATTACAAATTTATGATTAAACTCGCGCTTTTGAAATAGAGGATGATTTGCACACATGCTTGTTGACCGATGCACACGTATATGCCTTAAACTGTTGCATTGTATATTTATGCATGCAAATAGGAAATCAAAATATGCAAATCAATTCATTTTGGAGATAGCTCGAGGTGCTTCATTGCCACATCATTTATCATGTTAGTATGTTACCAATTATTGATAAGTCATCATAAATATGGCGGGAAACCTTCTTAAAAAAAACACTTTTTAGAAGCATGTCAACTTTTAATACAATAGTAAAATGGGTTGTACTATTTTTATTCCTTACTCTATTTAGTATTTACATTCTTTTATCCATTTTATTAACATTAAAAATAATTTTTTTATTAGTTTCTATTCTTTATTCTTTTTTTCTTTTACTATTTTTAACTTGTCAAACTTTATATTTTATGTTTCGGGTTTTTTTTCGGCAGTTTAACCCACTTTATTAATAGGATAAGACGGTTTTCTATGATTTTACGCTCCATATTTTTTGTGTTTTATTATTTTGACTTGTCAAAGTTTATATTTTTTGTTCCGTAATTTTTGTTTCGCAGTTTTGTAATAAATACAAAATTATCATTTAAAAACAACATCATCCATCATCCCGTTCGATCCAAACTTATCATTTTTCTAAAATTTAAAGAAAAGAAAAATATCAAACACGGTCGACTTCGATGCACTGGTTTAACTCGAGTCACATGAAACTCGGTGAGTCAAACTGGATTTTCAAAGCTCGCAATACCGGTTCATTTTAGCCCCTTTTTTCGTCCAAAAACGGTTCAATCGGCCGAATATACCGTGTTTCAAAACACTGATATATATATGCATGCAAATAGGAAAAAACAAAATATGCAAATCAATTCATTTGAGAGATAGCTCGAGAAAAAAAAATACAATAATAACCCGGGTGCTTCATTGCCACATCATTTATCATGTTACCAATTATTGATAAGTCATCATAAAAATGGCGAACCTTCTCACTGGTCGAAAAGAAAGACAAAAAGCACTTTTAGAAGCATGTCAACTTTTAATAATACAATAGTAAAAATTAGTGTACATGCATTTTCTGATTCTCGAAATTTTACTATTCTACAAAATTTAGGTCTACCGTCATACACTTTTAAATCGCCTCTTTTTGTTAGGGGTATCACTTCATGGTCCTTTGCATGATTGTATCGAGCATTTTCAAACTTAATACTTCTCACATTTATACTCGCAAGAAAAATAAGTTGTTTTGAAATATACCTATTTTACTTAGGGACAAAAGTTTCATTAAGATATGTGTTAATGTTTGAATTTGTTTTTTCTATAATCGTAAAGCTTTGTACAGTAACATAAATTAGTTATACGTAATAAAATGCATAATGTTGTATAGTTCGGAATAATTAGTCATGCTCCGAAGTGTAATCTCTCTTTGGATCTTCATTTCTGTTTCAAAGTGACTCGAAAAAAGATTAACACTACAAAATAAATGACATTTGCTCACTAAAAGATGTGTGAGCAAAAAGAAAAGAAAACAGTCACTAAATGCTAATTTCTCAACTCCCACTAAAGAAAAAAGAGTAAGTAACAAAGGGATCACTAAAAGTCTTTTGTCACTAAAATTTTAGTGAGCAAAAGCTCAAAAGATTTAGTGTCTAAAATTTTTTAGTCACTAAAGGGTACACCACCTTTTTACAAAATCACTAAAATGACACAAATTTATTGCCAATTTCAGTCAGAAAAAGCTGACTTTGCAATTACAGATATGCATTTCTGGCAGAAATACAAATTGCATTCTCAAATGTGCAGACTGCATTTCTCAACAAAACAAAAAATTTATTGCACAAATGAAAACTGCATTTCTCAAGTTAAATTCAAACACATCAATCTCTAAAACAATCTCAATCCCTAAAACAATCTCAAATCTCAAATGTACGAAATATGGTAACTGGAAAAGAACTCCGTACAGTTACCCAAGCCTAGCATTTTCAAAAAAAAATGGTCTATGTAACCTGCATTTACAACTGGAAAATTAGACTCTAACTGGAAAAATTAGTCTCTGTAACTAGAACTGGAAAAGACCATCTATGTCTCTGTAACCTGCATTTACAAAATAAAAATTGGTGTATTAGTGCCTTATATAAATCTTGAATTAGGAAGAGCATGCTAGCAACATAACGCACATGAGAAATAACTCAATTTACACATTTTAACAGCTTATCGATACAACTAGTGTATGGATCAGCTAACCACTATAATAGCTCCAAAACAAAGTTAATCAACGAAGTAGCGACTGTACTATTCACATCTTAACCATTACAACCAATATACTCATGAACCCAACGACCCAAACCAAGAGCACCCACCTGACAGACAACATACTTACCAAACTCAACACCTAAATCCCTCATCTCACAAAACACTCTCCTCGCCAGGCCCAACTCATTACACTTGGCTTAAAAATTAACCAAAGGAACAAACGAATCTGACCCATACCCACAAACCATCACATGACAATGCACATTCTTAACCAATCCTATAGCAGACAAACTACCACATGCTTTGATCACGATAGTAAACAAATGGCTTGACCACTCCACACTAGCAACATTGCAGCTAGCATATGTCGATAAAATAGAAGTGAATGATTAGGGAAGCTGTGTTTAGTGGATGTTTTAATAAGAATATATACAGTTTGAACTACAATATTAATTCAAAATAGCTTATTTGCACTTACAAGTGAAACCAAATGATCACCTTCTTCGGTGAGAAACCCATCATACACAAAAGCCCTACAAAAACCAAACTTTAACCATTAGAAAACACAAATCAAACCAACATCAACACAAAAACAACTCAAATAAATCATATACTCACAAATTAAACCCAAATCAACATGAAAACAGCTCAAAATTTATAAATGATATACTCATTCAGACAGGGTCCTGTGTCACTTCTACTTCAAGCCAAAGAAAGTTACCAATGAAGTCTTGGGCGTTGATAATGGTAGAAAGAGCCACGTTATGATATCAAGCATTATTTTTCTCAAAACAGCTCTCGATGCCTTGCCATTTCTCTCAAAGGTTTCTTTCTTAGAGTGCTTAGAATCTAAAATCTTTGTGTAGTACAAAGTCACATTTTCTAAATTGGTGTTAGGTTCTAAAAGACGCAAACAGTGCGGGTTTATAACCTGAACCATTTAAACTCAACCCAACCTAAACTGACCCGTACGACAAAAGTGACCCGGTGACCCAATTTAAACCAAACCCTACCTAAACTGGACCATTTAAACTCAACCCACTCTAAACTGACATGTACTACAAAAGTGACCAATGACCCATTTTAAACCAAACCCTACCTAAGTTGACCGATTCAAACTAAACATATTACACTAACTATTAAAATTTTACACCAACTACCATCCAAGCAAGTCGCAAAACACCTACCTAGGAAGTTACACATACCAGAAATGTCATAAGGTCAACATATCACGAACCTGGTTTGGATCCTTGAAAATGCATCTCATAGTATACTCCATTGTTGGTTCCATCAAGCTAATAAGTGATAAGGATTTATTTGGTACCTTTTTAAGGGGTCATTTAAGGCCAAAATCGTATTTATATGATCAAATATTGCCTCAAATCGCTTCTTTTTGTATTTTAGGTACTTGGGACGAGAAATCTGAAAATCGGCACTTTTTGGGCGTATTTGGACGAAAAAGTGAAGAAAATGACGAAGTCGCGAAATTTTGTCAGATTTTGGAGTCTGACGGCGTCACACGCTACAACGTGGCGCAGTCACTTGTTTTTCAAGCTGGATTTTTGGTGGAAATTCACCAAGTGAGGCTTCAGAGAAATTGGAAGATTTTACAACTGACGGCGTCAGGTGTTATTTGAAGGAGAGAGTCACGTATTAAGATGACAAGAGACGGCCCAGAACACTTATAAGAGGATGACGTCAAGACTGAAGGTGACGGCGTCAGAGGCTACAACATGATGCCGTCATAACGGCGACTTGCACAAGACGAAACCCTAAACACGAGGAGCTGACGGCGTCACATTTATAAAGTGACGTCGTCACAGTTGTAAATCTATATATACTTTCGTATGTTTTCATTCATAAGTGTGACATCTTAGGGTAACATATTGAAGTAGGGCTTGGGGTCGAATTTCACAGCTTTTGTAAGGGTTTTTCAGCCCTTGAACTTCATGTTCCAATAAAGATAAGTTATCCCTTTAATCATTCGTTATGTCTATGTATCGTTTGATTATTTGTTTATCTTCTCTTTACTTTAACATGCTAGCTTAAGTTACTTTGTGTTTGCCTAGATCTAATGAAACCTAGTTGTTGATTATTGTTTTGTCGTCTCTTGTTTAATTGATTGCCTCGGGTTAGGTTAAGAAAACTGGCTGACCTCTTATATGTAACTAGCTTGAACATCTTAGTAAGCGCAACCGTAGAGTGCACTATTGGTTTTTCTCGTTGTATTTATTGCGTGAATTGCGGCTTGTAGATCCTAGAAAACTTAACAGACTTTAAGGGTTTTAGGGGAGACTAAGATTCATAGAGTTGGGGACTTCGACACCTCCCCACGACCAATATTAAGGAATACAACGCTTCAATTAAAACAAGGACGTGACAATTCGACAGATCAGTAGGAGATAACTAGGGAGTAATTGAATCTAAGTAAACACGTTTTTCCCTACTATAAGAAGTTCACCAAGTTTACTTTTCTTGTTTATTAGTTTAATTATTAGATTAATTTGTAGTTTTGGGTTAGTTGACTAGCAACTAATTCCGCCCACTCTTTCAAAAACCGAGACTTTAATTTGCTTTCTAAAAAAATATAAAAATACAAAAAGAATCATCCCTCACCTCTAGACCTAATTCGTCATACATCTTGACCTTTCCACAACTATTGCGAGACTATTCCCCTAGAGAACGATCAATCCCCCGGACTTACCTATACTACACTACAACGGTTAGGTACACTTCCTAGAGGATTGTAAAACCTTTTGCGAGGTCCTACAAATTTTGCATCAAGTTTTTGGCGCCGCTACCGGGGAATAGTTAATAGTTTAGGTTCAATTCCTATCTCGTTTAGGTCTACTCACTAGATTCCTATCAAGTGAGATTTTTATTTTTCTTTTTAGCTTTCTCGTAGTCTATCTTTTCTTTGTGCTTTTGTTCGTAAAACTTTTTCATTGACTATTCCGTTAGCCATTATGGAGAACGCGAATCTACCATACTACCCACCACGAAATGCACGCATTCCACTCCAAAATAATATCTTGATGTTCCATCAATATCATGATGAATCTCTCTACAATGCGTGGGATCATTTCAAATACTTACTCCAAAAATTCCCTCATCGTGGCCTCGATTTATGGTCCCAAATTCAAATCTTTTACGATCGTGTCGATAAATATACCCAAATAGACATTGACTATGTAGCCGATGGGGACCTTAGGGAATTAAGTGCTGAAGAAGCATGGGAAGCCATAAAGAATTGTGCCCAACTAGATAAAAAGTTAGACAACCCAACAAACGTTATTTCGGATGAATTGTTAACAAGTCTTAAGGCTCAAGAAGGACGTTTGTATGGAAATGAGATGGTTAGAGTTGAGATACCTAGGTGGATATCATGGTTAGGCGATCTAGATAACATGGAGGATAGAGTAGAAAATCCAAGCCCACCGAGTACCCCACAAGTCCCACCATCATTTGAGGCATACACACCGCCCGTGACTTACCCGGAAGAAATAGAAGAGACTATAGGAACCCCAATAGAGGTAGAACCCTTGGACCAAACACAACTAGAGGAAATAGGTTTGAATACTTGTAGTCACAACCTTTCTCTTAGTTCTATGGAAGTTCCTAGTTTTGATGAACCGGAGCCTCAACCGCAACCCTTACCCGATCTTCTATCCATAGATGTGAATCTAGGAGACGAAATAGGCCCCGATCCAACCATCAAACCATATAGTCCGGGTAGTTTTTGGATAAAGGTAGTAGACTCTAAGCCTTGTGTAGTGGAAGCTAATATAGGAGTGAACCATGACCTCACATACTTACATCACCCATTTATGATAGATCACAAGAAACATTATGGGTTTGAACCGGGTTTATTAGGTCAATATGGATTTCTAACTAGGAGTCTCTCGAAATTGATAGAAGATGATCCCTTTTTAGGAGAAAACTTCATTTCACCCATTAACCCAATTGAACTAGGTAAGGTTATGATGGAAGGAGCACACCCCTTTGCGCATTTAATTCATCCACCACTCTTTCCTCACGTGGCATACTCCCACCGAGTTGGTACGTATCGCTACTATCACCCGCACTTAATCCTAAGTGTAGGGAAAACTTCCTTTTTATCCGTTAAATAATGGTAGAGTCAGGCTCTTGACTCGAACAAAAACAAGCGCTTCTTGGGAGGCAACCCAAGCTTTTTGTTTGTTTGTTAGTGTTGGGAATTAAATTCTTCAGAGTTAGTACTGTCAAGCCAAGACTTAGTACTGCCAAGTCAAAGTTAGACCTGTTGAAGATTACAACTAACAGTACTAACCAGTTAGTACTGCTAGAGTAAAATACTGAAGAAAGAAGGTACTACCAAAGAGATGAAAACATGTGAAGAGATATGTATAGAAGATATTCAGTGTATATCTTATATATTTAGAAAGATACGTATATTGTAGTTATCTTGTAAAGGACTCCTTAGTCTATAAAAGGAGATCCTAGGTTAAGATGTTAGACGTATGTTTTTGATATAGCTTCAAGGTTGTAAACCCTAGTACTACACAGAGTTCTCATATTATTGATTAATAATATTGAGGCGTTTTGGTTATATTGTTTGTTCATTCAAGTTTACTGTTACATTGAATTGTTAATATTCTTCTAAGTATTGAAGAGTAGATTCCGCATACTCTTTGATATTCACAAAGTTTCAAATAAAGTTATTTTGGATTTATCCAAGGTAACTTAACCTTACAAGCTCAAGGAATTGATCTGTGTTTGGGATCAACAAGTGGTATCAGAGCTTCCGGTTCTGAAACTTTGATCCAGAAGAAACCAACTGAAGAACTCTTTACTCATCAGGAAGAGATGGATCTTGAAACTACTCAAACCTCTATTACTGCTAAATTACCCATTCTCAAGCAGGGTGATTATGAGATGTGGAGGCTCAGGATTGAGCAATACTTTCAGATTCAAGGCTATGCTCTATGGGACATCATAGAGAATGGTAACTCATTCAAACCTGCAACCAAAGCATCAACAAGTGAAGGCGTCGCAACTAAAACTGTATCAGGTCCTGTAACCGCTGAAGAGAAGGCACAAAGAAGAATGATGTGAAGGCAAGAAGCATGTTGTTGATTGAGAGGATCTAAAACACACGCCTTGTGTTTGATTTATACTTTGAGTATATACTAATTAGCACGTGGAATTTACTAATTAATACTTAGAAGATATTGTATATGATGTGTATGAAACAGTGTATGATAGAACAGTAATGTAAACAAAACAATAAGCTTCAATATATTAATACGAGTGATCTGAATATCACTAGGGTTTACAATAAACCTTGAAGCTATCAATACGACTCTATGAACTATATTGTATGTATTCGTGTGAACTCATGTATGTTATTCTATGCCCTAAGACCTCCTTTTATAGACTAAGGAGTCCTAGGGTTTACAATGACTTCATATACAAGATAAATCTTTTCCGTATCTTTTCTAAACTTATCTTAACATTCTATACAAGTTTATCTTCTCAGCAATAGTATAAAATACTCTAGCAGCAATATCTTTACTCCAGCAGTAGTATCCTTGCAGCAGCAGTATCTTTAACACTAGCAGTAGTATACTTAACACTAGCAGTAGTATTTTATACTTAGTATATTTTCTACCTTTCTCACAGCATCACCAGCAGCAGAATGAATATACTAGCAGTAGAATAATTATAACCAGTAGCAGAATGAACACTTAGAGTATTTTCACATTAACACCAAAAGCAGCATTATCATCCAATAGCAGCAGCATCTCTAAACCCAACAATCCTCCCCTAAACTTGATATTTCCTACAAAATCATCAAGTTTTTTAGTTTAGTGATGCGTGCGATGTGTCGTTGCGGTTTAGCAGTATTAATGCCTACTCAAGTTTTAAATTTATATTTAGCCGACTTATCAATAACACACACACTTAACGAGCAGTGTACCCGGTCAGTATGAATATAATGGTAAGTAGAGTGTCGATCACTAAGAGTGGAACGTATTATCTAGTTATTCTAATCAGTATTTTAATATATTAAGTTAGCTATACAACCTTATCTAACGCAAGGGGGTTCAGCCTGAGAGACTGGCACGATTTGGTTGCAATTAAATAATAAACTAAACCAATAGGCACGAATCAGCGAATAGCACACACGTACACAAATAAATACTTGAGACAATAAGAATATTTGTCCTTATGATTAAGTAGATTGTCACTTGTTTTATTGATAGTTTTATATGAAGTGTATGTAGTTAATCCTTTCTCGTTGGTCCTATTCTTATCGGCGAGTAAACCCTTAATGATTACTTATGTCTAAAAGTTATTCCTAAGTGATCAATTTAGTAACAACCGTGGGAGCCACATTATTTTCCGCAGTCAAATGCGCAGGCCACTAATAAACACAGAGGTTATCAATGCACTAATAAGTAGTAACCAAAGACATCAACATATAAACTTTAATTGATGGGAAAGCAGTTTTAAGGGAGTGCAATCTTTCCGTTGTCACATTACACAAGCCATCAATCCTGATGAATTAAAGTTTACTAACACAAAAAAACAAAACTCCTTAATGAATTAAACACATGCAGCACCTTCTTACAGCTCTTGTATCTTCGTTCGGGTGTGTCTTGTGCTGCCTATTCGTCTGAATTCGTCCTAGGTTTCTGTACTTCGTACCTCGTATATAATATTATGCTCTCCAAATTCGTCTGGTCTTGGGGTATTTATAGTTTCTGTCTGAGGGTAAGATGCGGCGCATCTAGTAAGTAGATGCGGCGCATTGACTTAACTTCGCGTGGGGTCCAAGATTAATATATTCAGGAATATTCGTACACCGCCAGAAGATGCGGCGTAACTCCATAAATAGATGCGGCGCATGTCTTCTTGTATCTTGGATCGTATCTGGTGAAATCTTGATAGTGATGCGCCGTATGTAATAAGTGAGATGCGGCGCATCTGGAGCAGATTCGTCTTGATCTTGTACATTTCAGTAGACTCTTAACTTCTTGCATGTTTTGCTCCATAATTAGTCCAAAATCGCCAAGTTTCACCAAATGCTTGTTTTTACCTGAAGAATTACAAAAGTAAACGATTAAGTATCAATCCTCATACATAATATAATAAAACAAGTCAAATTAATAGGATAAATGATAGTAATAAAATGTACTTATTTGAGTTCATCATTTAGCTTCTGACCTTCACCAGGAGGATGCTTCCAAACATCTTCTCAACAGATTCATACTTTAAGCACTTTTTCATACTTCTTCAACAGTTTATATGCCTGATCATCAACCCAATAATCTTTCTGCAGCTGCAATTTGATACTTCCTTGTAGCATTTGCACAACTGCTCCTTTGTAGCTTGATAGGGGATAATCCTTTTCAACTAGCATATAGAGAATGAGACCTCCTACTGACAAGACATGCACTCCACAACTCTGATATAGCTTCCATTTTAGAACTTTACAATTTGTAAGTTCTCTCCATTCTGGATCTTCAGTAGTTGGTTCAAACACGAGCTTTAAATAATTCCACATCATCTTGTCATGCATCTCTGTTGGATAGTTTTTACCAAACTTGCTATCTCCAAACTTTTCTTTGTATATCCTCCAGAGTGTCTCTATATCCTCCCTGTCAAAGTAGTTCAACATTTGTTCTAGCCTGAGGTATCTGTAATTCTTTCCATCAGTCCTCTTCACATCCAATAGCTTTCACTTCCATCATGAACACCTGAAGTCACATCAATGATTGAGTGTTTGATCCCAATTGGCACAGCATCAACTGCTTCAGGCTCATTCAACTTTGTAACCATTGTAAGATTTTGAAATTGTTCCTTTCTGTGCTCCTTAAGAATGTGCCCATCTTCTGAACTTTGTTCTTTATCATGCTCTGCTTCTTTGATCTGCTCTGCTACTTTAGACTTAACAGCCTTTCTCTTCTTTCTCCCAAAAGTGATTAACATACTACCTGCTCTTTTAACACCTGAGCTGACTATCTCATCTTTCTCCTTCTTTTCTTCTTTTTCACTCACAGTCTCCTTCTCAGCCATCTTCTCAGTCTCCATCACTTCAGTTTCCATAGGAATGAATTGATCTACTACTTTCTTAGCCTTCTCATACATTTTTGTGATCTCATCATCTAAGTATGATTTCAACTGGACCAGCTTATATCCCTTCATATTCTTAAGATATTGTTCAAAGTACTTTCTCTTTTGCTTCACAGTAGGCTTTTTGAGCAATTTCTTCTTCCTTCTCTCAGCCAGATACCATTTCTTCCTTTCAGCCCTGAACCTTTTTAATCATTCAGCTCTACCTTCTTCTGTAACTGTATCTGCTGTTTCCTCTTTCACAAGCCTTAATAGCTCCATATCTTCATCAGCTTTAACCCTCTCTTCATCCCAAGCATCTAACACAGCTTGTGTTTTGGCCTATCTTCTGCATGTTTCTGCCTTTGAGCAAGCACCGTTTGGTTCACTTCTTCAAGCTCTGCAGCTAACTTCTTTGCAGCTTCTTCATTATATGCAATCTGCTTATCTTTAGGCCAAAACTCAAAAGGTAATTCAGTATAAGGCTCAGGCTCTTCAATCATAATACCTTTACCTTTTCCTGAATATGAGTGTGATTGAGTTTTCTTAGCTGTGGGTGAGGGTTCTCTGATCAATACACCTTTCAGTGGTTGTGGTTGTGGTTGTGTTGGTGTAGGTAATGAATGATGTTGTTGTTGTTGTTGTTGTTATGTTTGTTGTTGTTGTGCTGCTTGTGAAGTTTTCAGATTGATCATCACTTGAGCCACTATCTCAGCAGTAGAATCTGGCTCAGCAGTAGTATGAACTTCAATAGCAGCCTTATGATCTTCAGCAGTAGAATCACCCAACTGAGTTACTTTTTCAAGTACAACTTCATTTCCTTCTTTGTCAGCCACCACTTATTCATTTTCAGTTCCACCACTTTCCATCTCCATATTCACAGCAGCACTTTCAGTCTTTGTAGTCTCAGCCTCCCCTGAATCTGTTGTTTCTAACCTCCCCTGTTTGGTAGCATCCTGCTCTAAACCAACTTCATCTGAGGAGCTAACTCTCTGTGCTGTACCCACCCTCTTCAATCTCCTAAGGTGAGTAGCTCTTGACCTTTTACCCTCCAATTGTGCAACTCTCAGCTTTAAATCTGTAATTTCTTCACCCTGTGCAGCTGTTAGTTGTTGAAGGTCAAGCACCTGTTCTGACAATTTTGTACATTTTGCCATCAATTCATTTATTAGTTCAGCACTATCCTCACCACTTCGGCCTGTGTTACCTGGCCTGAGAGGTGGATCACTGGATGTAAACTCAGTATCAAACTTGGTTTGATCAGCTGAGCCCCCCATATTAGCCATTTGGCTGGGGTTTCCATCACCTGTTTCAAGTTCCTGAGAACCTTCAACATTAGATGTTGCCTTGGTTGGGGTCTTATTGATGTTACCACTGACCTGCTATACTTCTAAGCCAGTAGCAGTAGTGGCAGCCCCTTCCAACATGTCACTCACCACACCTGTGACAGCCTCATCTGCAATACCCATACTGACACTGGCCTGAGGTTGCTCAGTGTCCTCATTTGGTGAATCCCTAGGGGTTTGGGTCTTTTGAGGTTGTTGAGATGATGTAGCAAAAGTGGGTGTGTGATGGGTAGCAGTTGGGATTTCTGCACCTTCACCCTGGTTTTGAGCCAATGACAGCATATAAGGAAATAATGCTGTCACAGTCCCAGAAAAATCCTTGCCATCCTTTTTCAAATAAGAAAATAATTTCTTTTGAAGCACAGGGCATACAAATACTCTTTTATGAACAATATGATTTGTCATTTGTTTGTTCAAAATCAGTTGTAGAAATCTTGGATAAATATAAAAGTTTCCATTTATATTCTTTTTCATACCATCAAAAACCATTTTAGAAAAATTGAAAGGTTGTCCTGTAGCCAGACAAATCATAGCCGAAGCTTGAGTTGTGCTGAATTCATTCCAACCTGAAGTTTTAGGACTTTAACAATGCAAGATGGTATGAATCAAAAATTTCCATTGAGGACTGAGAAGACCTTTATAAAATTTTAAACTGTTATTTTTCTTCTCATACCCCATGGTTTCAAGTTGCTCAAAAATGATAGAATTTTCAAGACATATTATTTCTTCATTATCTGCAAAGGAAAGAGCTTCCCTCACAGATGACTCAGAAATAATAATCTTGTGGCCATCTACCTTAGCCTTCAACTGTTCTTCCCCATTTGAAGTTTTGGCCTTGACAGTAGACCAGAACTGATCAATGTGGGAAACATATATAGTTGGGTTTGCTGTTAATGCATACCTTATGTGGGTAGTATTTAGAAAATCAATTATTTCAGCAAAACCATCAGCTTCCTTCGGCTTTTGAAGAAAGGCGACTTGATTGTGACTATCAGAAAACTCTCTTTGCAACATGATAAATTAGGGTTTGGAATTGAAGATTTGAAATTTAGATGTTAAAGGTTGTGTTAGGGTTTGATTTTGAATGATTTATGGGCGCACGAAACCAACTATGTGAATCAATTAGGTTTTTAAACCCTTTGATGAACAAGTTACAAAATCATCCCTGCACTTACAAAACAAGCAGTAGAATACCAGCAGTAGAAAGTTTTTCCTAGCAGCAGAAACTTTTTGCCTAGCAGCAGAAACTTTGTGCCAAGCAGCAGAATCTTTTTGCCTAGCAGCAGAAACCTTGCTGAACTCCACAAACACCTTTTCTCAATAAGTAAGCATTTTCCATTGACTTTTCCTGCAAAAGATTAGTCCAAAACCACAAAAACACAAGAATTTCTTTGCCACAATAATAACAATTCTCAGTTATACTTAGCAGTAGGATAAACAACTAGCAGCAGAAACAAGTATAACTAGCAGCACTATCCACAATAAACAGTAGAAACAACCTTTTGACTTAATAACATTACAAATCCTTTCAAAACATTTACAAAAACACAAAGAGATAAGTTTTTCAAAGATTAATCATTCCAATACTAGCAACTAAGAATTTAAATCTACCCACATCAAAACTTTTTGTGAGCAAGTCTGCAACATTGTTGTCAGTATGGATTTTAACAATTTGAATTAACTTTTTCTCATAACAATCTCTTATAAATTGTTGTCTTATCTCAATATGCTTTGTTTTAGAATGAAAAACAGGATTTTTAATTATACACATTGTACTGCTATTGTCAATATAAATTATTGTATTCAAGAAATTATACCCATAATCAAGAAGTTGATTCTGAATCCAAAGAACTTGAGCACAACAACTTGCAGCAGCCACATATTCAGCTTCAGTAGTAGAAGTGGCCACCATAGTCTATTTCTTACACTGCCATGAGATTAGTCTGCATCCTAGGAATTGAAAACCACCAGTTGTTGATTTCCTATCCAAGCTTGCACCAGCATAGTCACTATCTGAGTAAGTTACCAGCTCAAATGGAGAGTCTTTAGGATACCACAAACCCAAATGAGGATGGCCTTTGAGATATCCAAAGATTCTCTTCACAGCAGTCATATGAGACAGCTTAGGAGTGACTTGAAATCTTGCACAAGCACAAACTGCAAACATGATTTCAGGTCTGGATGATGTGAGATACATCATAGACCCAATCATGGACCTGTAAGTATGTACATCAACTGCTTCACCACTATGATCTTTCAAAAGCATATGTGTGTCTTTTTCAGCAAGGGTGCTAGCAACTTTAGCATCAGTAAAGTTGAACTTCCTCAATATATCAGCCACATACTTATCTTGGCTAATAAACATTCCATCTGGTCTTTCATTCACTTGTAGCCCCAAAAAGAAAGTAAGTTCCCCCATAGAACTCATTTGGAACTGATCTTTCATTAGCTTCTCAAACTCTTTGCACATCTCCTGTTTGGTAGAACCAAAGATAATATCATCCACATACACTTGAACTAACAAAATATCACCTTTGTTCTTCTTGATAAAAAGAGTCTGATCAATTCTGCCTCTATGAAACCCATTCTTTAAGAGATAAGTAGCTAAAGTTTCATACCAAGCTCTTGGATCTTGATGCAGACCATATAGAGCTTTCACCACCTTATACACTTTGTCTGGATGATCAGGATCAATGAAACCTGGAGGTTGAGAAACATACACCTCCTCTTCAATTGTACCATAGAGAAATGCACTCTTCACATCC
Organism: Artemisia tridentata subsp. tridentata; assembly: GCA_021014915.2. Classification (NCBI taxonomy): domain Eukaryota; kingdom Viridiplantae; phylum Streptophyta; class Magnoliopsida; order Asterales; family Asteraceae; genus Artemisia; species Artemisia tridentata. The sequence goes on along the minus strand of CP139506.1, from coordinate 93,984,354 downwards.
ATCTGATATACTGTGAAACCCATGAAAGAAGAATAAGCTAGAAAAAGTCTTATTGCCTCTATTCTTGCAACAGGGGCAAAAACCTCTTCATAATCAATTCCTTCTTCTTGTGTATATCCCTGAGCTACAAGCCTTGCCTTGTTCTTTATCACAATTCCTCTTTCATCAGTCTTATTTCTGAATACCCACTTAGTACCAATAACCCTTATGCCCCTTGGCAAATCAACAAGCACCCAAATCTTCTGAATCTTAAATTGAAGAAGCTCTTCTTGCATAGCTTCTACCCAGCTTGAGTCTTCTAATGCTTTGAGCACGTTTTTGGGTTCAATCTGTGATAAAAAGCATACAAACAGACACTCATTTTTGCTTTCATGATCTTTTGATTCATACACAATACTAAGAAAACCATGATGATCTGGTTCTTGTGTCTGTCTTCTGGTCTTCACACCAGACTGTATATCTCCAATCACATTGTCAAGTAGATGATTCTTATGAACTATTACATTGGGAATCAGAGGAACATCATAAGTGTTAGGCATGTTGTGAAATTCTACTTCATTAACTTGCTCATCCAGAGTAGCAGAGTTAACAATTGGATCAATGGTGTGCACATTTGATCTAGCAGTAGTAACTGCTGGCCTAGCAGTTCTAACTCCATTTGTACTGCTTTCAGTATTCACATCTGTACCACCCTCCTTAGAAGTAAAATCACCATTCATTGAAGGAAAAACATCCCTAGTAAAGTCCCAAATTGGCATCACAATATGATCTTGGTCTTTTTCTTTCTCCCTGCTTGGTTCATCAACATCAATGTATTCTTCTGAACCTGCAAAATCATTAGTATCTGTACCTGCAACAACTGGTACATAATTCATAGTATTGGTTAAAGAATCAAGATCAAACAGCCATGTTGGACCAGCACCTGCAACATTAGATTTTATTGGGAATTATCACAAGAACAAAATTATTAAAAGAACAAACTTAAGTCTGCTGGAGTTACTTGTTAAGTCTGTTAGTTATAATTTTGTCATAGTTAAGTCTGCCAGTACAATGTTAAGTCTGGCAAGACATAGTAACATAGTTAAGTCTGGTAGAATTGAGATAGTTAAGTCTGTTTATGTTATAAGCAGATTTAGTTAGCTATAAGTTAGGAAAGGATACGAATGAATTAGTTATCTTATTAGAATATATGTTTATCCTTTCATACGTTTTTGTATCTTTAGGGTTTCCTTGGTGTATAAAAGGAACCCTACGGCTTATGAGATACATACAGAAAATAGTGATTAAAAAGATTAATAGAATTACGAAGTTAGTTAACTGTGTTCTTCATTGTTATTGTTAAGATTTGCATTAACAATTAACAACCTGTTTAGAGTTTCTCACTTAGATCAATTTGGATTTATTCAAGTTGTCTAATAAGTAACAAAGGCTACTTAGATCCATAAAACCGTGGACCAACAAGTGGTATCAGAGCCTATAGAGGGACTCTAAGTTCGAAGAAACACAAAATCCACAAACACAAATTCACTCATATAAACCCTACACAATGTCTGTTAAGGCTGATGACTTCTCAAACCATATTAGTGATGAAGAAGCCTCAAACCATGATGATGATAGTGCATCTGAAGTAAGTACACATAAACAACAACAACAAAGCATCCCTGCAACAACCACGATATCAAACATCAAACTTCCTATTCTGAAGAAGGAAGAATATGACATCTGGAATGGAAACTCCAAGAAGAGGATCTCGGTTGGAAAGGATGGTGTTGTTAGGGTGCTTCCACCAGTATCGGCTTCAGAAATTCATTCTGTGGAAAAGGAGAGAAAAGCAAAGACCATCTTGCTGATGTCACTTCCCAAGGAGCAATTAAGAAGGTTTCATGGCATGGATGATGCCAAGGAGATCTGGGAGGCTATCAGAACTAGGTTTGGAGGGAATGCTAACTCCAAGAAGATGCAGAAAACTGTTCTTAAACAACAGTTTGAAGCATTTAATGTGACTAGTTCTGAAGGGTTGGAGAAAGGTTATGATAGGTTCCAACATCTTCTTTCACAGTTGGAGGCTCATGGTGCTGCTGTGTCTAATGAAGATGCAAACCACAAGTTTCTTAGATCATTGCCAAAAGAATGGTCAAGTCTGGCAATGACCATGAGAATGAAAGCTGAAATTGACACCTTGTCAATTGATGATCTGTATAACAACCTTCGGGTCCTTGAAAGTGAAATCCAAGGTACTTCAAAGGCATCTTCAAGTGCTACCAATGTTGCTTTTGTTTCTCAAAGCAAAGGCAGTACTACCAAGGTTAATTCTGGTGGCTTTAGTTCTGGTGGTTATGAAACTTCTTCAAGTAACATGAGAGAAAGAGAAGTTCCAACAGGATTTGCTGATGAAGTGGTCTACTCACTCTTTGCTAAAAGGTCAGAAGAGAAGGACGTCATTAGTGAAGATCTTGAACAAATTAATGATGTAGACATGGAGGAGATGGATATAAAGTGGCAGATAGCCATGATTGCTGTAAGAGTAAAGAAGTTCTACAAGCAGACTGGGAGGAATATAAGGTTTGATGGGAAGACACCAGTTGGGTTTAACAAGAAGACTGTTGAGTGCTACAGGTGTCACAAAATGGGTCATTTTGCAAGGGAATGCAAAACACAGATGACTGCTGATAAGAAGGATTCTAACTCTCAAGATGAAGACAAGCTGGAACAGAATCAGATGAGCATGTTGACTTTGGAAGCTGGTGCAGTTAACTGGGGAGAGCACACAAATGAGGAAACTGAACCAAATCATGCATTTATGGCCATTGGTTCCAGCAATGAGGTATCCTTGTGTTCCAAAACTTGCATTAAATCATATAATAGTCTTAAAGCTTTGTGTGATGAGCAATTAAAACAAATAGGTGACCAGGAAGCGCAAATACTTGCTTACACTAGTGTTGTAAAGACCTTAGAAGCCCAAATAGTCACCTATCAAAAACAGCAGTCTACCCTAAATGAAAAACTCACTTTTCAGGCAAATGAAATATATGAAAAAGATGAAAAACTTAAAAGATATAGGAGAATTGGAATGAAAGCAGTAAAAGATAAGGAAGAATTGAAGAAGAAAGTAGACACATGGAATAACTTAAATAAAAATCTATTTAGATTAGTAGATTCACAAATGAGCTCAACTTGCAAAATTGGCTTAGGATATGAAATAAAATCTGACAGTGAGATTTTGAGTTATGAGGAAGAAATGGAAAGAACCGTGTTTACTTGTAAAGATGATGATTTTGTTGGAAAACCTACATACAATAGATTCATAAAAACTGATAACTTTAAAGGAGTTCCACCTCCATTAAATGGAGATTACACTCCTCAACAAAAGGAAGAGCTTGATGGGTCTTTGTTTGTGTATGGTAAAAAGGGACCCCAAATGCCTGAAACAAGCAACTCAGATGATAAATCCAGTGAATATTCTACCTGTCAATCTAATGACAGTGAAGGATCATCTATGCCATGAAACCTTCTTAACTGCATATATCCTTGGTTTGTGTTTTTATGTGTTTCAGGTACAAAAGGTTGAAAACAGAGCAAATACGGGCATTTTCAGATCGACTCGACAACAGCTGTGCATTTGGCCAAAATCAGACGGAGTCAGAATCGATCCCGGGATATAGTTTTGGAATCAGCGTGGAAAAACGAACACGAAACCAATTTTTATGGGCCGATCCGACCTAAGTTAATGGGCCAAGACAACCCATTTAAATGCCAAAACTATTAATAAATCCCAAAATTAAATCCGGCCCAATCCAATCCGGCCCAATCATTTTTATTAATAAACCAAACCCATCCAAACCGTTTGAACCCCAGCCAATCCAATCTGAACCCCAGCCAATCCTATTTGACCCCCACCCTTTGTGTGTGAACCAGGCTAAAATCAAAATAATAAAAATAAACAGGGTCACTCAGCTTTCTTCCCTCTCCCTTTTACCCACCAAAAGCAGCTTCCAATTCTCAACACCATCATCTGCAACGCCTGCTACTAGCCACCCTACTCCACCATTGCCCCCTCCCAGGAACTCCATGCCAAAACCAGCTTCAAAGTCAACCCAACAATACAACAGGTGGCCATCGCCAGCTTGGCAATCCACAACTCATTTTGGCACCAAAAGTAAATTAAAGGTTGTGATGACTCCAATTTTAATCCAAGAGTTGGGATTTGTTCAAGGATAGCACAAAGTCGTTTTAAAGCTGTTTTTACACTCAGAGAAAGCACAAGGAGAAGAGACCCAAGTTTAATCTTTTAGTATAAATAGGACACTCTTGTAAGCCAATTGGCAGTTAGTAAGTAGTAAGTAGCTTTAGTTCAAGTTTAATTTAATTCACTCTTAATTTAAGTTTCCTTTGTAATTTTAAGCTTGTATCCAGTTTTTTAGTTAATGAAAAATTTCCCAGTTCACTCTTTATTTTCATGTCTTGCCCTTTTTAATTCATTTCAAGATTTAACTTATTGAAATAGCTTATCTAAGTATAAGCTTCCCTTTTAAGTTAATTATAATCTTTCACAGTATCAAAAATTAAAAAATAAAAAAAAATAAAAAAATTAGAAAAAATCACCTTTACCTTGGCATGACTGTGGAAAGCATTTTGGAAGTTTCCCGAAATGGATTGGGCAAGATGGACTTTACCTAGCTTATCCTTGATAAGCTAGGAGCTTGTAGCTGCCATTAAGTTGGTGTCTCTGTTAACCTGAGGTCAAAAGTAAGTTTCACATTTCAATTTCTAGCTTAAATTTGCATTTTATAGCTTAAATAGTTTAGATCTATCATTATTAGCTTATTACTGTTCTTCTAGCTTGTTTGAATCATATTTGAGCAGTTCAAGTAGTTTTATAGCTTGTTGCATCATTTCCTTTCAAAACTGCCCAAAATCTGTCATTATTGCATTTTATAGTTAAGTTAGTGATTAGTTGATTTAATCTGTGCATTTGTGTTTTAAACGGCTCATTATAAGTTAGTATAAGCTTAATTAGTGATATCATGGCTTAGTTCATAAGTTTGCTTCATAAAAGTTCAAAACTGCAACATAAAGGGGTGTTTGGATTAGGCTGCAACTCTGTGTTTAAGTCTATTTTAGGAGTAGAAATTAGTCCAGTTAGTCCATTTCAGGTTAATATAGGATAGCTTAAGTGTTAAATTCATAGGTCATAAGCTGAAAAGTCAAAATCCTTTTTAAATTTCAAGTCTGCCTTCACTTTTAGGAATTAGAAGTGCATTATCATTAAAATCATTGCATAAGTAGTCCATATAGCTTAATCTAGTCTTATTTTAGCTTAATATATCATTTTCAGTCATTTTAGATCAATCAAAATCCATTTTAGTCAACTTTTCAAAAAATTGAAAAAAAGTCAAAATTACCAAAAAGTTTCTAAATAGGGTTTGGTTTTTATTTTTAATTCTTTTAATTTTAGGTGTTATGGTCTGAGATTCTGGGGAATCAATATTTGGTAGCTTTTCTTCTTAGTCCATATTTTTCCAATTTTTTACAATATCTTTTGAATAGCTTTTAAAGGGCTTGTATTGGACAGTTTGGATAAAAGCTCCCCTACACCCAGCTTCTTTTGCACTATCATCCTCTTGTTTTTTATTTTTAATTTGCTTACTTCTAGTTCAAATGATCTCAAATTTGGCATGGTAACTGTTTGATTTCTTATCCAGGTGTTTTTCATTTTTTGGAATTTTTAGAATTAGCTTTTGACAGCTTTTTTGGTAGCTTCAAACTAGTCCACTAAGCTGTCCTAACACAGCATCCATTAAGCAGCTTTTTCTCTCATTTCTAGCTTATTTGCTTTCTAGTTTAGCTTTTTAGGTTAGAACAACTTATTTAGGTATAATTGAGCTGCCTTTAGCTTATTTTCAACTTATTTGAGTCTCTTGCCTTTTAGACTAGCTTTTTCTTTTCCAACTTTTCTTTTAAACTTTTTTAGCCTAAACAACTAATTCTAACATCTTCTACTTAGCTTATTTTTTAAGTTTTAAAAAATTTTCCTTTTTTAAAGTTTCTCATTTTTCATTATTTCAAAAGTTTACAAAAAGAAAAATTAAAAAAAATAAAAAATAAAAATGGGGTGTGAGTGAGAATCGAACCAGGGACCTTTAGCATACATGCAACGCCTCAAGCACACACCCCGCTACCATATGCATCAAGTTATGCTTGGGTTATATCTTCCTAATTTTATTTTTATACTAGACTTAGTTTTTTAGCTTATATTATCATTTCTGCTTATTTCGTAGCTTATTTGAAGTGCTTATTCAGTTTTCACATTTTTCCTAGATCAATATTAGCTTATTTTACTTTCCATAAATTTTTCATAATTTTCTAAACTCGTTTGCTACTTTTCCTAATTTAATTTAGTTTAAATAGTTTTTAATTCATAATAAATAATTAAAAAGTCAGAAAAATACAAATCTTTTTCCTGAAATTTTGTTTTATCAGGTAGTAAGCAGGAAAATTATTTTTGTACCCTTAGGATTAGTATTTCATAAATTTCACTTTAAACTCGCGCACTTACGTTATTTTTAATTAAAACGCGGGTTTTTAGTCTAGATCACATTTTAGGTTAATATAGCTTACGTTTAGTGTTTTTAATTACTTTTTAAGTAGTTTTTAATTTCTTGTAATCATTTTTAGTTTAAATTTGTGTTCTAGTTATTCATTATTTTGTACGTTAATTGTAATTTAATTTAGAATTAGAAAGACTTCAAATAAAATAGAAAAATCCAAATCTAATCATCAAGCACTTTAATCTCAAACCACACACTATATCCTTTAATTCACACCTCGCTGGGACATGACCCGGGTATCACTTGCCCGGTATCACACTTATCACAAACATGAGTATTTGCAAGTTAGCCTTTTTCCTAAAGGGCTGATTTGTAGATTCTCGCATTTACTTGGTATTTTTGATATTTGTTATATACGTTTTCAAACGAATCAGTGCAGAAATCACAACTGCTACCCAACACACACCCACTTTGGATACATCATCTTCACAACCAGAAAAGACCCAAACCCCTAGGGATTCACAAATTAAGAACACTGAGCTACCTCAGGCTAGTATTAGTATGGCTGTAGCAGATGAGGCTGTCACTGGTGTGGAGAGTGACATGTTGGTGAGGGCTAACACTACTGCTTCTAGCTTAGAAGCAGAGCAGGCCAGTGGTAACATAGGTAAGACCCAACCCAAGGCAACATCTAATGCTGAAGGTTCTCATGAATCAGAAGCAGGTGATGGTAACCCCAGCCAAATGGCTAATTTGGGGGTCTCAGATGATCAAAATAGGTTTGATACTGAGTTTACATCCTACGATTCACCTCACAGGGAAGGTAACACATCCCAAAGTGATGAGGATAGAACTGAAACAGAGGTATTGATGGATCAAACAAATGTACAAAATGTCAATTCCAGTGATCCACCTCTCGGGCTAGGTAACACAAGCCGAAGTGGTGAGGATAGTATGGAACTTATTAAAGAATTGATGGAAAAATGTACCAAACTTGAAGAACAGGTGCTTGGCCTACAACAACTCACAGCTGCTCAGGGTGATGAAATCAAAGATTTAAAGCTGAGAGTGAAACAATTGGAAGGCAAGAGGTCAAGGACTATTCACTTTAAGAGGTTGAAAAAGGTGGGTACAACACAAAGAATAAGCTCCTCTGAAGATGCTAGTTTGGGGGAGGATGCTCCCAAACAGAGGAGGAATTAGACCAAAGATTCAGGGGAGGCTGAGGCTACTAACATTGAAAGTGCTGGTGTGGACATGGATTTGAATAGTGGGGATAATGCAAATGAGTATGTGGTGGCTGATCAAGAGGGTAATGAGGTTATGCTTGAAGCAGTAAACCAAGAGCAGATAGTGGAAAAGTTAAAGTCTTTGGATTCTGCTGCTAATATTAGTGCAGAAGTAGCTAAGGAGGATTCTACTGCTAGTGCAAATCTTACTACTGCTGAGGTACAAAATGCTGTTGCTAGTGAAAATATTTCTACGGTTGAGCCAGAGAAGGATTCTACTGCTGAGTTGATTGATGATGATGTCAGTATGGCGCAAGCAATGATTCATTTGAAGACATGACAACCTGAGCAAGCAGTACAACAACAACCATCACCATTACCAACACTACAACCACAACAACTACCCCCACAACTACCAAAAGCACCTGCTAAAGGTGTTGTGATCAGAGAACCCTCTCTCCCATCTAAGAAGATTGCTCAAACATATCAATATTCAGGTAAAGGTAAGGGCATAATGATTGAAGAGCCTGAACCTGAACCTGAAATACCTTTTGAGTATTGGCCCAAAGAGAAACAAATAGCATTCAATGAAGAGGCTACAATGAAGTTGGTTGCTGAACTTGAAGAAGAAAATCAAATGATGCTTGAACAAAGAAGGAAACATGCTGAAGATGAAGCCAAAACACAAGCAGTATTGGATGCTTGGGATGAGGAAAGAATCAAAGGGGATGAAGATCTTGAGTTGTTAAGGCTTGTCAAAAAGGAGATAGCAGATACATTCACTGAAGAAGGAAGAACTCAATGGTTAAAGAAGTTCAGAGAAGAAAGAAAGAAATGGTATCTTGCTAACAGAAGAAAATGAAAATTTCTCAAAGAACCAACTGTGAAACAAAAGAGGAAGTACTATGAGCAATATCTGAGAAACATGAAAGGTTACAAGCTTGTTCAGTTGAAGCCATACACTGATGATGAAATCACCAAGATGTTTGAAAAAGCTAAAAGAGAAATTGATCAATTTGTACCTATGGGAACAGAGGATCAGGTGAAGGTGGCTAAGACTGTGGTGGAGACTGAGGTTGTGAAAGAAGAGGTGAAAGAGAAGTATGAAATTTTTAGCTCAGGAGTAAAGAGAGCTGGAAGTGTGTTGATTACTTTTGGTAGAAAGAAAAGAAAGGCAGTAAAGTCTAAAGCAGTTGAGCAGGCAGAAGAGTCAGAGCATGATACAGAGCACACTTCTGAAGATGAGCATATACCAAGTGAGCATAAAAAGGAACAAATGCAGAACCTCACAATGGTTGCAAAGATGAGTGAACCTGAAGTTGTTGATGTTATTCCTGTTGGTATCAAGCACCCAATTATTCATATATCTTCTGGAGTTCACGATGGTAGTGAAGCATAATGGGATGTGAAGAGAACAGATGGAAAAAACTATAGGTTTCTTAGGCTTCAGTAAATGCTTTATTATTTTGATAGAGAGGATGTTGACACACTTTGGAGGATGACAAAAGAGAAATTTGGAGATACAAAGTTTGGCAAAGATTATTTAAAAGAGATGCATGACAAAGTAATGTGGAACTCTCTGAAGCTAATGTTTGAACCAACTCCTGAAGATGAAGAGTGGAGAGAACTTCAACACGGCAAAGTCATAAGATGGAAATTATTTCAGAGTTGTGGAGTTCATGTGTTAACTGTTGGGCCTTTGATAATTTATATGCTGGTGGAAAAAGATTATCCTTCATCATGCTACAAGGGAATAGTTATGCAGATGGTATAAGGGAACATCAAATTACAACTGCAGAAGGATTATTGGGATGATGATCAGGCATACAAATTGTTGAAAAAGTATGAAAGAGTTCTCAAATCATAAATCTGATGTAAAGGTGTTTGGAAGCATCCTCCTGGTGAAGGACAAAAGCTAAATTTCAAACTTGATGATTTTGGAGGAAAATATCAAGGTTAGGGGAGGATTGTTGGGTTTAGAGATGCTGTTGCTCTGGATGATACAACTGCTCATGGTGCATAATTGAAAATACTCTAAGTGTCATACTACTGCTGGTGATAATGATACTACTGCTAGTGTATTGATTCTACTGCTGGAGATGCTGATGAAGATAATGGAAAATACACTAAGTATCATACTACTGCTAGTGTATTCTATACTACTGCTAGTATTGGAGATCCTACTGCTGGAAGAATACTACTGCTGAAGTAAAAGATACTGCTGCTAGAGTAATTCATACTACTGCTGAAGAGATAAACTTGTATAGTCGGTTAGATAAGTATAGAAAAGATTCAAAAAGATTTATCTTGTATAGGAAGTCATTGTAAGCCGACTAGGACTCCTTAGTCTATAAAAGGTGGTCCTAGGGCATAGAGTTAGATACATGAGAGTATACAAATCATTATAGAGTCGATCACTTCAAGGTTGTAAAACCCTAATACTTTTGAGTATTCGTATTTAATATATTGAAGTGTTTTGTGAGAATTCTACTGTTACATTCATTGTTCTTCTTAAGATTAAACATAATATTCCGCGTTGTGTTTAATAGTGTTTTCTAGTAAAGTCAGTTCTATACTTTAGTTATTTTAGTTTTAACTAAGATAATTAATAAGATCAATAGCTCAACTGGGATCAACACTTTATGTGTTTAAAATTGGCTTAGTTTGATTTTAGTAATTGTAGCATAGGTTGGAAGTATTCATGGGCTAGTATTAACTGTGACTGTTGCCAAAAAGTGGGTGTTCGGTGTGTGTATATGTTTGTTCATTGTTTGTTGGTGATGCACTCATTATGCACTTTTATGGACTTAAGTACATAGATTTTAAATTTTTATAATTTTCATAAATTTATAACTTTAAGAGTTAAGTCCATAAACTAACAATGTAGTTTCAAAAATTTCACATATAGGTAACTTACTCCTAAAATACCATTACCTGTAACAAAACTTTTGAAATTGTTATAGTGAGTTAGGATCAAATGAGAAGAAAATTTAAAATGAGAAGGGTAAGAAGAAACCACAACCACACATTTCAGATGAACTTAGAAAAATAGATGCATCTCCCTTTATATTCTCCCTCTTATTTGAAATATGTGGCTAGAAATCCTTCTTATTCTTCTCATTTTAGTTTTTCTTTTCACTAGATCTTTTATTGTTACAATACTATAAATTTCATCACTTTTCATTACTTGTTACTAGCTCAGACTTACTAATATATATATATATATATATGTATATATATATATATATATATATATATATATATATATATATATATATATATATATATATATATATATATATATATAGGGTCCGGTTCTAGAGAAAAGTATAATTAGATAGAAAAGTGAGAAAAATAGTTGCAGGGTATATTATTGAAAAACTTGAAAGTTCAGGGTAAAAAAAGAAAAAACCTAAAAAAAAAGAATGGAACCATCTTTTTTTACTACTACTGATAAAAACACACGCTCTGTATTCAAACACACACACCCCCGATCACCACCACCACCGTCGCCGCCGTCACCGTCACACCGCCGGTCAAAAAACACATACTCCGATCAAAAAACACACATACTCCAATCGAAAACACATATTCCGATCAAGAAACCCTAAAAAGCTATCGTAACAAAATAAAAATCCGATAAAAAAACTCGTGGATGAACTAATTTGATTTCGATCTTCAGAAAAATGACAAAAATTAAGTTTAGGAATCGTAAGTGAACCAAATCCGATAAAAAGTAAGTGTTTACAAGTTTTTTCATTTTTTATGTTATTTTAGTGCATCTTTGTGTAAACTATAATATAATTGTTGTTATTTTTGAATGAAATGACATATTAAGGCATATGTATGTATAAAGTTACAATTTAGTGCATCTCTCTTAATAATATGTTATAACATTTGTTTGTCTGAATAAGTGCATCACGATTCATGTTATTGCATTTGTTAGTATGATTCGAGAATCATGTTATAAGTTAGGGATTCTATTTGTTTGATTAGTGCATCTAAAATAAGCGTTAGCGCATCTGTTAGTATGATTAGAGAATCATATTATAAGTTAGAGAATCTATTTGTTTGATTAGCGCATCTAAAATAAGTGTTAGCGCATCTGTTAGTATGGTTAGGGCATCACGCGACTTGTTACAGCATTTGTTTGTATAATTAGTGCTTAAAAAATGAGTTACAAAATCTCTTTTTATGATAAGTGCATAATGTTAAGTTAGGGCATCTTATTGTTTTCTTAGTGCATCAAAAAAATGTATTACGACATCTGTTTGTTAGTATGATAAGTGCATCAGGATTAGTTGTTACAACATCTGTTAGTAAGATTAGGGTATCAAATGACTTGTTATGGCACCTGTTTGTGTGATTATTGAATCAAAAATATGTTTAGTGCATCATTGAACATATTAGAGCATCAATGAGTATGTTTAGGGCACAAGTGATTATGACTAGTGTATTGTTAAACATATTAAGGCACCGGTGTGTGTGTTTAGTGTATCTGTTTGTATGTTTAGTGCATCGATGAACATATTCGGGCATCAATGAGTATGATTAGTATAGTGCATCGTCAGACATATTAAGGCATCAATGTTTATTTTTAGTGCATCACTGGAACTACTTGGCATATGTTGGTAATGTTTAGTGCATCAATTTGCAAGGTTAATGCATCTGTTTGGACATATTAGTGCATCCATTTGCACGCCTTTGATTCAGTAGAGTTTACCATCTAGTCATGCTATATTGCTATGTAATTAAATCAAGAATTGTTGATTCATACCTGAGTTGACACATCCGTCGTATATAATTAAGTTATGCTTTTATTGCTTTTGCTGATTTTATTAATGTAGATAATATGATTTAGGGTATTCTGAAACAATTATAGAACACATATTACGGCGTATGTATAAATAAAAAGCACTAGTTTATTCTTTTTATAGGTTTGAGGAACATGACGAACCTGGTTCAAGATCATTCTTCACTGAGATGATAGCATCTATATTTGATCTAAAGTTTGGAAGGGATGGACGATATAAACTTAGTCGTGATTACATGACCCTTAAGGTTTGTGATATCTCCATTCATGTATTAAAAAGCTTGTATAAAACCTGACTTCAGCGTATTATTATCAACTAATTTCTATTTCATTCTTTGATTTCAGTTGGCAACCAAATTCCGTAACACTGGACAAACTTGCGTCTGTGCAAACAGAATACTTGTGCAAGAAGGTAAAATTAATTTTTATTCTTTTCTTGATGAAGTTCTATAATCATGTTAATCGGAGAGTAAAGCATTCAAAACATGTAAACAGACACTTCTTGTTTGCTTTTTAACTGTTTTGAAAAAAGGCAAACATTAACAATGATAGCAAATATTAATATTTGTGAATGTTTAGGTATATCCTGTTATCTATACCTATTTGTCTCCTAACTAGACAACTACTATCCCTGTAGGCATATATGAGAAATTTACGAGTGCCTTTTCAAAGGCTGTTCAGGACCTCAAAGTTGGCAACGGTTTTAGTGAAGGTGTGGTCCAGGTAAACGGTTTACACATATATTGTTATTAAACGAGTCAAGTGTTCAATATGTTATATGTATAAGTGTAGATACACTATCTGTGGAGGTTTTGTCACTTCATCATTAGGATAATATGGTTCTTTTATAGTCGAGGCTCAGTAATTGTTGCTCTTAACTTTGCATGAATTACTAAAGTATTGCTCGGGGTTGCATTCCTCCACTTCTTGTTCTTCTTAAGTCGAGCTCAGTAGAAGGTAGAATTGCAGCTGCAAATATCATTTTTGAGCTCAGTAGAAGGTAGAATCAACCAGACAAAGGAACTGCTTGAAGAGCTAGTGCCATGTCAGTTTGGGCTATCGGAACTGGAAAGGTTGCATATCAAGTTGAGGCTCAAGAAGAACATTCTTGGATAATCTTGGTTTTTATTTAGTATAACATGAATTAATTTGTGTGGCTTTTTTAGCTTTTGGTTTATTATTCATATCACATGTGACCAACACAACAGTTAAACGTGTAGCTATATTGAAAATGAGTTTTAATAATTATTTGCGAGCCCATGGTGAATGCTTAATTTATAATATTCAGAAAATGTATACTGGCTACCAATTGATGGTGTATACTGATCACACGAGACACATTTTTGAAAAAGTTGAATTGCATCGTTTGACCAAATTGGCGTAAATAATAGAAAAATATGATAAGAAGAGAAAAGATGAAAAAGCTACGAAACAAACCTTATAAAATAAAAGAAGTTACAATAAGGTCCCTTGAGTTGGGGGAAAAATGAAGGGGGAAGGGGAGGAGGTGATTTGTACACTTTTTCCTTTTACCAAAATCAACTTTTCTCAAGAACCAATATATATATATATATATATATATATATATATATATATATATATATATATATATATATATATATATATATATATATATATATATATATATATATATATATATATATATATATTGGTTCTAACGATACTCTATAAATTAATATTTCTAAAAAATTCCACAATTTCTTCGATGCGTTGAACCTCGTATCATTCATTAATTTCTTCAAATGCCTTGGAACTTGTTTTTCTAATTTAGTTTTCGTCTCTAACTAGTATACATTGTACGGAGTAGCGGATTTAGAATGACCAACGCTGGTGAGTAACTCCACGATATTTGACTAGCTATTTTAATATTTTTGACAAAAAAAAATCATGTTCTAATATTTTTATTTATGTTGTTTGAGATTTGGTGAACAACTTGGGTAGCATTGCTAGATCCGGAACCAACGAGTTCATGGAAGCCATCACTGCTGGTGCTGATGTTAGCATGATTGGACAATTCGGTATTCGTTTCTACTCTCCTAACTGTTGGTATTTGAATATCATAACAATTATATATAAACATGTAAACATCATCAAAGCATGCAGCGGAAGTAAGAATCATAATATTTGTAATTAGTTAACCGAATTAAAAGAATATGCGTACCTTAACGATTTCTAGCTAAACAAGAAATCAATCAAATCAATTAGGGTTTATGAAAAACCCCAAATTAAGATCAAATCATAAACCCTAACAAATTAGGGTTTATGTGTGAATCGACTAATATATAGTCGAATAGGGCAAGTCACCAAAATCCAAAGTAGGATTTCTCTACGTTCTTGTACACACGTATTAGTAGCGATTCGATGTGAAAAGCTAAGGTTCTTGAATCACAAAATAACCAAAACACTTTTGTCTGTGTGTTAGAAAATCGATCCCTATGGGAATAGGGGAGACGATCGGTTACAACACAAGAGGAGGAAAGAAGAGAAGAAGTTGGATTCTTTGGTGATCAAGATTAGAAAAGAATGAATACAATGAGTTTGTATTTATACTAATAGAATCTTGGAGACCAAGTTAGGGTTGGAAACCCCTAACCCTTCTATTCGACCGATTTAGGGAATCCAAGAGGGATTCCGGATCCTTCTTGGCTTATTTCCATAAATACGTTTCTCTACACATTTAACGACCGTTAGTCAATTCCGTTAAATACTAACGACCGTTAAGTACTTTATTTATTTTGTGATTAATAATTAAATATAACATTTTATATATTAATTATTTTAACATCGACTCTCATACGTAAAGTGTGCAATCCCATAGGATCGTGTTCGAATCCGGTCATACTATATTAAATATATCCACAAAAACTAACAGCTCCCACTTGGAGATACCTTAATATAGTAATGACACTGGTAGCGTCTTAGCTTAACACCCCAATGCCCCCAGAACGACCCTGAGTATGGTTTCCTGGAAAAAACCTTTCGATGAATCATCATCATATTTATCCTTTTTTTTCTAATACCACGTTAATCTGGATATGGATCTAAATCATTCCATAATTAACTATTCTGTTTCTCGTTATTTATGATTGAGCAAGATTACCAAATCATCTGAACATATTCCAGATAGATCTTGGGTACGGCCGTACAAACATCTTGTCAACCCTACGAGGGGCCCAGCAGTATTATACTTCAAAACAAATTTGAAGGAACAAATTCTTTCTTGACTACAAGCATAACCCATGAACTTTGCATCACTTCTGAAAATAGCCCTTATAACTACCAGTTATGGATAGCGTTAGACTATCTTACAGAAAATGAGCTACATCCCCAGCAATTATCTGGTATCTCAAGTCTGAGGATAAATATTCATGATTTACTTTAATGACAAAGATCCATAAAGTACAATCATGTGGTTGGGATCTGTCCTATATTCAATTTATTGAATATCATGTGAATTTGGTATGTCCTACGCATTAATATACTTAAGTATATTCTACCAAAACTCATATTTGTCTTAATTCAATGATATTCCCATATCATTGATTGACAACGGACTATTTAGAATAACATAAGTTATTCATGGATTAAACATGCAAATATAGGATACAATCTATTATTAATGAAAACAAATGTACCAAGTACTTTAATTCATTATAAATAATAATTGCTTAACATCCCTTATCCAAATACTAAATAGATCAATGCATGATAATTCTAGTTAATGAATTATGCCTTAAGTCACGACAATCATACTCGTTTAACAAGGTATAATTTCAACTAACTTTGATCTATCGGAATTTTGAGAATACTTATTTCAAGAATTCAATGAATGAATTTCTTTTATGTGTTTACACACATCTTGATATTGACATAATATTCCATAAGGTGCGTGACATCCTCAACCACCTATTTATGACAATCATCTTTTACACTTCAAAAGGTAAAGTATTCTTATTCTTTAATGTATAATGCAATTATGCTCTTAGTAAGCACAACTAGTATACATGGTCATTAACAAGGATACCATAACTAGAATTGAGTGTCATCTCAATTAAACTAGCATTATTGTATACAAACCACAATATGCTCCTTTTAACATCCGTAAACTTTGAACAGTTGTAATGTTTTTATGCCTACCAAAACCTCAAGTTTGTTTGGCAACGACAATTATTCAACAATTGTCATATGTATATTGATAGAATCTGGGAGCAGCTCCAGGCTGTGGAATGCGATTCTAAATCAAAATATATTCCTTTTAAGAATATTTATTACAACTTTCGATTAGATATCAATGTTGTCAAATCATCTTTCAATTAAGCATGATACAACAATTTCAATACATAACATGATGTACATGACGAATCTAAAAGTCAGACTTAGATTTCATTCATGTTTTATCTTATCAAAAGATATGTATCATGTTCCATTAGACTAATTTATTTACCGCATATGTTTATTAGCAATAAACATATATTCCAATGTTATATGTCTTATTTTCTAAATCTTTCAAGTGAAGTTTCATTCAAAGCTAAATTAAATTCAACATTTAATTTGAATGAAATTTTACTTTCCTATATGTTATACAACATATATGATTTAAGAAAATAAACATAATACTCCCACTAGCTTTCAGGAATACTTAGAAATTATCTTATTTCAATTATAAATCAAAACTTAGATTTAATAATTAAACATAATAATAATCTCCTAGATGCATGCATTTATCCATTCATGGATTATTGCACTTTGTACACTTCTAAAGATTTATTTGAATTCAAAAACTCCTTTTGATTACCTACCGTCCTCGCTCAAGTAATTACTCAAGAAAGAGTTTTATATTCCATTGTCAATTTCATTAAATATGACAATCATAATCTTTATATATTTAATGTGTTTAGAAAAGAATATTCAATCACAATTAATTGCTTAAGTGTGATTAATAATCTTGTCATAAGACATGCATTAAATATATGTACAAAATTTGTCCATATGATTTCCACACAAAGATTTAAACCACTAGGGTTTTTCTTCTCTTGAAGAAACTCATCTACATTAATATAAACCAAACTTTCATAGTTGATTTATCTTTATGGACAGCATCTCAACATTCATAGTATGAGCAATTTACCACAATTCAATATTTTGTAAATGCATCATTATGATTAACAGGCTTACATTTATCCTGTAATTCATATTTCTCAGCATATCAATCAAATATCTAAGATATCCTTGCGGATCTATGAATGAGAATTTCATCATATTGAGGTCTATCATTTTCATGTTTAGCCTTATCATGATATTTACTAGCGTGTTTTTTTTAGAAGATTATGTATCTTGTAATTTTATCTCTACAAGATAAAACCCTCACTTGCCTTTTGTAATTTATAGACAATCTATAAATATTTAGCAAGTAGAGCAACACTTAATTGTCTTCTTTTGGGATATTACAAATACACATTGACAGTTTCTGACTTTCGTTTGTTAATAACCTACTCATAAGCAATTTAACAAAATCAGAACTTCATTTTTAAGACTTAATGTGATTCATCACATTCCATAATTTATGGTGTCTTATTTAATCTTCTAGGTTGGAGTTTTATTGAGTATATTCAATCCATACTCAATTTTTCTAACCTTGATAACTTTAGGAAGAAAAGAAGTTATAGTTATCTTGAATCAAACTATATAAATAGAGTTTGATTCTTCTAACTGAACATCCCACTTGACATTGTGGTATTTCATTAGAATTAATTATATAAGATAATCCATATGTAAGATAACCATATACTCTTTGGCTTACCTATTTACCAACCAAGTCAAACCTAATGGTATAATAGAATTTTCAAGCTAATTGCATACTTTATAACACAAGTACTCTTTGACCAAGTGATGCGTGGTTTTGCGACCTTACAACAGGTTTTACCTCTCGAGGGATCTCAAGAGGCTTACAACCCCACCAGGCAGTGTACCTGACCGATGTAGTATAGTGTAATGGTAAGTACGGGGGATTGATCGTTCTCCACAGGGAATAGTGTTCGTTAGGTATGAAAAACTACTCTAATAGGTCTAAAGGTTGAGGAAGATTCTTTTTATGTTTTTATAATTTTTATGAAAGCAAGTAAAATCTCGGGTTTGAAGGAGTGGGCGGAATTAGTTGCTAGTCAACTAACCCAAATTACTACGAATGCAAATAAAATAAATAACAAAAATGAAAAGTTTGGTGGAAACTTATATGTAGAGAAATGTGTTTACTTAGATTTCCTTACTCCCTAACTATCTTTTACCGGTTGATTAGTGTGTATTAGTCGCGTGGATGACAGGTGCATTCCTTAATACCATTCGTGGGGTGGCGTACGTACTTCCCCAACTCTACAAGCTCCTACTTCACTCCTATGTCGAGCCGGCTAGGAAGCTCCTAACATGGGATCACTAGAATTCGCTTGTGCATTAAATACAACCATAAAAACCTTTAGTACGCATTTGGTTCATGTTTCTTAAGACGTTCAAGCAAGTTACCGAATAGGAAGTTAGCCAGTTTTCTTAAGCCTAACATAGATAAACAATCATCCAATACAACTAACAACACACTAATAACCAATAATCAATAGCTAGGTTTCATTAGATCTAAGCAAACACAAGATAAATCTAGCCTAACATGTTAAACAAAAGACAAGAATAAGATAGAATCAAACAACACATAGACATATTGAATGATTAATTGATAACTTATCTTTCAATGTAACATGGAAGATCTCAAGGCAAAAAGCCTTGAAAAAGAAGCTAAAATCGTCTTAGGGTTTTCTCCCAAAATTCCACACACTAAGTTCCACCTGATGACAAAAAATTAGAAAACTATATATAGATTTTTGGATCTGACGGCGTCACGTTATGGAGTGTGACGCCGTCACCTCGCCGCTTTTAGGGTTCCCGGATGACCTTCTTGACGCCGTCCCTCTTTAGCTCTTCAAAAATCCATTCTGGCTTATCAAGGCTTGACGCCGTCGAACCTTGAACGTGACGCCGTCCCTCTTTGATTTAAGCCGTGACGCCCTTGATCAGGTTAAAGCGTGACGCCGTCATAATTCACATGCTATTTTCACTGGCTTATCATGAGTAAATTTCACGTCCACCTTTTCTTGCCAAGGCATGACGCCGTCTGGGGTTAATTGTGACGCCGTCATAGGTAACTTTTAGCCGATTTTTGAGACTTTGCCGTTTCCTTCACTTTTATGCTCCAAAAACGTCCAAAATGCCTCCTTTTCCAGATTTCTCCTCAAAAGTACCTAAAATGACAAAAGGAACGATTTAGGGCAATATTTGATCAAATAAATACGATTTAGGGCTTAAATGACCCCTTAAAAGCGGTACACTTTTCGCTTCATCAAATACCCTTACACTTGAGATTTGCTTGTCCTCAAGCAAATGCGCTTTTATTCTAATCAAAATACAAGTTAGGGGTCATTTAATGCAAACATAAAAGTAATTACAACAAATAATCGTTCCACTTCAATCATAATAAGCACGGAGATTACATACTAGCACCTCACAAGTAGTGTTTAGATACTCACATCTCTCAAGTGTCATCAAAATAAATCTCATAAATGAAAACGGATAATATCTCTCACTACCTGTCATAGCAAATAGATTACCATAGGCTTGGGAAAGGATCGAAAACCTCCTCCACTAGGCGTAAGCACCAAAGATAAACTATCAAAGAGGGCTTTTAAATGGGTTATAACGTTAGGTGTAGGGAAAAGGAAAACACGGTTTTGTTGGATACGGGATATTTTACTGGTGGCGAGTTAAAGATCTTGATTAATTACATGTACTATACAACGTTGCTAAGCCAAGACTAGACTCGATCTTAAGCTAGAAATGAAATAACAAAATAACAAAAACATAAAACAAACATAAAATGAAACGGGATGGTAGTCCGTATGTTTTTTCTATTTTTCATTTTCTCATTTTTTTTTGTATTTTTCTTGATTTTTTTTTTTTTTTTTTTTTTTTTTTTTTTTTTTTTTTTTTGCATACACTTTTGCCCTACCATCCAAAATAATACATCATAGGGGCATTGCATCCCCCTTACACTTGAACTTTTACATAACTTTACAAGTAACTATTCTAATGACTCGAATTAAGATAATTAAAACACTTGGAGTACTTTTAAAACATTTAGCACATATTGGGGTAATAAATGATGTTCTTCCCCATTACTCCATTACACTAGTACTTTACCCATGAGTCCCAATCGTCCCAAAACAATATGTACAAGGATATGACTCGACTTAGCAACCATGTAATCAACTAGATAATTAACTTGGGTTTAAACAAATGTTGTAACAATAATGCACTAAAAATGAGTACATACAAGGTAGGCTAAGGCGATTTGGGTGTACATTTTAGTGGGGTGTAACAAATTCTTCCTTTAAGTAAAATGCTTAAAAGTTGAAACGAAAAGATAGGCTCTGAGGGGTGTACTAGGGGTATCGTGTACTAAAAATGAGTACAACGCAAAGGGTGTGGGAGAATTACTTGACCAATGTAGCCAATGTAATTATAACAAAAACACAGGTGTAAAACAACGGGTTAATCCTAATGCCACTTATCATGTAGTAAATCTAACTACACGAATGTAGTCTCACTTGTGGCCTCGGAATGGTCCTAACGCAAGTTCTAGAATCTAAGTGCTACCGGTACACACATCATAGCATAAATGCTTTTCCTACCAATTCTAGGGGCGAACCTCACATATTTGGGGTGGAAAATTTTTTAGTGGTACGGTTTTTGTGCTAGTCATATAACTCCTATCCGTGAGACGCTCATTAAGATCAAAGTTTCACTCCTATATGTTGTAAAAAATTTTAAATTTGGCACTAAAATTACCTTAACAAGTATTTCTCTCAGTTTTATTACACATCTACTATTAAACAAACAAAAATCAAGCGTAATAGCATTCTCTTAATCGTACTTTTACCCTCCCCTTACACTTAATATGAACATTGTCCCCAATGTTCAAATAACAAGATGTAAAAGTAAAAAGTAAAAGAATGAAATCAAATACTCCCCTGATTCGCTCGGTGGATAATGAAATTACACGGTTAAATCTTCCTCCAAGGAGAATGTTGAAGCTCCATGACTAATGCATCGCCAAAAGCTTGATCCAAAAACATTTCCTTGTCCAAAATAACCTGTTAAATCTGAGAAAACAAACACGAAAACCTGCATAACATCGGCGGGATAAAATCTATATATAAGGATATAATGCTTGTGGAATGATAATTTTGCAGATTCCTGGAGATTATAAGTTGGAGATTTTAATAAAAACTTTTTATGAAAACAAAACTTTCAAAAATTTCTGAAAATTAAATCTGACGCCGTCAGGTTATAAACCCTGACGCCGTCAGAAATGACCTGACAAAAATTCTCATTTTAAGTTTCCGGAAAATTTCTGGAAAAACCTTTACCTTACTTCCTGGAAATCCTGCAAAACATCATTATGACTCGATACAAGCATTTGACTCAAACAAATACTAATATGCATGCTTATATCTCATTGTTATCGTTCATGTTCAATCTTGTTCTTAAAAACAAATTTGGATTTCCCTTACACTTATCTTTTGCAAAATACCTTTATATGTAGTTAAGACGAAGTTAAAAACAAAATAAAGCATTTTCACAATTTATATTTGAGACATGAACAGTAAACAAAAAGAATAAGAAATGCATACGGAAACAAATAAAATTAAATAAACAAACAATCAAACAAATAAAGCAAATAAAGCTTGGGTTGCCTCCCAATAAGCGCTTGTTTTTGTTCGAGTCACGAGCCTGACTCTACCCTTATTTAACAAAAATAGGGGAGGTTTTCCCTACACTTAGGATTAAGTGCGGGTGAAAGTAGCGATACACACCATCTTGGTGGAAGTATGCCGCGTGAGGAAAGAGTGGTGGATGAATTATATACTCAAAGGGGTGTGCTCCTTTCATCATAACCTTACCTAGTTCACTTTGGTCAATGGGTGAATTAAAGTTTTCTCCTAAAAAGGGATCATTTTCTAACAACTTCGAGAGACTCCTAATTGGGAATCCATCTTGACCCAATAGACCCGGTTTAAACCCATAATGTTTCTTGTGATCAATCACGAATGGGTGATGTAGACATGTAAGGTCATTTTTCACTCCTATATTGTCTTCCTCACTACAAGGCTTAATGTCTACTACCTTAAACTTAAGACTACCCGGACTATATGTTTTGATGGGTGGATCGGGACCTAATTCAATTCCTAAGTTCACATCTAAGGATGGAAGATTAGGTAACGGTTTTGGTTGAGGCTCCGGCTCATCAAAACTAGGAACTTCCATAGAACTAAAAGAAAGGTTGTGATCACTAAAAGCATTCAAACCTATTTCTTCTAGTTTTGTTTGGTCCAAGGGCTCTACCTCTATTGGGGTTCCTATAGTCTCCTCAACTTCTTCCGGGTAAGTCACCGGCGGTGTGTGTGCCTCAAATGATGGTAGGACTTGTGGGGTACTTGGTAGGCTTATGTTACTTACCTCATCATTCCTTGTGTCAAGACCACCTATATCCTCATCATGTGTTTTATTAGAATCTAACCCTAACATTTTCCCTAGTATCTCAAGTGCTTCTCTAGGCATCTCAACTTCTATATCCGAATCATAAGGATCATCCTCAATATTCTGACTGCTATATTCAAATTGCCCAAAAGATTCATCATGTGTTTCTTGAGATTCATCGTCATCGATCATAAAACCTAGGTCTTTTTTATCAATGTGATCATGCTCGGCAAAATCCTCCATCACATCAAGGTAACCTATGTGTTCATCCTGTATTATGGTAGTACCTAACCATGACATGCAGTTAGGTGGCTCAACTCTACCCTCATCCCCAAACAAACTTGTTTCATGATCCTTGAAATTTGTGGTCAATTGACTTGTATTAATGTTTGTTGGGTTGTCTACCATATAATAATATTGGGCACAATTCTCAATAGCTTCCCATGCTTTCTCAGCACTTAATTCCCTAATATCCCTGCCGGCAATATGGTAAATGTCCCTTTGGGCATGTCGGTCAACATGATTGTAAAAGATTTGAGTTAGGGACCAAAAATCGAAGTTATGATGAGGGACTTTTTGGAGTAAATATTTAAAACGAGTCCATGCATCATAGAGAGGTTCATCTTTATGTTGTTTAAACATCAAGATGTCATATGGAGTGGGTGAATTACGTGGTTGGTGGTATGGTGGATTCGCGTTCTCCATAATGGTGAACGGAAGAGTCAATGGAAAGGTTTTTACGAACAAAGACACAAAGAAAAGATAGACTACTAGAAAGCTAATAAAAAGAAAATAAAAATCTCACTAGATAGGAATCTAATGAGTAGACCTAATAAAAATAAAATTCAACCTAAACAATAACTATTCCCCGGCAGCGGCGCCAAAAACTTGATGCGTGGTTTTGCGACCTTACAACAGGTTTTACCTCTCCAGGGATCTCAAGAGGCTTACAACCCCACCAGGCAGTGTACCTGACCGATGTAGTATAGTGTAATGGTAAGTACGGGGGATTGATCGTTCTCCATAGGGAATAGTGTTCGTTAGGTATGAAAAACTACTCTAATAGGTCTAAAGGTTGAGGAAGATTCTTTTTATGTTTTTATAATTTTTATGAAAGCAAGTAAAATCTCGGGTTTGAAGGAGTGGGCGGAATTAGTTGCTAGTCAACTAACCCAAATTACTACGAATGCAAATAAAATAAATAACAAAAATGAAAAGTTTGGTGGAAACTTATATGTAGAGAAATGTGTTTACTTAGATTTCCTTACTCCCTAACTATCTTTTACCGGTTGATTAGTGTGTATTAGTCGCGTGGATGACGGGTGCATTCCTTAATACCATTCGTGGGGTGGCGTACGTACTTCCCCAACTCTACAAGCTCCTACTTCACTCCTATGTCGAGCCGGCTAGGAAGCTCCTAACATGGGATCACTAGAATTCGCTTGTGCATTAAATACAACCATAAAAACCTTTAGTACGCATTTGGTTCATGTTTCTTAAGACGTTCAAGCAAGTTACCGAATAGGAAGTTAGCCAGTTTTCTTAAGCCTAACATAGATAAACAATCATCCAATACAACTAACAACACACTAATAACCAATAATCAATAGCTAGGTTTCATTAGATCTAAGCAAACACAAGATAAATCTAGCCTAACATGTTAAACAAAAGACAAGAATAAGATAGAATCAAACAACACATAGACATATTGAATGATTAATTGATAACTTATCTTTCAATGTAACATGGAAGATCTCAAGGCAAAAAGCCTTGAAAAAGAAGCTAAAATCGTCTTAGGGTTTTCTCCCAAAATTCCACACACTAAGTTCCACCTGATGACAAAAAATTAGAAAACTATATATAGATTTTTGGATCTGACGGCGTCACGTTATGGAGTGTGACGCCGTCACCTCGCCACTTTTAGGGTTCCCGGATGACCTTCTTGACGCCGTCCCTCTTTAGCTCTTCAAAAATCCATTCTGGCTTATCAAGGCTTGACGCCGTCGAACCTTGAACGTGACGCCGTCCCTCTTTGATTTAAGCCGTGACGCCCTTGATCAGGTTAAAGCGTGACGCCGTCAGAATTCACATGCTATTTTCACTGGCTTATCATGAGTAAATTTCACGTCCACCTTTTCTTGCCAAGGCATGACGCCGTCTGGGGTTAATTGTGACGCCGTCAAGAGTAACTTTTAGCCGATTCTTGAGACTTTGCCGTTTTCTTCACTTTAATGCTCCAAAAACGTCCAAAATGCCTCCTTTTCCAGATTTCTCCTCAAAAGTACCTAAAATGACAAAAGGAACGATTTAGGGCAATATTTGATCAAATAAATACGATTTCGGGCTTAAATGACCCCTTAAAAGCGGTACACTTTTCGCCTCATCACCAAGTCAAAAGACATAACAGTTATAATCCCACTATACGTTATAAGTCATTGATCAACTCATTGACTTTATGTATATGTTTTAATAAAAGAAAAACATAACAAGTTAACGCCTTACTTTATATTATAAGTCTTGTATTAATTAAAATACTTCATGTTTGTGACTTTACAAAGAAAACATAAACATGTATAACTAAAGTAGTTATGAACACCCCTTCTTGGTTTCATTAATAATTTCAAGTTAATATACTACTCCATTTATTTATGTCATTCCGTGAATTATCCAACTTAAGAAACTGTAAAAGCATCCACGCCCGATCTCACGACAAGTGGAGATTTACCTTGAGATTACAATCTAGTTAAGTCTCACATAACGTAAATTGTAACTTCAAGTGTTTCTTTTAATTTGAATATCATAAGACATAAAAGTAGTGTTTGTTATAATCTTGACACATGTTCTATATAAGATAATCTTACACATTAAATGTATAAGTCCTATTAGAACATAGATCACTTACCTTGCGTTTAAGATAATCATATAATCATATTTCTATGTGTTGTTCCTTTGCACACAATAAATAATTCTCCCACTTGTGCATGGAACAATATCATGTAGCAGATAAACAACACGACACACGTTTGTTTATGTGATTCAATATGATTTGTGTCATAGAATTAACAAGTAGATGTAGGACTACTTTGTTTATGTAAGGAAACGCCCATAACTATCCTTAAAACATAAGTGTCTACAACTTTGAAACTAATTATCTTGAAGATAATATGGGTTACTACACAGGAAATAAAGCTTGTAGCTCCCACTGAATTAGAGAACATTACAATAATTCCATATTCAGTAACACAACACAACGCTCCCACTGGATTTGACAACATTAAAATTGTTTCATAACCAGTAAAAGCAAATAGTTGTGCTATTTACTTTCCTACATCTTGAATAAAACCCATACGTAACAATTACTTAGGTATTAAAAGAGTATTCTACTATGTATATGATGGATTATCCATCAATGCTATTAACTTGAAGAATTTTGGAATGCAATTTCTTCCTTAATAGGTCTACCATCCCCACAATGGTATGTAGCACCTTTAAAATGTTAAAGCACAACAACTAGATAAATAATTCTAGCTTGCCTTTTAACAATTTTGCGATAATCTGTCCAGCTTCTAATAACTCATATTTTCCATATAACCAAATGTCATGTTTGTTATAAAAGAATTCATTCACCAAATGAGGGTAATGAAATTTCTATGGAAAATAAGATGTGCAATTTTCTTAACTATTAAAGATTGCTATGAGTTATATTAGAATGTAGACAATTCTAATGTTCCTGTCATACCTTTCTCAATCATGAAAAGGAAAAGGATTGAGTCTCATTCTTCTCTCATGGAAAAGATACTTTGTGTGTCTTTTCAGTAAATTTTTCTTAATCAAACATTTGTTTGAAAACAGAACTAGATCAATTTACCAAAGCCCAAACTTCGTTTACGGTTTAGCGTTGCATTAATACGTTTAAAAGAATTAACAAAATTCAATTTTAGTATTTTCGATAATAAATCTTTAAGAAAATAAAATACCCGTTGGTAAATATTCATATAAACCATAGTATTTTCTTAAAGCTAGGATCCTAATTGACATAGTTCCATTACATCAGTTGATCTGCTAGTAATGAAAGTATTCAAGAAGGTACGAGTCGAACCTCAATTGCCAATATACAAATTGCAATTCCTAGAAATTATGGGATTTACATATTTGCCAACTTCAGTTGCAATGTAAGCATGTTTTATCCCCATCTCATGCCTTGAGTGATCAGATCTCACTATCAACTCAATTAAGTTAACCAACTTAAGAAACTGCAAATGCATCCATGCTCGATCTCAAGACAAATGGAGATTTACCCTTTGATTACCATCTAGCTAAGTCTCACATAACGTAAATAGTAATCTCAGGTGTTTCCGTTTCATTGGATGGCATATAACTCAAATTAAAGGGTAGTAGTTTTGATGTGTGTAATAAAAAAAATATGTACAAAGATGTCATGCATTCATCTTGTATCATATGTTTCAAATAAAAAACTTTTACTCATTAGTTTCTTTACTAAGCATAAATCAACAAAGTTTTAATTGAGGCGTTGTGAAACTTACAACTTTGCCTTAAAATGCTTCGTACATATAATGGTTATACTTGGTAGCTCCAAATATGACGCACAAGCAAGCGGAGAGACAGAGTGGAGTCTCTTTAAGGCCACAATTTAATGCGAAACCAACCTAATACTCACCTTATAGTTTGTCATAATGGGTGAGCCGTTCTAACCATTTAGTACAGTCGCATCAATCAATTAAAAGTTTAAGATTTTAATGCTTAAATCAAATTACACCATTATTAAGTCCAGTTTATTTTTTATTCTAAAAATTACCCTTTTGCTTACAATCATGTCACAAACATATATAAACAAATACGCAATTAATAAAAATAAAAGACTTAAATAATGTACATGCTAAATAAATCAATTAACATGTATATATTAATCTAAGACTTCCATTGGTTTTCGAGCTAGGTACCAATGGACCACATACACCAATAATTGGTTGCGTAAGCCCTACGATAAATATATACAATAACACACATAATTGATTTAATTTAACGATTTAAATGGGGTCTTCCCAATTTTAGGTCTTCCCTAATTATATAATTAATTAACCTTTTAGTAATTAAACATGTCTAACAATTTTATTACTAAAACCCTAATTAATTAATTTCAATCGCATAATTATAGCATGTAATCCAAACACGTAACAATTACATCAAATTCATATCAAATACAATATAATCCATGACAAAACATGCATGTTTTCATCTTGGATTCCCACATAGCACTTATTATAACAATACTTAAGTCATAAGGATCGCATATCAATTAATGACATATAAAAAAATATTCATTAATAATCACATAAAAAATATTGCATGCAACCTAGGGTTTCTACAATTTTTACAAAACCAAAACAAAAAAAACAAAAAAAAAAAAAAAAAAAAAAAAAAAATTCTTGGATGAACAGTAACATGAATAGTGTTCGGTGAACAGTACGTGCAGTAAAAAAAAAATATTTTTAGGGTTTCAAAAAATTAAAAACTAGAAACCATAAAACATGCAGTAATCAATCAACGATTCAATTTTTATGTGTTTCGGTAATTAATTACACAATATTAATGGCTCATGATGCCACTGTTGGTATTTGAATATCATAACAATTATATATAAACATGTAAACATCATCAAAGCATGCAGCGGAAGTAAGAATCATAATACTTGTAATTAGTTAACCGAATTAAAAGAATATGCGTACCTTAACGATTTCTAGCTAAACAAGAAATCAATCAAATCAATTAGGGTTTATGAAAAACCCCAAATTAAGATCAAATCATAAACCCTAATAAATTAGGGTTTATGTGTGAATCGACTAATATATAGTCGAATAGGGCAAGTCACCAAAATCCAAAGTAGGATTTCTCTACGTTCTTGTACACACGTATTAGTAGCGATTCGATGTGAAAAGCTAAGGTTCTTGAATCACAAAATAACCAAAACACTTTTGTTTGTGTGTTAGAAAATCGATCCCTATAGGAATAGGGGAGACGATCGGTTACAACACAAGAGGAGGAAAGAAGAGAAGAAGTTAGGGTTCTTTGGTGATCAAGATTAGAAAAGAATGAATACAATGAGTTTGTATTTATACTAACAGAATCTTGGAGACCAAGTTAGGGTTGGAAACCCCTAACCCTTCTATTCGACCGATTTAGGGAATCCAAGAGGGATTCCGGATCCTTCTTGGCTTATTTCCATAAATACGTTTCTCTACACATTTAACGACCGTTAGTCAATTCCGTTAAATACTAACGACCGTTAAGTACTTTATTTATTTTGTGATTAATAATTAAATATAACATTTTATATATTAATTATTTTAACATCGACTCTCATACGTAAAGTGTGCAATCCCATAGGCTCGTGTTCAAATCCGGTCATACTATATTAAATATATCCACAAAAACTAACACTAACTTGGTTGCTGATAAGGTTGTTGTTACTACCAAGAACAATGATGATGAACAGTATGTATGGGAGTCTCAAGCCGGAGGGTCGTTCACTGTCACTAGGGACACTTCTGGTGAGTCCCTTGGCAGAGGTATTGCTGCTGACTAAAGCCAGAGGGTTGTTCTTTATTTCTGTTGCAGCGACCAAAAGAAAGTAGAATCTCCTCAAAACAACATACTCGATATCGAAATTGATGCTGACTTGAAAAATATGCTTGAAAAAGAAAATGAAATATGCTTGAAAAAGAAAATGAGTTGGTCAAATCAGAAATCGGTAAGAATCCCGTTCACTCTCAACTTCACAGTGCCTCTCCAATTTAACTCACCATCAGTCAATTCTGTTTCCTTTTAGTCCAAGTTATTTTATTAATTTTTGTGATGATTGATTATTTCTATTCCACAGATTTAAAGTCCCTTAAGAAGGAAATAATGAGGTCTTGGTCAATGTTATCAGTAAAACAGTCTAATGACAAGAGTAGATCCGTCTGCATTTTAAAAATGGTAAATCAGTAAATTATAAAAATATTGTGCAATGTACTTACCTTTGATTTAAAACTGCTCCAAAGAACCATAATCTACAAATACGATCCCTTTATACAAATTATGAGACTATTGTTGACTCATCGATATTATAAGTTATACCCTTTCTATTGGTATTGGGAAAAATCACCTCATAAGCGGAGCAGATTGTGGCAAATATGTACCCCATTTTGACTTTGATACCCCTTTATCTGTAATTACTAAATTAGTATGCAGTCTTTTGCAACTTGCCCATATGTAGAAATTTTTTAGGATCATCTAAGCTCTTTGTAGTTTGTACAATTTAGTTTCTGTAATGTTATATGATATATTAAAACATGGATGGGACTTGCATTAGTTGCTTAAATGATAGATTAGTGATGTGATACTTAGTGATATACTAGTATATATTAATCCACCATTTGCACTAACTGTATACTGACAAGGGTATTTTTGTAATTACAATCCAAACAACTAATTTATAATTAAAAAAAACACACATAACACAAATTTGAGTGTGAAAACACAATTCATCCTCTCCACCATCGCTTATCATAACAACCAACCACCTTATACCACCGATGATAACAACCGCCGTTTAAACCACCGCCATTCAAATCACCACTATACCGACATAATTATAGCCGTTTAAATCAAAACCTTCAACCACCGTCTACTACCAGAATCACTATAGGAATCATAATCGATCATAAGAAGTTGTTAATGGAATTAGGTCAGTTGAAGATAAGATTGATGAAGAAGATGAACTTTTCAAATCATATTACACATGAATTTCAAGTAACTGTTATTTTTTTTATTTTTGATTAAATTGTAGAATTGTGAATTGAATATAATTGGCGCCAAGTGTTCGATAAAATTTAATTGTAAAATTTATTGCACACCAAGTGTTCGATAAAATGCATAGGTGTTTTTTTACATGTGAAATACAATTGGCGCCACCAAACTCGATAGTTGAGTGTCATTAGGCTTGCAAATTGGGGTTAAGATTCTATAAACACTTGAAATACAATTGGCGCCACTAAACTCGATAGTTGAGTTATTCTATGCATTGTTAGAATTGTGTGCGAAACGATGGAGTGATATGCCTTCCTAGTTGTTTGCTACCATCTCAACATTCTTGTAAACACCAACATTAAAATAAGTTACATAAATATAATGGTTCAAATAGACGACTGATCTTTGAATAAGAAATTCGCCTTAAATTTAAATTGCATTTATACCAGTTAAAACCTCCCAAATCTCAATAACTTATTTCAAGCCATCGACACGAATCGAGTTATGAGCAAATTTCTTCACATGTGAGGGTATTTGATACCTTATTTCCTCCCATGTGAGGGTATTTGATATTGTTAATACAAATATCGTCCAAAAAACGTTATTTATATTTTACGATCTTTGCTATATTTTGTTAACGACAATTATAAACTTTATTTTAGCAAAACATAAATCTAGTTAAGTCTTTTGTATATATAGTTACAAGTCTTTCTTAAACAAAAATAGATTTTAACAGAAGTTACAAATTGTTTGTTCATATATAGCATTTTAGTCATTTTAAGAAAAGTGCCACATTATGTGTTAAAAACAAATAAAGTGCCACATTAGGTGTCAAAGTAAAATTAGTAAGTTTTACAAATAATAAAAATGTGTCTTATGATAACACAAACATTTTTAGTAACTCATTAACTTACTAATTACTTCTTAAACAACATCATTTAACTAGCAACAACATTCATTTTACAAGTTTACTTTGTTAAACTTTTTAATCAAAATGAAAATACATTTTTACATCATTGCATGGATCATTCTACTCTAGATTGCATATCATTTTAGGATCCTTGAAAGATATGGTAAATATTTTTGTTAGATTTGATATGGTAAATATTTTGGTTATATTTGATTAAGATTTTGAAGATCTCATGTCAGGTCCCGACGGAACCAAAATTTTACAAGGACGGAACCAATTTTTTGGTTCCGCCTGATCCGTGGCTTGCTAGCACAGTTTGCCTATAAATAGCAAGCCACACCATGTTGTTTTCTCATCACTTACAAGCATAAAAATAACATACATTCTCTCATTCATCATTCCTTATTTCTAACTCATTCATATTTCATTTTAGTGAGCTTCTTTTGTAGCAAGAAGATCAAAGCATCATTTAAAGACTTACAAGCTTCAACAGTGTGTTGCAAAGTCTTGTTTGTTCATCACAGTGTGAATTGTTATTATTCATACATCATTGTTTGTACCAAACTATCATAAATCTCTGTAGTGATCGGTTAGTATTTTAGTCCTCAAAATACGTAGTGTGACGGGAGTGGTTGTGCCCTTGTAAAAGAACTCGACATCTAGCTTTGTGTTGGAAATAGTGTATAAGCGACATGTAAAGGTTTTCTCCGCCGGATAAAGGAGCTTGTTGATTAGTGAAGGATACTCTCGAGTTGGATACTCGGGGAGTGGAGTAGGGCAAGGAAAAAGAGTCCTTGTAGACCGAACCACTATAAACCCTCGTGTTATGGTTTGATCGTTTCTTTCTTTACTTGCATATTACTTATTGTTTATTATTTACATTAGTTGAATTCACATCAAGTTCTCAAAGTAAATTAATTTTAAAAATAGTAAAACTATTCAACCCCCCTTCTAGTTTTCCACAATTGGCATCAGAGCTACGTTACTCAAGATTTTTAAAATATAATGTATTTTAAAACTTGGAACGATCCATGGATTTTGAAATTTTCAAAGAAGGGCAATCTATGCAAAGACCACCACTATTTGAACCAAATGGTTTTATCTATTGGAAAAACCGCTTTGAAACTTATGTGAAATCAAAAGACATGGATCTATGGTATATAATTATAGAAGGTGATCAGAAAGCTATAATAAAAGATATCACAAGTGGTCGGGATGAGGATACTTCACTTGCTCGTCATAGTGATGAGAAAAAGAAGTTGATTGCTAAAAATAATGAGGCAAAAATGATGCTTTACAATGCTCTACCTAAAATGGAGTATGAAAGAGTCTTGTGAAAACGTAAAGGGGGGTGAATACGTTACCGTTTTAAAATCTTAAAACTTGTTGTATCAAATAACCGATCAAGCTTGTTGTAATATGAAAAATACTAATTTTAGTTTATGACTAATATAAGCATACACTAGTTGTCACACAAGTTGTCACACAAGCATAACCATCAAGTCACGGCACAAGCAATAATATAATGCAAGTATAAAAGTAAAGCAGTAAGTAAAAGAAAGTGCAAACTGGACACGAGTATTTATAGTGGTTCGGTCACGGATCTCCTCTCCGCCCTACTCCACTCCCCGAGTACCCAACTCGAGAGTTACTTCACTAAATCAACAAGCTCCCTTCTCGGCGGAGAAAAACCTTACAAACGTCGCTTACACTTTTTCTGGTACAAAGCTAAATACCGGGTTCTAGTTCGAGGTAGAACCAACCTAACATCACCTATACAATATTTCCAACACTAAGCTAGATGTCGAGTTCTTTTACAAGGGTACAACCACTCCCACTATGTTTTATGGCCCAACATAAAAACCTTGTGTTTTATGGCACAAACACATAAACCATCTAGTCTAGTTTGGTGAATATGTTGTGATGATACAGTGATGTTTACAATGATGATCCATTACACAAATGTCTAATGGATATGAATGACTAATCTAAATGAACTTCCATTGATAGGAAGCCTTCAATGGATGAAGATCACAAGTTCCCTAAGCTTGTTGTGATAGATCTTCATAAATGTATGCTTGTAGTGGATGATGACTCAAGATCTCTGAGCTTGCTTCACAGGATCATTTCGGGAGTATGCTTACAACATAATGAAAGTTAGAAGCATTATGATCATGATAATGAGGGTGATTAATGTATGTTACTACTGATCTAAATGTATGAGAATATAGTAGAGAGAACGTGTGTTCAAGTAGTTTTAGAAATGAGTGAACAATGGGCTGCTATTTATAGCCAACAAGCTCAGCAACCCACGGATCAGACGGAACCAAAAAATTGGTTCCGTCCTTGTTATTTTTTGGTTCCGCGGGTGACTGACACAGTATCTACAAAATCTTTCCAAAATCTACCTAAGATCTTTACCAAATCTTTCCAAAATATTTTCTAAGATCTTTCCAAAGTCCAAGTAAGATATCATCATAGATTTCCAAAATCTTTGCAAATCTTGTTCAAATCTTTCCAAAATATTTACACAATCTTTCCAAGATATCTTTTGTGATCTTTCAAGATTTTGATGACACTATGCATGAGGTAATAAAACCATTTTCATTTTGATTAAAATGTAAACAAAAGTTTGTTTGTAAAATGTATTACTTAACTAGTTAATATATGTTTAACAAGTTGTACCATGTTAGTTTATGTGTTACTAAAAATGTTAAACTACTTATGCTATTATAGGACTTAAGTTATTATGTCATTAACATCATCTTTAGAAGTATGTAAACACATTTGTCTTAGTTTGACACCTAATGTGGCACTTATCCTATTTTGACACCTAAAGTGCACTTTGACACCTAATGTGGCACTTATTCTATGAATATAACTTAGGAAGCATGATGTACAAGTAAAAATACTTGTATATACAAAATGTAAAGTGAGTTCGAAATAGAATGATTAACCTTTTAAAATACTTAATGACTCTAAACGTATTTTAAACATTCTAAATGATTTGTTAAGGGGTTTGATCATAATGCCACATAACAAACATGTACGAACCTGTGTTGTAGCATACGAGGACTTGAGGTGTTGAATGTATGTTGAGACAAAATATGATTACGAGTAACTTGTACATTTTACGTTATGTATCAAGTTACATGTTTGTCATCAATCAAAACAAACAAGACTGTATAGATTAAATATCGTATTATTTGCATTAACAAGTCTTTATGTGTAAAACCGCTAAATAAATTTGGCAATTTTTAATAATCACTCATCAAGGAAACTCACAATTCAAGGATAACAAAATTGATCTTCTTGTTCAACAATATGAACAATTTGTTATCCCTGAAGATGAGATCATTGATAGTGCATTTGCTAGGTTTAACACTATCATTACTTCCCTCAAAGCACTTGATTAATCTTTTTGTAGTAAGAACTTTGTCGGGAAATTTCTTAGAGCACTCCATCCAAAGTGGAGAGCAAAAGTGACGGCCATTGAAGAATCTAAAGATCTTCCAAGCATGTCACTTGACGAGCTAATTGGAAACCTCAAAGTTCATGAAATGGTAATGGAAAAGGCTTCGGAGATAGTTAAGGGTAAAATGGAAAAAGTCAAATCCATTGCCTTGAAAGCTGGAATGGACTCAAGTGATGACGAAGAATCTAGATCGGGTAGTGAAGATGAAGAATATTCCGTGGCCGTAAGAGATTTCAAAAAATTCTTTAGAAGACGAGGAAGGTTCGTAAGACAACCTCGAGAAGACAAGAAATCCTTTAGAAAGGATCGTGATGACAAGAAAGGAAAAAGCGAAAGAAAGTGTTTTAGGTGTGGAGATACAAGTCATCTAATAGGAGATTGTCCCAAGCCACCCAAAAACAAGAATCAAAGGGCTTTTGTAAGTGGTTCTTGGAGTGGAAGTGAAGATGATGACGAGGAGCCAAAGAATGACGAAATTGCTCTCATGGCTCAAGACTCAAACGAGGTACACTCTGACTCATCTTATTCTTCTATTGATGATGATACCTTGCAAAAGGAATATAACAAACTGTGTGAACTTAGCTTAAAAATCATAAACAAAAACAAGTTTTTGAAAACCAAAAAGGAATTTTTAGAAAATGAAGTTTATGAGTTAAAAGAAAAAGCAAAACGTTTAGAAAAGAGTAAAGCTATTGACGAGGTATGTACACCATGTCAAGAGCTTAGACTTGAATTGGAGAAACTTAAAATCACACAGGATGCACTTATCAAACAAAACTCTAAGTTCAAAAAGTTTGATAAAAATATTTGTTGTGCAGATGAAATAATGAAAATCCAGAAATTACCATACGATAAACTGGACTAGGATTTATGAAATTAGGAGATTTAAGTAGTCTAAAGAAACAAGCCAAAAAAACTACAAGAAACTATTCCAACTGTCTCAGGAACCCACGGATCAGACGGAACCAAAAGTTTGGTTCCGTGGGTACCTCAGCAGAACAGAAAGCTTGTAAGTCGGCTCGTACTGAGTTTGTTAAAGTCACAAAGAACCTAACACTATTACAAATGAAACTAAACAAAAACCAGCTGTTACAATAGGATTAGGACTTGCTAAAAATGAGTATAGATCCAAAACTACTCAACAGAGGCCTAAAACACCTATTCCCAAACGCCCCTTTCCAAAAAGCAACTACAACGCACAACCCAACTATCAACACAATGGTTGGAATCAAAACTTCCCAAGGCACTATCAAACTCCTAACTACATGCCATGGAACTCATATCCATCATTCCCATACATGAACCAAGTAAATGGGATGTTTAATCAAAATGGACCCATGAGATATTGGGGACCAAATGCTTGAGTTTTTATTTAACTTAGGTACGCTTGAAAGTCGGATTGGAACCAGACGAGTGGATCAAAGATAACGGTTGTTCAAGGCATATGACGGGTAACAAGAATCTCTTCTCAACCTACCAAGATTATGACGGAGGTAATGTTACTTTTGGTAGCAAATTGAAAAGCAAAATCATCGGAAAAGGTACTATCTATCATGACTCTCTTTCTATTGATGATGTTGCTCATGTTGATAATCTAGGATTTAACCTTCTTAGTATTAGTCAACCATGTCGTAAAAAGTATAATGTCCTTTTTAGTGAAAACGAAAGTAAAATACTAAAAGACCGAATAACCATAGCAAAATGTGTTTTGAAAAACAACGTATACGTTATGAAAATTGATAAAACATCTAAAGATAAACTTTGTCTCACCTCTTTAGATAATTCCTCAACTCTTTGGCATAGACGTCTAGGACATGCTAATATGAGACTTATCCAATTTCTATCATCAAAAGAACTCGTTAGAAACTTACCCAAGTTGAAATATGACCAACACTTTTGTGATGCTTGCAAAATTGGAAAACAAGTTCATAATAGCCATAAGGCTAAAAGTATGGTGTCTACATCTAGGTGTCTAGAACTTCTGCATGGTCCATCCGCTATACAAAGTTATGGAGGTAACTTCTACACTTTGGTCATAGTAGATGATTATTCAAGATACACTTGGACAAAAATTTTGAAAAGTAAAAACGAAGTTGTCGATAAATTTGAAATTCTTGGTAAGAAAATTCAAAACCAACTAGGTAGTCGCATTGTGTCAATTAGAACGGATCATGGTCGTGAATTTGATAATGAAATACAATTTGGAGCTTTTTGTGATGCTAATGGCATAACACATAACTTTTCAGCTCCTCGTACTCCTCAGTCAAACGGTGTAGTAGAACGTAAAAACCGGACACTTCAAGAGATGAGTAGAACAATGCTTAATGAACAAAACATACCACAAAAATTTTGGTGTAACGCCGTTGACACATCAACCTACATTTTGAATAGAGTTTTAATTCGACCATTTTTGAACAAAACTCCATATGAACTATATAGAGGTAAAAAGCCTACACTAGGTTACTTTAGAGTTTTTTGAAGCAAATGCTTTATTCTAAACACTAAGGATTATCTCACCAAATTTGACCCAAAGTCTTATGAAGGTGTATTCCTTGGATATTCACAAAATAGCAAAGCTTACATTGTTTTAAACAAAGAAACTTTAAGAGTCGAGGAATCGTTGAACGTAACATTCGACGAAAGTCCACCTCCTTCTAAGACATCACCTTTGGTAGATGATGACTTAGTTGAAAGTCAACTTATTGAAAACCAAGAAAATCTAGATAATGACAAGGAAGATGAACTATTAAATAGAGAAATTGTCAATATCAAAGAATCTAAAATTCATCCATTAGATATTGTCATAGGAAAAATTAATGAAAGAACCTTAAGATCGAAAGTCCAAAGTCAAAGTAACTTCTTTTGTTTTGTATCAACCATTGAACCCAAAAATATAAATGAGGCTATAAAAGATGAATCTTGGGTCATAGTAATGCAAGAAGAACTTAACCAATTTGTTAGAAATGATGTTTGGACGTTAGTACCTCAACCAAAATGTCAAACTATAATTGGAACAAAATGGGTCTTTCGAAATAAAATGGATGAAAATGGTGTAGTGTCTAGAAACAAAGCTAGGCTAGTAGCACAAGGTTATAATCAACAAGAAGGCATTGACTACGATGAAACTTTTGCTCTGGTTGCTAGGCTCGAGTCTATTAGAATCTTACTTGCATATGCATGTGCACATGATTTTAAACTTTTTCAAATGGATGTCAAAAGTGCATTTTTAAATGGATTTATAAATGAAGAAGTATATGTCACAAAACCTCCGGGTTTCATCGATTTTGAAAAACCAAATCATGTTTATAAACTTAAAAAGGCTTTATACGGACTTAAGCAAGCACCAAAAGCATGGTATGATCGACTTAAAACATTCTTAGTTGAACATAAGTATACTATGGGCTTAGAAGATAATACTCTCTATGCTAAGAAAAAGGATTTACATATTATCATTGTTCAAATATATGTGGATGACATCATATTCGGATCAACTTGTCAAGAGCTATGTGATGATTCTTCAAAAATCATGCATGACGAGTTTGAGATGAGTATGATGGGAGAACTAAACTTTTTCTTAGGACTTCAACTCAAACAATTAGAAGACGGGATATTCTTTAACCAATCTAAATACATAAAAGACATGCTCAAGAAATTTGGTCTTGAAGACTCTAAACCCATTAAAACACCTATGTCTTCGGAAACCAAACTCACCAAGGATGAAGAAGGTGACTCAGTGGATAACACTAAATATAGAGGAATGATTGGTAGTCTACTCTATCTTACGGCTAGTAGACCCGACATTATGTTTAGTGTTTGTCTATGTGCTCGCTTTCAAGAAGATCCTAAAACATTACATCTTGAAGCCGTAAAACAAATATTTAGATACATAAAAGGCACCACACACTTAGGATTATGGTATCCCAAAGGAACGGGTGTTGAAACCATAGTGTATGCCGACTCGGACCATGCCGGTGACTATGTTGATAGAAAAAGCACAAGTGGTATTTGTACTTTTGTTGGACATTGTATCACCTCATGGTTTTCAAAGAAACAAACGGCCCTCACCATCTCAACAACCGAAGCCAAATACATATCAGCAGGAAAAGCATGTCAACAAGCTCTATGGATGAAGAAAGCTCTTGTCGATTACGGAATTCAACTTAACGACATCCCTATCCTTTGCGACAACAAAGGAGCTATCAACCTCAGTAAAAATCCAGTTCAACATGCTCGAACCAAACACATTGAAATCCGTCATCATTTCCTTCGCGACAATGTACAAAAAGGAAACATCTCAATCGAGAAAGTATCCTCAGAAGATAACATTGCCGATATCCTAACTAAACCCCTTAAACGAGAGCCATTTAATCTTCTTATACTTGGACTAGGACTAATGGAACCTAATTTGTAGTTTTGATCTTAGCTTAAACCTTCGTTTAACCAAAATGACAAAACTGACCAAATCAAATTCTGGTCCCAAGGAACCCTTCGACAACACAGACGGAACCAAAATTTTGGTTCCGCCCAATCCGTGGGTTCCTGGGTCAGATTTTTAAACAGTTTAAACAACCACTCCCTTTCACAAATTAAAAACACACAACAACTCAAGCTCATTTCATACCATATCACTCTCACAATTAAGGCATCTCCTTCAACTAATCTTTGCTCAAAACACAACTGTAAGCTTCCTTACTACTTTTCTTTTCTCAATTCTGAGTCTAGGGATTCTATTTATTGCACAAAACCAAACTTGGGGATTATGCATTTTCTTAGATAGATCATGAAGTACATTTGTTAATTACACAACTAATTATGTTTCCCTAAGTTAGGAATTGCATCTTGTAAGACATTATCATGATTTACTAAAAACCACATGTCAAATTTTTGTAAAAACCTTCTCACAATTAGGACAAATAATTTTTCACGTTTTATGTTTAAAACATCACTTGCATAATGTCTCTTGAATGCTAAAGGAAGTACATAATTAATATGTATTTTCGGGTACATTCAATCGAAGCTACATTGAATTAGGAGCGTTTGGGTTATCTCTCATTTTGTTACAAAATTTCTAAAGAATTTCTTTTTATGCATTAAAAGAGTCGAGATAATCGCACCTCCACATCGTCTTCATGTAGGCACACACTAGAACATTAATATCAAAATTCTTATTATTTTTAACTAAAGCATAAAATATTTGTGTCTAGGAACAAACATGCCTCCCGCAACTCACTACGACCACAAAGACACTCTCAAATACATTCCCAAACATCATAAGACTAAGGGACTTACCGAGGCTCAAGTTAAAATCTTCAAAGCCTTAGAAAAACGTTACTTTCATGAGGGTAGAACCATAGATCCATCATTTCTAGAAGGTACAAACCTTCGTCAAGAACTTAAAACAATCAACTTTGATTGTCTCTTAGATATCGATGAACAAATTTGTCCTAGGTTCGTTCTCGAGTTCTATGCTAGTGTAATTCTCACAACTAATGATGATGGACTCATATCAATTCAATTCAAAGCAAACCAAAATGACTTAAACATACCTCTCCATCAATTTGCCGATGTCCTTGGACTTCCTTGTGAAGGTACATGCCTTTACTCGGACAAATGGTCCCTCTCAATCCTTGACACAATCGTTGATTCGTACTCCTCCATACCAAACACCTTTAGTTGACAAATAAAATAATCCGAGACCATATTTTCTTTGCTAGAGCTTGAGATACTAGGACAACCCGTTCGGGAAATGAAATCAACCGAGACCCATTTGGCATGGAACTCAATGAACTCAAACCTCAATTCAAGAAATGGGAAGAAGTCCTTAGGGCAAATGTCTTGTGTACCATTGGGAACCGTGATCATCTCAATGCTTGTCTTTGCTACATGCTCTATAATGTGTCAACTCGTCAACCTTTCAGCTTAGCCTACTATGTTGCC
Organism: Artemisia tridentata subsp. tridentata; assembly: GCA_021014915.2. Lineage (NCBI taxonomy): Eukaryota > Viridiplantae > Streptophyta > Magnoliopsida > Asterales > Asteraceae > Artemisia > Artemisia tridentata. The sequence continues at coordinate 93,943,034 of CP139506.1, read as the reverse complement.
AAAAGGATGGCTGACATACCCACTCAAGGAACCACCGCTCTTCCCTACGGGATGCTTCTCACCCGTCTCTTTAGAGCCTTTGCACCAATCCCACCTAATGCTAGAGGGTTATGTCTATTCTCTTATTGACCATATCTTTGTACCACTAACTGAAAAACGGGTAGGAATAACCAAGTCCAAAGGAAAACGTCCTCAACCTCCAACTTCCTCATCATCGTCCAATAGTGAGGAAGATGGACTTCCAAACTCTAAGCTCCCACCTTTTGAATGCTTCCGACAACTTCCAGTACTTGAAAACTAATCAGAAGAGTTCAAGCAAACAAGAGGGATGTTCAAGTGCATTGGAAGGTTCCACACCAAGATAAACAAGAAATTGGACAAGTAATGAGAGGTTTCATGAGAGTTTGGTACAATGTCCCAAAACAATGATGTATGGTGTTTTTCGTTATTCCTAGGATGTTAACTTGTTATTTGACGATTATGTGAACTAACCAAATGTCTTGCAGGTAGATAACATCTTGATGTTATCAATTTTCATTTTTGATGAAGCGAAAAGTGTACCGCTTTTAAGGGGTCATTTAAGCCCTAAATCGTATTTATTTGATCAAATATCGCCCTAAATCGTTCCTTTTGTCATTTTAGGTACTTTTGAGGAGAAATCTGGAAAAGGAGGCATTTTGGACGTTTTTGGAGCATAAAAGTGAAGAAAACGGCAAAGTCTCAAAAATCGGCTGAAAGTTACCTTTGACGGCGTCACAATTAACCCCAGACGGCGTCATGCCTTGGCAAGAAAAAGTGGACGTGAAATTTACTCATGATAAGCCAGTGAAAATAGCATGTGAATTCTGATGGCGTCACGCTTTAACTTGATCAAGGGCGTCACGGCTTAAATCAAAAGGGGACGGCGTCACGTTTAAGGTTCGACGGCGTCAAGCCTTGATAAGCCAGAATGGATTTTGAAGAGCTAAAGAGGGACGACGTCAAGAAGGTCATCCGGGAACCCTAGAAGCGGCGAGGTGACGACGTCACACTCCATAAGGTGACGCCGTCAGATCCAAAAATCTATATATAGTTTTCTAATTTTTTGTCATTAGGAGAGAGCTTAGTGTGTGGAATTTTGGGAGAAAACCCTAAGACGAATTTAGCTCCTTTTTCAAGGCTTTTTGCCTTGAGATCTTCCATGTTACATTGAAGATAAGTTATCAATTAATCATTCAATATGTCTATGTGTTGTTTGATTTTATCTTATTCTTGTCTTTTGATTAACATGTTAGGCTAAATTTATCTTGTGTTTGCTTAGATCTAATGAAACCTAGCTATTGATTATTGGTTATTAGTGTGTTATTAGTTGTATTGGATGATTGTTTATCTATGTTAGGCTTAAGAAAACTGGCTAACTTCCTATTCGGTAACTTGCTTGAACGTCTTAAGAAACATGAACCAAATGCGTACTAAAGGTTTTTATGGTTGTATTTAATGCACAAGCGAATTCTAGTGATCCCATGTTAGGAGCTTCCTAGCCGGCTCGACATAGGAGTGAAGTAGGAGCTTGTAGAGTTGGGGAAGTAAGTACGCCACCCCACGAATGGTATTAAGGAATACACCCGTCATCCACGCGACTAATACACACTAATTAACCGGTAAAAGATAGTTAGGGAGTAAGGAAATCTAAGTAAACACATTTCTCTACACATAAGTTTCTCACCACATTTTATTTTCAGTTATTTATTTTATTTGCATTTGTAGTTATTTGGGTTAGTTGATTAGCAACTAATTCCGCCCACTCTTTCAAACCCGAGATTTTACTTGCTTTCATAAAAATATGAAAACATAAAAAAAGAATCTTCCTCAACCCTTAGACCTATTAGAGTAGTTTTTCATACCTAACGAACACTATTCCCTGTGGAGAACGATCAATCCCCCGTACTTACCACTACACTATACTACATCGGTCAGGTACACTGCCTGGTGGGGTTGTAAGCCTCTTGAGATCCCTCGAGAGGTAAAACCTGTTGTAAGGTTGCAAAACCCACGCATCAAGTTTTTGGCGCCGCTGCCGGGGAATAGTTATTGTTTAGGTTGAATTTTTATTTCTATTAGGTCTACTCACTAGATTCCTTTCTAGTGAGATTTTTGTTTTATTTTTCTAGGTTTTCTTTAGTCTATCTATTTTCTTCGTGTCTTTGTTCGTAACCATTACCATTCGACATCATGGAAGATGGTAATATCCTTAACCCACACAACCCACCACCACAACAACCACCACCACCTCCTAGAGCCCGTACTTTAGGAGAGTATTCTCGTCCTAGCCACCACGGCTATCGAAACACCATTGAGCTCACTCAAGGAGCCAATATCACACCCTTGCGATCCGACACCATCCGGTTGGTGCAAAGCGGATGCGCATTCCATGGACTTCGTTCTGAAGATCCTAATCAACATCTCAAGGACTTTCTTAAAATCGTTGATTCTATAGACCTTGATGTTGCCACTCGAGAGACGACCCGATTGCGTCTCTTCCAATTCTCTCTGCGGGACCAAGCTAGTCAGTGGCTAGAACGTCAACCCGCAGGATCCATTACCTCTTGGGATGATCTCACCAATCGTTTCCTTGCTCAGTTTTTCCCACCGGGAAGAACTACCAAGCTAAGGAATGATATCTTGATGTTCCAACAACGTCAAGGCGAAACTCTCTACGAGGCATGGACTCGATTCAAGGACTTACTCCAAAAAGTCCCCCACCATGGCATAGAACTTTGGCTCCAAGTCCAAATCTTCTATGACCATATCAATCTCTCCACGAGGCAAACCATTGACCAATCGGCCGGTGGCAAGCTACGTGATCTAAGTGCGGAACAATCATGGGCTCTCCTAGAGGATCTTGCTCTTTATGACAACGAAAGTTGGAGTGATCCCCGTGATTTGAATAAAACGGTCAAGGCAATATCTTTGCCTTCGAACAATTCAAGCACTTCCGACCGTAGGATCATAGAACTTGAAGACCAAGTCAAGTTTCTCATGAAATCTTACGAGGCTCCTAAACCTTCAAGCCAAGTGAACAAAATCACTTCTTCATGTGAATTATGTAGTGGTCCCCACGACACTCGTGATTGCATGGAACTCCCCGAACAAGCTTTTGTTGACTATGCATCCTCGCGTACCGACGGAGCGGGAGACAAGTGGTACACTTTCAAACCCGAGCCAAACCATTACGGTGATACATACAACCCCTCATGGAAAAATCACCCGAACCTTAGGTGGAAACAAAACCAAAACACACAACAAACCAATTCTTCCAACCCACCTAATCGTTTCCAATCAAGCGGTTCCAACTCGAACCGTACTTTCAACAACAATCCTTCCGGCAATGGTAGTACCGATAACTTTGAAGGATTGATGTCTCAATTTATGGCATCTCAAGAAGCTCGTTTAGCCAAGTTTGAAGCCGATTTCAAACAAAAACAAAGCGAGATGACCGATAAGATTGACACCTTGTTGAAAGCCCTCAATGACCGAGAAATGGGAGCACTCCCTAGCAACACGGTCAAGAACCCGAAACTAAACGTCAACGCTATTTCATCGGTTTCGTCCCCTAGTTCTTGTCCACAATATTATTCAGTCAATTCCATGAGCACGTGTTTCAAACAAACCCAAGTCGTTCCAAATGACCAAGAAGTTATGACATCCAAATTGGTCAACAACATAGTTGAAACACCTCCCACTCAAAACCTTGACGAAGAATTCAAGGAGCTCCACCTTGAAAGTCCGGTTGTTGATGTGTTGGATGAGAAGAAGCTCAAGTTAGGCGAAAAAGGGACCGCCTTTGTTCAAAACATGCTACCTAAGAAGTTAGATGATCCGGGCTTATTTGTTCTACCTTGCAAGATCGGTAATTCGGAGGCTTATGACACATTAGCCGATCTTGGATCAAGCCTTAACCTACTTCCGTTACCTCTCTACACCTCTCTAAAACTTGGAAAACTTGAAGAAACCGAGGTAATAATAGGTTTAGCGGATGGGAGTGTTGCTTACCCGGTTGGAGTAGTTAAGGACGTGTTAGTGCACATTGGAAAACTAACCATTTTAGCCGATTTCCACGTCCTTGATATGGTTAGCGACCCTACATGCCCCTTGTTGATAGGTAGAGGATTTTTGGCGACCGCTAGTGCTATGATTGATTGTAAGGAATCCAAGATAGCGGTAGGAGAAGGAGATACTTGGTCAGTCTATGATGTTAAGAAACATGCCTATGATACTAGTAAGGAACCAACACCACATTGGCTAGAATCAAATAGGAGACCATCTAGATATGGACCTTGGATTGATAGAGACTTCATAGGACCCCAACGCCCATTTTACCTAGAAGAGGACTTTGTTAACCGAACGCATTCGGTAGAACAACTCTTGGCTAGGGACACCGAATTGGATCCATTTGAAGATTCTCTAGTTTTTAGAAAGATGATTGATTTCCTAGGAGTTTTGCCAATTAACCTAGGAATGAATAAGTGGATTTGTGAGGAAGATGATCATAAGTGGAATTGGGATAAACCACCCAAAGATGGAGATGGGTCATGGCATATCAAGATGACATTGTATGACCCGGATGGAGAGAAGTTTGAGAAGATATATCGTACTAAGCGGACCAATAGGAAACTTCAATCCAAGCTTAACCCTAAAGACGTCCTCGATGACGAGCTCACTTATATAGGGTAGCGTGACTTTGAGTCTAGCTACAAGACTCGTTAATAAAGAAAAGCGCTTCTTGGGAGGCAACCCAAGCTTTATTTGTTTTATTTGCTTTGTGTGTTTGTTTAATTGATTGTTTGTTTTTATTTGCTTCCGTATGTGTGTTTAATTTTTATCAGTATTGATTCATGTTCAAAAGTAAATTGTGAAAATGCTTTATGTTGTTTTTAACTTCGTCTTAACTACATATAAAGGTATTTTGCAAAAGATAAGTGTAAGGGAAATCTAAATCGGTTTATTAGAACACAAATGAACATGAATCATAATAATACTAAATTAACATACATATTAGTGTTTGTTAGAGTCAAATGCTTGTATCGAGTCATAATGATGTTTTGCAGGATTTCCAGAAAGTAAGGTAAAGGTTTTTCCAGAAATTTTCCGGAAACTTAAAATGAAAATTTTTGTCAGGTCATTTCTGACGGCGTCAGGGGTTATAACCTGACGGCGTCAGATTTAATTTTCAGAAATTTTTGAAAGTTTTGTTTTTAAAAAGTTTTTATTAAAATCTCCAACTTATAATCTCCAGGAATCTGCAAAATTATCATTCCACAAGCATTGTATCCTTATATATAGATTTTATCCCGCCGATGTTATGCAGGTTTTCGTGTTTGTTTTCTCAGGTTTAACAGGTTATTTTGGACAAGGAGATGTTTATGGAATCAAGCTTATGGCGATGCATTAGTCATGGAGCTTCAACATTACCTTGGAAGAAGATTTAACCGTGTAATTTCATTATCCACCGAGCGAATCAGGGGAGTATTTGATTTCATTCTTTTACTTTATGCTTTTACATCTTGTTATTTGAACATTGGGGACAATGTTCATATTAAGTGTAAGGGGAGGGTAAAAGTACGATTTTAGAGAATACAATTACGCTTGACTTTTGTTTGTTTAATGGTAGATGTGTAATAAAACTGAGAGAAATACTTGTTAGGGTAATTTTAGTGCCAAATTTAAAATTTTTTACAACATATAGGAGTGAAACTTTGATCTTAATGAGTGTCTCACGGATAGGAGTTATATGACTAGCACAAAAAAACCGTACCACTAAAAAATTTTCCACCCCAAATATGTGAGGTTCGCCCCTAGAATTGGTAGGAAAAGCATTTATGCTATGATGTGTGTACCGGTAGCACTTAGATTCTAGAACTTGCGTTAGGACCATTCCGAGGCCACAAGTGAGACTACATTCGTGTAGTTAGATTTACTACATGATAAGAGGCATTAGGATTAACCCATTGTTTTACACCTGTGTTTTTGTTATAATTACTTTGGCTACATTGGTCAAGTAATTCTCTCACACCCTTTGCGTTGTACTCATTTTTAGTACACGATACCCCTAGTACACCCCTCAGAGCCTATCTTTTCGTTTTGACCTTTAAGCATTTTACTTAAAGGAAGAATTTGTTTACACCCCACTTAAATGTACACCCAAATCGCCTTAGCCTACCTTGTATGCACTCATTTTTTGTGCATTATTGTTACAACATTTGTTTAAACCCAAGTTAATTATCTAGTTGATTACATGGTTGCTAAGTCGAGTCATATCCTTGTACATATTATTTTGGGACGATTGGGACTCATGGGTAAAGTACTAGTGTAATGGAGTAATGGGGAAGAACATCATTTATTACCCCCATATGTGCTAAATATTTTAAAAGTACTCCAAGTGTTTCGATTATCTTAATTCGAGTCATTAGAATAGTTAATTGTAAAGTTATGTAAAAGTTCAAGTGTAAGGGGAATGCAACGCCCCTGTGATGTATTATTTTGGATGGTAGGGCAAAAGTGTATGCAAAAAAAATAAAAATAAAAAAAAATAAAAAAAAAAAAAAAAAAAAAAATCAAGAAAAATACAAAAAAAATGAGAAAAAGAAAAGTAGAAAAAAAAAACATACGGACTACCATCCCGTTTTATTTTATGTTTGTTTTATGTTTTTGTTATTTTCTTTCATTAGCTTAAGATTGAGTCGAGTCTTGGCTTAGCAACATTGTATAGTACATGTAATTGATCAAGATTTTTAACTCGCCACCAGTAAAATATCCCGTATCCAACAAAACCGTGTTTTCCTTTTCCCTACACCTAACGTTATAACCCATTTAAAAGCCCTCTTTAATAGTTTATCTTTGGTGCTTACGCCTAGTGGAGGAGGTTTTCGATCCTTTCCCAAGCCTATGGTAATCTATTTGCTATGACAGGTAGTGAGAGATATTATCCGTTTTCATTTATGAGATTTATTTTGATGACACTTGAGAGATGTGAGTATCTAAACACTACTTGTGAGGTGCTAGTATGTAATCTCCGTGCTTATTATGATTGAAGTGGAACGAATATTTGTTGTAATTACTTTTATGTTTGCATTAAATGACCCCTAACTTGTATTTTAATTAGAATAAAAGCGCATTTGCTTGAGGACAAGCAAATCTCAAGTGTAAGGGTATTTGATGAAGCGAAAAGTGTACCGCTTTTAAGGGGTCATTTAAGCCCTAAATCGTATTTATTTGATCAAATATCGCCCTAAATCGTTCCTTTTGTCATTTTAGGTACTTTTGAGGAGAAATCTGGAAAAGGAGGCATTTTGGACGTTTTTGGAGCATAAAAGTGAAGAAAACGGCAAAGTCTCAAAAATCGGCTGAAAGTTTCCTTTGACGGCGTCACAATTAACCCCAGACGGCGTCATGCCTTGGCAAGAAAAAGTGGACGTGAAATTTACTCATGATAAGCCAGTGAAAATAGCATGTGAATTCTGATGGCGTCACGCTTTAACTTGATCAAGGGCGTCACGGCTTAAATCAAAAGGGGACGGCGTCACGTTTAAGGTTCGACGGCGTCAAGCCTTGATAAGCCAGAATGGATTTTGAAGAGCTAAAGAGGGACGGCGTCAAGAAGGTCATCCGGAAACCCTAGAAGCGGCGAGGGTGACGGCGTCACACTCCATAAGGTGACGCCGTCAGATCCAAAAATCTATATATAGTTTTCTAATTTTTTGTCATTAGGAGAGAGCTTAGTGTGTGGAATTTTGGGAGAAAACCCTAAGACGAATTTAGCTCCTTTTTCAAGGCTTTTTGCCTTGAGATCTTCCATGTTACATTGAAGATAAGTTATCAATTAATCATTCAATATGTCTATGTGTTGTTTGATTTTATCTTATTCTTGTCTTTTGATTAACATGTTAGGCTAAATTTATCTTGTGTTTGCTTAGATCTAATGAAACCTAGCTATTGATTATTGGTTATTAGTGTGTTATTAGTTGTATTGGATGATTGTTTATCTATGTTAGGCTTAAGAAAACTGGCTAACTTCCTATTCGGTAACTTGCTTGAACGTCTTAAGAAACATGAACCAAATGCGTACTAAAGGTTTTTATGGTTGTATTTAATGCACAAGCGAATTCTAGTGATCCCATGTTAGGAGCTTCCTAGCCGGCTCGACATAGGAGTGAAGTAGGAGCTTGTAGAGTTGGGGAAGTAAGTACGCCACCCCACGAATGGTATTAAGGAATACACCCGTCATCCACGCGACTAATACACACTAATTAACCGGTAAAAGATAGTTAGGGAGTAAGGAAATCTAAGTAAACACATTTCTCTACACATAAGTTTCTCACCACATTTTATTTTCAGTTATTTATTTTATTTGCATTTGTAGTTATTTGGGTTAGTTGATTAGCAACTAATTCCGCCCACTCTTTCAAACCCGAGATTTTACTTGCTTTCATAAAAATATAAAAACATAAAAAAAGAATCTTCCTCAACCCTTAGACCTATTAGAGTAGTTTTTCATACCTAACGAACACTATTCCCTGTGGAGAACGATCAATCCCCCGTACTTACCACTACACTATACTACATCGGTCAGGTACACTTCCTGGTGGGTTGTAAGCCTCTTGAGATCCCTCGAGAGGTAAAACCTGTTGTAAGGTTGCAAAACCCACGCAGGTAGATCAATCTTGATGTTATCAATTTTCATTTTTCATTTTTCATGTTTTAGTGAAATTTCTAGCCCTTGCATGATCTATACCCATACATGTGTTTATACCTGTTTTATTATTGTTTCCTAATCACAACTAATTAGTCACACATGTTTTAGAAGAAATTACGGGATTTAAACGGGTTTCGGGGTATGAAATTTGCCCTCTGTGAATTTTTTTTTTGGCACCACGGATGGGGCGGAACCAAAAATTTGGTTCCACCTGTGTAAATTTTTGGTACCGCCAAAAATCTCACCACGGATGGGGCGGCACCAAATTTTGGGTTCCGCCCGTTATAGAATTTGGTGCCGCCAACCTTTAGTAATATTTTTTTCATTTTCATCTAAATCCCGCACTCTAGATCACTCATTTTTGTTACTAGTATACTTTTCACTGATATTCACTCACATTAGGATAATTTTAGTTCACTTGCACAAATAGGATAAGCATTTCCCACCAAAATTTGAAATTTCTCAAAAACCTCTTAAGAAACCTTTTTCTATAAAGGAATGAACCCTTTATTTGGTACCTTCCAATCCGTGGGTCTCTGACCTGCAAAGATTTGGTAATCATGACACAACATTAACTGCATATCTCACTTCTATCACTCAATCCAACTTCATTGGTTTGACTTTAGTTGATTAGACACCTTCATAAACTCTTCTAAATCATTAGGATAGATCAATTTTTAGTGGATTAACATCAAATCTATGCACAACATTTCACAAATCTTGAACTCTATAAATTGGAACCTCCAGGATAGTCATTTTCATCCCTTCATCACAACTCTCTCTGAATCTTAGCATATTCTAAGCAAAGTCAAAATGACTAAATCCACAAACTCATCACCCTCCACTAAGCCGCCTAGAAGAACCGCAAGAATAAGTGTTAAGCCTTGTTGCTTTGTCAACTTGAACTCATCATCCTTAGACTCTTCACCCCTCAATATATCATCACCCATTCAAGATGAAAATTTCTTGACTCTAAGTACTCCAACACCTACACCAAAATCACCTATAATTGTGACTACTCCACCGCCAACCAAAACTCCAATAGCAACCACACCACCTCCTGCTCCATCTCAACCACCTAAATCACCATCACCACCAAAGTCTCCAAAACTTGAACCCATTGAACTTTTTGCTACACCACCAACCTCTCCTCATCCATTTTTGGAAACCTTGGAAGACTTGCCACCAAGAACATCAAATCCACCACCTCTACCATCATTTTCATCAATCGAGCGTATTGCTCACGAACCACCTCGGGCATCATTCATGCCCAATGAGCCTCTTCATGGTGAACCATCTCAACCACAACCCCTACTTTTTCACCCTATATATAGGGAAATCCATAGGCCACTCTATGGAGACAATAAACATCATGAAATCCAAGATGATCAAACTCCACCACAACCTCAATCTCAACAACCTCAATCCTTTTTCCCTACCTTTAGGGAAATTGATGAATCAATGTGGATTGATCCTCCACAAACACAAGAACAAATTAATGACCAACTTGATGGTCTTTATGCTTTCTCCAACATGGTGAACTCCCACCTTCAAGAAGCCATGAACCTTCAAACCACTTTGCTCTCTTCAATTATAGCACCACCACCAAATCTTAACCATCAATCAACCAATGCACCACCAACAACAACTGAACTTTCTTTACCACTAAACTTCCCGCGCCATGGTTGTTCTATGTGTGAAAGAGCTGCTAAGATTAGTGAAAGAACCAAGATAATGGTTCATGAACTCCAAGATGAGATGAGGTTCATCCTCACTCACATCCTTGAGCGTCTTAACGCTCTCTCCCATCCTCCACCACAATAGAAGTTATTAGGATTGATGTTAGGAATTTCCCTTTTATTGTCTTAGGATTTTATTTCTAAGTTATTTTTCTCTTTTTATTATTCTAGGAATTTTTTTAGGTTAATTTTTATCTTTGCATTCCATTCCACCATCATCATTATTGTCTCACCATTATGACTTTAGTCATAATGAAATTTTACTAATGTATGATGTTTATTATGTTTGTGTGTTGGTTGTTTTATTTATCTATATTGTACATTGTATGAATGATTGGTTTGGATCATTTATCAATAACCTTTGTTTTGTAGTACTCAAAATCCATGTCTCATGTACTTGGCACCCCAACTAGGGGGAGTATTTGCCAAGGGGGAGCTAATAAAGATCGGACTTTGCACTATATTCTGCTACGCTTCTTTTCTTTTTGTTTCGACAAGTTTAAACAATTTTAACATTTTAATAAATTTAAAAGTTGCATAAAACAAGTTTAATCTATATGTTTAAAGACTTGCACTTTATTTATCTCATTGCTTAAAAATAAACTTTATGTTTTGTCCTCAACAAAAAGGGGGAGATTGTTAATACAAATATCGTCCAAAAAATGTTATTTATATTTTACGATCTTTGCTATATTTTGTTAACTACAATTATAAACTTTATTTTAGCAAAACATAAATCTATTTAAGTCTTTTGTATATATAGTTACAAGTCTTTCTTAAACACAAATATATTTTAACATAAGTTATAAATTGTTTGTTCATATATAGCATTTTAGTCATTTTAAGAAAAGTGCCACATTAGGTGTTAAAAACAAATAAAATGCCACATTAGGTGTCAAAGTAAAATTAGTAAGTTTTAAAAATAATAAAAATGTGTCTTATGATAACATAAGTAATCAAACATTTTTAGTAACTCATTAACTTACTAATTACTTCTTAAACAACATCATTTAACTAGCTACAACATTCATTTTACAAGTTTCCTTTGTTAAACTTTTTAATCAAAATGAAAATGCATTTTTACATCATTGCATGGATCATTCTACTCTAGATTGCATATCATTTTAGGATCCTTGAAAGATATGGTAAATATTTTGGTTAGATTTGATAAAGATTTGATATGGTAAATATTTTGGTTAGATTTGATTAAGATTTTGAAGATCTCATGTCAGGTCCCGGCGGAACCAAAATTTTACAAGGACGGAACCAATTTTTTGGTTTTGCCTGATCAGTGGCTTGCTGGCACAGTTTGTCTATAAATAACAAGCCACACCATGTTGTTTTTTCATCACTTACAAGCATAAAAATAACATACATTCTCTCATTCATCATTCCTTATTTCTAACTCATTCATATTTCATTTTAGTGAGCTTCTTTTGTAGCAAGAAGATCAAAGCATCATTTAAAGACTTACAAGCTTCAACAGTGTGTTGCAAAGTCTTGTTTGTTCATCATAGTGTGAATTGTTATTATTCATACATCATTGTTTGTACCAAACTACCATAAACCTCTGTAGTGGTCGGTTAGTATTTTAGTCCTCAAAATACATAGTGTGACTGGAGTAGTTGTGCCCTTGTAAAAGAACTCGATATCTAGCTTTGTGTCGGAAATAGTGTATAAGCGACGTGTAAAGGTTTTCTCCGCCGGATAAAGGAGCTTGTTGATTAGTGAAGGATACTCTCGAGTTGGATACTCAGGGAGTGGAGTAGGGCAAGGAAAAAGAGTCCTTGTAGACCGAACCACTATAAACCCTCGTGTTATGGTTTGATCGTTTCTTTCTTTACTTGCATATTACTTATTGTTTATTATTTACATTAGTTGAATTCACATCAAGTTCTCAAAGTAAATTAATTTTAAAAACAGTAAAACTATTTGACTCCCCTTCTAGTTTTCCACAGATACCTTATTTAAAACCTCTCAAATATCAATACCTTATTTCAAGCCATCAACACGAATCGAGTTATAATCAAATTTCTTCACATGTGAAGGTATTCAATACCTTATTTCTTCGCATGTGAAGGTATTCGATACCTTTTTTTTCACATGTGAAGGTATTCGTTACCTTATTTCTTCACATGTGAGGGTATTTGATACCTTATTTAAAGCATCTCAAATCTCAATACCTTATTTCAAGCCATCAACACAAATCAAGTTATAAGCAAATTTCTTCACATGTGAAGGTATTCAATACCTTTTTTCTTCACATTTGAAGGTATTCGATACCTTTTTTTTCACATGTGAAGATATTCGTTACCTTATTTCTTCACGTGTGAGGGTATTTGATACCTTATTTAAAGCATTTCAAATCTCAATACCTTATTTCAAGCCATCAACACGAATCGAGTTATAAGCAAATTTCTTCACATGTGAAGGTATTCGATATTGGTTTCCGGAATGTATGATCGCAATTGAACAATTGGTTGCTTACAGTCATGGTTGTTTAGTGGTTCGTGAAAACTCTCAAAGCTTGGTTTAGTACTTTCTTTTTTAGAGGCAACTCAAGTTTTGTTATTGACAAGAACCTGTTAGAAGGCTTAGAATTGGTATTAGCATTCTGCAAAAATGGAAAAATATATGTATATCCCTCCTTTGATAAAATCTTATGGTTCTCTATTTCACTTTAGTTTATATCATTTACAGCTTCTCTTATCTAGAATGTGGATTGGTCGATTGGAAGATAAGAAAAATGTGTGAGACCGACATTTAGCTAAAGTGCAGATATTACTGAATATATTTCTCAAATTTGTTCTAGATGCTAATACCTTAAGATAGGGACTTGCAGAAACTTGGTACACGAAAGTATTTCATTAAATTGGCTCTAAACACTCGCTAACAATTTTTAATAGTTAGAAGCACTAGGAAGAGAAGCTACAGTACCAGCAATAGGAAGAAACTTTATTTTAAAAACATAATAATTTTAAAAGAATAGTCTTGCAGTCAAATAAATGACGAACCACTTATTCCCACGGATGTTTGCCAATCCTTGATTTAAAGGTCCCATTTAGTTCTGCATATGAACCTCAATAGAACTTTTTTTTATTCACTTAATGATTTTTTCCTGTCAAGTTGCCGCTACCATAAAACGGCTCCAGCAGGTTCTTTCAGGGAACCTAACTATTCTTATTTTTCTCTTTGCTTGTAAGCAAAAGCATATTAACTATTTTGATTTTTCTGTTTATGAAACCTTGACCCAGGGACCCTTCTCTACTCGGCAAGGGAGTGGTATCTTCACCACAATTCCCATTTCACGCATGAGACAACCTTGCCTCCCACCTTTTTTCACGCATGAGACACGAAAGCCAAGACAAATTGTGGTGATCAGATCACCATTAAGTATTACCGGTGTTTAATTATTTTTTATTTTGTGTGTGAGTGTGTGTGGGGTATATTTGTATAAAGTGAGTATTTTAATGAAAGGTGAAGATGGTGTTGCCTTGACCAATAAATGGTGAAGTGAGGTGAAGAGAAGTGAGAGGAGAGAGAAAGCTGACGTGGCGCTGAGTTGTATGATGAAAAATACATTCCCTTGCCAACCAGCCTAAGGACCGGCCCTAGGGATGTTTAGCTATCACAATGACCTTTTAGCGGGATTTGTGATTGAACCCAGGTCAGTTTGGTCGTGATATAGGATTCTATTTGATACTTATACGACTATGGAAATATGCAACCATATTTATGTACGTGTAATATTTCTATTTGATTAATGATTGATTATGACTTGATGTCTATATCAGGTACACACACTAGTGATTTCACATCTGAATATTTTCATAGGGAAGAAATCAAGTTATACAAGCCCCCCATTTTTTTGTTATCCAAGCCCCCCTTTTTTTTGATTTTTTTGATTTTTTTTTTTATTTTTATAATTTTATTTATATAAAAAAACTATAAACCTGAAAGTACGGAACAGAAAATATAAAGTTTAATATGTCAAACGCTAAAAACTGTCAGAAATACGGAACAGAAACTGACAGAAAACTGTGTTATACTGCCAAATAAAAGAAATATTCCCCTTGTCCCCTATGATTTGACATTATAGGGGGGGCTTATATAGTATGACACATGAAAATTTTCATATGTGAAGAAATCACATTTATATTTGCACATGTTAATATTTTCATATGTGAATAAATCCCATCTATATGTCCAGGTCTCAGGTGACACTCGCGATTGACGATGGAACTGGAAGCTCAAAAAGGTAGAAGTCGAGGTGAGATTGAACCCTACTTATTTCAGTCATACTTCATTTATCATACCAAATTGATGTTTGACCATCTCATTTGCTTTTTATACATATCGTTTTTGAACATTTAAAAAAAAGTAGCAACGCTTTTAACCGCAATGCAACAAACATATTGTAAATCTTATAAAAATGTGATGATATAAATTTATAATTTCACACCAGAAAGATTAGCCTTTTAATGTTAAGACTAATTGACATTAAGGTTTACTGGTCCAACCAATTAGATTGTATTACCCTCTTTAATTCAATGCTCAAAACACCCATTTTCTTCGCGTTAAGCTTTTGACTCATATATTTCTTTTGATTCAGTGATTATAATTCTTTCTTGTGTTTTATGTGTTTGATTTTAGTTATTAGTTATGTTCATGAATAATTTAGATGATTACGTAAGCTTGATGAAAAAAATGAAAGATGAGCATATGATGGTTTGTCAATGTACACTACGTGTTCGATGAAATGCTAGTTGTTTTAGTTTTCTTCACATGTGAAAACAACTAGCATTTCATCGAACACGTAGTGTACATTGGTATTTGTTTCTTGGCTACGTGTACACCCCCTTGATGTATGTTTTGAAAGTCATATTATTTATGGATCCACGTATTATACTATGAACATACTCGTTTTTTCAGTGAACATACTTGTTTTTTACATTGAACATGGCTGTTTTTCATGTGTAGATAATACATGTCTAGATTAAACGTGGAATTCGTGTTTGAACATACTTGTTTTTTCGGTGAACATACTTGTTTTTCTGTACACATTTTGGTTTTCATAGAACATACATGTTATTCATTGAACATAATTGTTTTTACATTGAACATGGCTGTTTTTCATGTTATTAACATACATGTTATTCAGTACACATTTTTTGTTTTCATAGAACATACATGTTATTCAGTACACATTTTGAGTCGGTGCATATACGTAAGTAGGTGTATACGTGTTTTAAAGTTAACTTAAAATTCATTGGAACGGTGCATGTGTGTTTTAAATGGATGCATATATGTTTTAGATTGTGCATATATGTTAGGCTAGTTATTATGATTAAAAAGTTACTTACACTATTTGGTTAAGGTTTAATTGTTTTTGGGCATGTTTGTATCAGATTAATGAAAATGGTGATAGCAATGAAGATCTAGAAGTGGATGCACACATAGATACAATGCGGCGTTTGATGAAATACGATTATTGAAGGCGTACATATATGTCCAACTTCTAAAAATGTTGATAATAATGAGTGTGCGCATATGTCCGTTTGCGTTATATATATTAGTGCATGCATGTATTGATCGATTAGATTCATGTATTTATACTTTTTAGAAATTTATTTTTTAATTGTATTTTAATTGATATTGAATTTTGTATCTAACATTTATGTTCCTGTTTTGTTATAAATTTACATTATCTAAAAAACACATATGCACCTTACTATTTGAAAAACATGCATGTTCTAAAATTATTCAAAAAACACCTATCTGGAAAATAAAATGAAAAAATTAGTACATAAAAACATCTATGCACTACATCTGGAAAATAACATTTCTTAAAAAAAAAATAAAAATAAATATAAAAAAAAATCTTTTACTATTATACCCTTTTTGATTAAATAAAAATGTTTAATATTAAAAAAAATGTCATTATGCATTGATATGTTGTCCACTATGCTTTATTAGTTGTACATAAGTGGGTTCTCGCAGTTCCCGCACTTAAGAGGGTTCTAAAAATAAAGCCCCTATATATATATATATATATATATATATATATATATATATATATATATATATATATATATATATATATATATATATATATATACTAGACGAGTACCCGTGCATAGCAACGGGATTTTACAGCGGCATATATTTATAGTGATATTTTGGTTAAGTGTTTTGTGTAATGTTTATGCATACAACGTAAAATAATCAAAGTTTAATTTAATAGAGTTCATATGTCCATTACAAGCTTAGAAGCTTTTAGGTTCAAGTTAAAGTTGGGTCAAACTGATGAAAAAGTAAAAACTCGTGAAAAAGTAAAAACCCATGTTTGACGAACTTCATACAAAAGTTGGATTCACAAGATATGTTCCTCTTAATCTTTCATACTACAACATATGTTGTTCAAACATAACACAGACAATCAAATCGAATGACTCTAAAAATGTGATATTGATGATGGATAATATGTTACCTAATAAACGCATTATTGATCTTCTCCTTCATCTACTCGACCTAACATTCCCTTGCCTCTATCGCGTTATAAACTTTCTTAAGCAACTGCATTTAATCTAGGAAACGTGACCAAAAGTTAGCTTATTAGAATAATCATTTGTAAACTCTTGTTTATCATAATTATTTCTCCACAATGATCAAACTAAAACCATAGAATAAAATTACTTACTAAAATTTTCATGTTTCTTTTAAGTCAGTTCTAGAAAGAGACGTGTAAAAAGAATTACATTTCAAAATGAAATGGGACAAAACACCACATTTGAGTTGCTTTAATAGATGGATTTATAACAAACTAAGACTCCTGGACACCTAATATAAAACATGTTATGTGCATGTATAACTATTGACTTTTTCGAATAAATTTAAAGAAGAGACACACGTACCTTTGAGTTACTTAAGTAGATGATGATTTAAGATTGGATATACAGATTGATGGAATTTCAAAATATTAAACCAACTAAGAAGTTTGAACACCGATTAAAATAAGTAAATTGCAAATTGGAGATAAAAAAAAAAGTTAAATAAAGAGAAAGATACAAAAGAGCATACCTCGTGAAACTAATGTTTCATCGAAACCTCCATCATATCGTTTAAGTTTAGTTTATAAAGCATGCCTGTAAAGACCTATGTATCTAAAACAATGGACAAGTAACCCAGAAACATATAATTATACCATTAGTTATCTTACCTACAGGAACTGATGATCCGAATGATTGTATCGTGTGGTGGCGAATAATTTCATGTTCTTGAAGAGATCAGAACCTATGATGCATGAACCTAATTATATAAGAAAATACCATTAGATATTGAATACTATCCATCTTGAGATGATAAAGAACATGTGATTCAAAAGAAGACAATCATGAAAACTAATCGATTACTAAAGGTATTCGTAGATTGGCGTTATGCTCTTGAACAACAATGATGATTGATAATTAAAAAGAATTATTTTCATATTTTTAAAATTTAACTAAGCTATAAATTAGGAAACCATTTAATATAATAATATTGAGAAAAAAAACATTTGCCAATTAATGGGCCAAAATTAGTTAAAGGTAATTAAGTTTCAACTTTTCAATTTTCAATATCAAGATTCCATAAATAGTTTTCTTATTTTTTTCACTTTTTCACTTTTCACTTTCAAGATTAGTGTGTTTTTTCCTATAGATAGTTAAGATACTATCTTGTTGCACAAATAAATTATTAAATAAACAATAATCTTTTTAGCAATTGACAATAAAAGAATATCTCACAAGTGTTTTCCAAAGAAGAATCATAAATTGATATAAACAAAATACTATATGACAAAAGATCATTTGAGGACAAAACTTTCTTTACATACCAAGGGATCAATCCACACCTTCCATCTTCATTTAATCTAATGGTTGAGATTAAAATCATACTTTATACTGCAAGGGCATTTTTGTCCATATAAAAGCCTTAATTTAATAACCAATCCTTCAAAACACACACAGTAAGTGTGTGTTTCTCAGTTTTCTCTCCACTAAATCGTTCTTCTTCCATAAACAGCTTACCGAAGGAGTCGCAACGTCCAAGACGAGTACACCAATCTCGACATTCCGGCAAACTCAATCGATGTCGCCGTGATGTTTCATCTTGTTCTCTTTATGCATCAACAGATCCCCTCGTAAGTTCCATTAACACCTTATTAATATATAAGTTCATTCAATTTGTTGATTATATGTTTGATCTAGGGCTTGATAGAGTAATTTCCAATTCGATTTATATAAGTAGTATTTAGGTTTATGATGAAAGTGATAGTTATTTTTAGGTTAGTTATGACCCTTAGTGACTGTTAATTGTGTTATGATGTTAGAAAGGATATAATTTGAGACCTGGATTAGCGATCGAAGCTCATTTAGGTGGTGCTAGACACAAAAAGTACACCCAACAATCATGACATATCTTCAGATAACATCACAATTTTCTGTCACATCAGTGTAAACATCCCACTAAAACAGGCCTTACATAATCAAAGACTCTTAAATAGGATTATATGATGACTTCACGACTGTTAGGTGTTAAGGATACTCCCGGATTGATGACTGAAAGAAACTACTTAGGTTTATCGGATTGTTCGTCTGTGGATAGCTCTAATGTATCTGGTTTATCAGAAGTTAACAAAAGTAGTTTAGGCCTTAAGGCTACTGAACTTGAAGATCGATATGGCTCTTGGCTCAGCCCATTGATGCAGTATGTTGAAACATCTCAGTTCATCTTTTTAATACAAGTAAATGGAAAATTACTTTCCTAAAGAAACACACAAACAAAAATTCTGTCGTTAAAGTTTTAGTTGGTTTTATGTAGGGAAGATTATGTTCATTATGCAGAAACATGCTTTAAGAACTTTGGTGACCACGTGAAGCATTGGACCACCATCAATGAGCCAAACTTGTTTACAAAAATCGGCTACCAAAATGGAAAGTATCCACCCGCTCGTTGTTCACAACCATTTGGTGATTGTGATGCTGGAAATTCTGACCTTGAGCCTATAGTTGTTACGCATAACATGTTATTGGCACATGGCAAGGCTGTGAACCTGTACCGGAAAAAATATCAGGCAAACAATTCACCTTAAAGTTGACTTACTTTCTGTATGATCAAGATATGGGATTCCAACTCACTTGGTTTGTATAATCAAGATATGTCGAAAGAAACATACTCTTCCAGTTCAGGTATATCTATGTTCTAATTTGTTTGGATAACTCATATCAGTTGTATGTGTAGCCATGTATATCTATGTTCTGATTTGGTATACTTGTTGCAGAAAAAAAGTAGCCATGGTTATAGAAATATCAAGGTGCAACTTATGATGATCGAGTATTAGTTTCATCTGCTTGTCTAAACAAGTGGAAGGTGTGTTTATTAGAGATGACACACTCGCCCTTAAGAACGGTGATTACTACTTGGTAATATAAATTTGTATTTCTCATAGACATCGACATTTTTCTTGTTAATGGTCTTATTAAGAATAGAACTTGCAGCACCTCAACCATATTAAAGAAATAAAGACTTAGTTGACAAACTAAACTATGTTATATACTTTGTTATTGTTTTTGAAGATATATTTATTTCACTGGAAACACATTGTGTCTTTATAGAACTAAGAGGACTGGATTTGCAGACTGGTGTATTTGCATACAGAGGAATCAAAGCCGCCACTGATAACTTTTCCGTGTCCAATAAACTTGGTGAGGGTGGTTTTGGATCCGTCCACAAGGTAATTTTGTTAATATTTCGATTTCTTCGTTGGCATATGAAAGTAAGTTTCAAACAAAATATGGAGAACTCAATATATTTGTAATTTATAAATTTTAGGGTACACTACTAGATGGAACTCTTATTGCTGTGAAGCAACTCTCTTCTAGATCAAAGCAAGGAAATCATGAATTTGTGAACGAAATAGGGATGATAGCTGGTATACAGCACCCTAATATTGTGAGGCTACATGGTTGTTATGTAGAACGCAACCACCTACTGCTTATTTATGAGTACATGGAGAATAATTCTCTAGCACACGCTCTTTTCGGTATAATCTTTATTCGCCCATAATAGTTTTAAAGTTACACTTTTTATGTTATACTTTTTGCTAGCAGTCTAATATACTACAGTAAATGACTAAAACTAATGTCAATAACTATAGTCCTGACATGGACACATACGTATCTTTAGTTGGCACAATTTTCAAAAAATAAAATGTTACAGATTACATGGGACATTCCAAAATGGAACACGTAATACAATCTGGCTTAACACTCTAATTTTTTTATGTGTATTTTCAAAGAGCTAATGATTTGTGCTTGTATAAATTGCAATCTTAAGTAAAGCAGAGCAAATATATATAGAAATTGGATATACTAAATCATATTGTTATATCTAACAGAACAGAGCTTTCTCGATTATGATTTCTTTTTCTAATTGAATCTCAGAGAATAATGACTCTAACATGGAAATTGATTGGGCTACAAGACAACGAATCTGTGTTGGCATTGCAAAAGGCTTGGCCTTCCTGCATGAAGAGTCGGTGCTTAAAATGGTTCATAGGGACATCAAAGCTACAAATGTACTATTGGATACGAACCTTACTCCAAAGATCTCAGACTTTGGTTTGGCTAAGCTCGATGAAGAAGAAAACACCCACATTACCACTAGAGTTGCAGGAACTATGTGAGAAATATTCTTGCTGATCTTTTTGTAGTAAGGATCAATCTCTTTTACTTTCAACATTCATTTTTATTTTTGTCCTGCAGAGGGTACATGGCACCAGAATATGCCGATCGATTCTCAGAGGCATGTCCTAGCTCGCAGGTGCTGTATAATTTCTGCCCTCTGATAAAGATTTAATATACATGTTTGGTCAGAAAAAACATATTTTGCGTTGAATTTGTGCATGCAGGGATATCTTGTTGGGTGGCGCAGTATTTGGGCTGAGCATTATTAATGATAGGAGTGCAGCAGATGCAGCAGCAAGACGGCCTCCACCGCCTCCCCCGACAGAGAAAAAAGACCCAAATGTAAGCGGTGTTTTGGCTAAAGTCCTAGCGAGCAAGAAGAGGAAGGAAGCAATGAAAGAGGAAATAGCTAAACTAAGAGAGAAAGGGAAACCCATCAATGTACCAGCAAACTGAATCACTTGACAGAAAATGTGTCCATCTTTATCAAGATTATAATAAGATTCATATTCAGTGCTTTCCATTTACATTTGTTTATCTTTTCTGCTAATTATAGTTAATAAGTTGTTTTGTCTTTTTTTATTAAATCACTCATAATTTTTGATAGGTTTTAATTCAAAGCTCATTTGCTTCTTGCCACTCGTAAATCTCAATGTGCATATGTCAAAATTTTCAGATAAGTTTTTTATGCATAGAGAGAAACAAATAAGCAAGCTACACTCATCATGTCGTTAAAAATAGATACAAACATCCGCCTCTTTCATTGCTTTAACTTAAATCATTGTTTCTTACGAATTTGTGATGGCAATGATCTAGACACGTTACATCCGCCTTTTGTGCATGTGGAAGACATTGTGCATATTTTTCAGTTCGACTTTTTATATCAGTCTGGATAGACAACGATAGTTTGCTAATTGCCATTTTTATTTAGCAGCAGATGAATTCATTTGACAAATAAAAACAAGTCAACATGTAGCAAAAATGCCTTGAGAGAGGAACACATTGTCCATGACTAGGTAGCTCCAGAGCTATACCATCTGAATAATGCATGATTTTGATTACCCAATCTATCATGACAGCATCTCATTACAGAAGCTCTTTTATTATGTTTCTTGTATGAGGCCGGAGTGTACATGATAACTATTAATGTGAAACCAAATGTAACACCCCAACCCGGCAAGGGTAAAGATATCACAATAATGGATTCATATCAGAACAAAACAAAGCATACATCTACAGTAATACAAAAATCTCAAAGGTTACAACGAAATACTGAACTTCAAGGTTACAAATGAGAACTTCCAAGAAAACACTAGTTCTAAAATACATTATCTTCTAGTCAACTCAAATCCAGAATGGCTATCAAATCTTCTAAGTCCAAAGGTACACTCTTCACTCATTCCCAGCTTCCTACTAAAAACCTGCCGCAGGAAAAGAAATGCGGCTGAGCTTCAAAAGCTCAGTGAACAGATATATATAGATAACAGAAATGATAACGGATAGCAGTACAAAGGAAATCAGAAAATACAGATCATACATAAGCAAAATCAAATGAAGGAGTAGGAATAAGAAATGGAATAAATGAAACGAAATAAGAATAAGAAATAAATAAGGTTTAAGAATAAGGAAAACAGAAATCTATCACGAGCCCAGATAACAGATAATATCATAACAGTGTAAACATATAAGCAATCTAGAGGGGATACCTCTCAAGTAACCAGATAATATGAGGGGTGACCTCATGTATCAAATCGGAGTGATCAGCTCCCAGATATTGTGAAAGACGTGTATCGCACACACCATCAGTCACCAGAGATATATAACAGATAAACAGATACAGATAACAGAAATCAGATCAGATCTAGGATGCATCCATACGCCCCAGTAGGCCAGATTATTCTCCTACATAACAGATAAAATCAGGGACGGAACAGGTCATCACTCTCCTGCCCTAGAGTCATGTCATCGGTGCATCGACAAACATGGACATGAAACCCTCATGCCTAGTGAATGGCTCGGATATCAGACTGTGGTCAAGGTCAGATGTCATATAATAAACAGAGTGTCATATCTAAGGGTTCATGGCATAAGGTTCATGTCAAGTAGTTTCAGAATTTAATATCAAGGTTCAAATAAGAGTTTATCAGATTAAGTTTTATATCAAAGTTTAAGTTCCGATTAAAAGGACTATATCAAATGGTTCAGAAAAGAATTTCACAGGTTCATAATTAAATTTTCATAGCAACAGTTTATTTAGAAAGGTTTCTATTTAAAAGTCCCATTAAAACAATCCTTCAAAAATGGTTTTCATAACAACTGATCTTACAACATAGTTTTTATAAAAATGGTCTTCAAAAACTTTTAGTAACTTTCATTTAAAGTGGTATCACTTCTTTTTAAAATAGCTTTTCTCATACAGTTTCATATGTAGTTTAAGAAAGGTTCAAAATCAATTAAGTTCAAATAAGGATTTAACAGATTAAGGTTTATATCAAAAATCAAATCAAAGTTTCCAACAAGTATATCAGATTAAGGTTCAAAACAAGGTTCACAGATCAGGGTTCAGAACAAGAGATCAAAACAAAAGGCTCAAGAAAGGTTCAGAACAAAGAAACACATTAGAGGTTCACAAACAGGTTTACAATCAGAGTTCAGGAAAAAGGTTCAGAATAAAAGAATCATATCAGAGGTTCAAACAAAAGGGTTCAAGACAAACAGATCACAACAAAGATCTACAAACACAAGGGAACATAGCAATGGTATAGGGAATCCTAATAAGGAAATGAAAACAGAAAGGAAAGGGAATGAAAACCCTTACTGAAAAAGGGCAGAATATCTGTACCTTATTAGCAAGCAGATAAAAAATCAAGAACACACGGAACAGAAATCAGGACTTCTCCTTCTTCACACCTAAAGAAGTAGAAGACGGAATTACTACAGATTCTAGTTCAGATTATTACTTTTAGTTTTCCTTTCCATTTTAAGTAACTTTCTATTTTTGGTAATTTTCCAGATTTAGTAACTTTCTATTTTTAGCAGGTTTCCAGAATTAGCAGATTTCCATATTTAACCAGATATTAATATTACAGATTAGGTTAAGTCCTTATTTACAGATTATTATGGAATCAAGGTATCTTTTAGCAGGTTACAAAAGTTTAGGGTTAATTATGACAAGTATACATAGTTTAGGGTTTTAATTGCAAACATTCTAAATTCAAAGGTATCACAGTGAAAATACCTTAACTACTGATTTAAATACTCCTTTTATACAGAATGACACTTAAATCCTTTAAGTTTCACAATTTACAAGTTATACCCCTTTAGTTTCAATATTTACAAAACAAACCCTACAGTTACAATATTAACAATTGAATCCCTACAATATTCATATTTACCAAACAAGCATCTTATTTTACAAAAATACAGAAGGTAACCTCATAATTAAGTATATTACAGATCAGATCCCTCAGAATTCAGAATTTACATAAATGGTCCTTTAAGTTTACAAAACTTATTAATTAAATCATAATTTAGTAACAATTACATGTTAAGCCCCATAAATTCTCAAAATTGTATCTTACCCCCTTAATATCAGTATTTACTCAGAAAAACATCAAGATTCCAGAATTTACACTTTTAGTCCCTCTATTTTATTTAATTACAATTCATACCTTATAAATACAATTAATTCATTATCTTGCAATATTTACACTTAGGACCCCCAAGTTATATTTTTCCCACATTCCTACAGATGTATATAACATTATAAAAATACCCTACAATTTTCAAAGTTGGCAAAACAGGTCCTTATACTATTTAAAAACCAATCGGATAACACTTTTTAAATACAATTACAAACCCTAATCAAATCCATTCATTGACCCATCAGTATAAAAACCTTAAAACACATTTAATGACCAGATCATGTCCCCACAAACCCTAACCCTAATTATTTCGATTAGGTTTTGTTTATTTCCTTACTTTTACCAAAATCCGGTTTGTACAAAAATTAGCCACACTTTATTTAAGCTTCCAAAATTCGAACCCATATTTTTCCCAGGTTATATGATGCATAAGGAACTCGTAAAAATTATATAACAAGCCCAGAAAAATCGTATAGCATATTTTAGATTTTATATACGTTTTTGATATCAATAATTACCACGACATATTTAGGCCTCTATAATTCGTTCCATCATTTTTACCTGATCATATACTTCATATGAGGTCCAAATAAAATAATCATAACACCCATAAATTCGTATCACATATATTTACAAATTACGTGTGTTTTATCCCTTTTATTTTCGTACGCCCTAACAACCATGCATGATTCGTGTTTCTTATTTTTCTTAGGTTATATTCGACCCATAGATCACTAGAAAAATTTTGGATAATTTTTAGAACGTAAGAATTAAGCATGAAAAATCCTTACCTCTCGGATGACAAAATCGAACAAAAACAATTATCACGAACAAACGAAGGCTTCTAAATCCGAGTTCTTATTTTTCTTAGCTCCTTTATACTTCAATAAACTCCAGAAAATTGTTAACCCAGGTCCATAAAGTCGAATGAGGGTTTGAGGGATTTTTCTCAGTCGTTATTTAGGTGTCGGCACTTTAGGGTTTAAATAAAATAATTTGGTTTGTTTTTATAAGTGTGAACTGACATTGGGGGGGGGGGGGGCATGAATCCAGATTTTTAGGTCTAAGAATACTACACAAATTAGGATTTGTACTTTTGTATATTTTCCTTAATTATTTTGATATATATCCTAATTAAAAAGATTTTATAAATATATTTAATTTAATTTAATTATTTCGGATGACATATAAATGTATATGTAAATTAATAAATTT
>CP139506.1:93864064-93916881 GCA_021014915.2 Artemisia tridentata subsp. tridentata | reverse complement strand
ATTTTTGTACATTCAAAATATTAAAATGTTGTCCCAGAAATTCATGTATAGTTCGTTTTCAGAGGTTTGGAATCATTTCAGAATTTTATAAGTGATTTTATTATGTTTTATGATTTCAGGGGTAATTAGGTAATTTTACAGGTTATCTGAATTTCAGGTATTACAACTTCTTCCCCACTAACAAAAAATTTTCGTCCTCGAAATTTGCAGATAGCAGAAAGAAAAGAGAACGGAAACTAAACAAAGACATACCAGACCTAATAGATGATAATCGGATTCTCTCTAAAGAGACGTAAGAATTACACAGGATTTTGACGGATATGCCGTCCACAGAATTTGAAATGACAGATCAGATTAGAATGTACAGAAATAAATTATCGATAACATCAATTGGAAGAAGTTTTATAACAGAACCTAAGATTATTATCAGAAGTTCAGAGGTCAGCAGAATGCGTGACTAGAATCCAGACGTATCAATTCTCATAACGGTGAAAGCAGATTACGCGTACAGTCAGAATGAACTTACAGGCTCACTAATGCAGATAATCCCAACAGTTATCAGAATTTCTAAGGTTCTAAGGCACTTCTCGAAATATCCTATGCCCACAACCAGTGCACGTTATATGATGTAAGTATTATCACGTTGGCCAGGCGTCATAATACTGGCATCATATAAATATGCCCTCATGATGGTCATACTTTATCTCAAGTCGTGAACAGAACAACTTATCTTAATCCACCTAGCCTTCCTACGGTCTCAGAGGTCATCAAAATCAAATACCCTAACTAAGAGGAGAACGAATCACTCGAAAGAGTTAACGGAAGTCCCAGAATGTCTATCAGAATTTGGTACATCAGATCATCCATCATTCATCAAATTTCACATAGCAAAACCATCGTCCAACATACGCAGAATGAACACAGAGCGGAATTACTAATAGGGAACCTAAATCATTCAAAGGATTTTATCATCAGGTAACAGAATTTTGAATAGGTCAAGAGGAAATGAATTACGTCATCCATAGCTTCATCCATCACAGAATTAATTCTTTCAAACACAAACGTTCACTTCAAAATTTTCATCCATTCAAACTCATGATCTCAATTTCCATTCGCAAGTCTGCTTCTACTCTCAATTCATCTTAGTACAACTAAAATGAATAGCGAAGCAAGACTGCAAGTTTTGGACAGGTCTTCTAGCACAGTTCAGAATTCGCCAACTCAGACTGCTGTAGTCACCGGATGCCTGGTAGTGTTGTCCGCTACAATCTCTGAACGCCAATCAAATCTACTCTTCCAGAACAAAGGGTCATTCTATTTAACATGCTATCATACTATGACAATTGTCCAAATACTCGTGAAAACATGATTCTTATTAGTCAATACTATTGGCATTATTTAAGACACATAATGGTCACAATGAGTACGAAAACAGTTTTCATAAATCGTTCCGGGGAAAACTTCATATCTAATTCACATCACCAATCTTTACGAAAAAAACTGAAATACTTTACGGAAATTGTTCTCAGTTAGTCATCTCCCATCTTAGGAGTTCTTGTGGTTGCTTCTTCAGTCCTTCAAACATTAAATGAGGTTGTCTGATACAGAGTTCACAAGGATAGAATAATTTAATCATTGGTGCGCAGAAATGAAAAGTGATTACGGTTAAAAATTACGGTCAGGTTTACGATAGTTGGTATGCAGACGCAAAATTTTCTCTTTCTCCTTCATAATTTAATAGGGGTATTCAAGGGAAAACACTGAGGTGGACAAAAACATATCTCATCAGCTTCTTCAATCTTTCAACTTCAATAGCATCATGGTTCATTGACTGAGATCGATTCAGAGTTAATTCTACTTCTCAAATAAGAGGGAAAGCTCGAGAGTTTCATCAGAAAATGCCAGAAAATTTGTACAACAAAACTTCCAATGCCGAAACTTTCTAGGGGTGGATACTAATAGGGTGTCAGGAGAATTTAACAATCAAATGAGATCAGAGTACATATTTCCATAGCAGTGTTAAGCTTAACAGATTTAAGCGGTTAAAGGTTATTATAACAAAGTAGGGTGGAGCAGATTGTTATATTTCAGGTACGGTAGTCTATGGTAGCTTTTACAAAGAGTTAGCCAGCCAAGGTCCTCGAAATCGAATATATCAAAATAAACAGATCCGCAGAACGAATGTGGTCACTTAACCAGACGGATAGTTCATATGTCAGAGTCAAGTACATGGTCCAGTATAGTGTTGGGGATAGATAAGTGAACAGTTCAAGGTGTTGGAGTTTTTGGTTTAGCTTTTAGCATAAGTGACAGGTAGGGTGTACATCATTGGTAATACGAACATTGTATAATTGTCAGAAGTGAGACGTATGAAATGTCGGATATCAGCATCATATGCTCAGTTAACAATTCCATACAGAGATAGTATTTGCATCAAATCCTTCCAAAGGAAAACTGATGGGCAAATAAGATTCATCATTCAAGGGAGGGAACAAACTTCTACATCCAAGGTTAATAATCACCAGAGTTCTAATATGAGTAGTAATGGATTTTGCAAGACAGAATAGTATCAGGTAATACGTTTATATCTAGCCTGGGTAATGAATTAATAGAATGTGTCAAGCACATTGGGGTTAAACGGCCTTCGGGATGGTCGGAAAGATATCAGACTGTTTATCAAACAGATCGGAAGTGAAGGTCAAAATCAGGTAATGGCAGCAAAAGTTTAACAATTGGTAATCATGTCAGGGGGTTCCAAAATTGTTTCAAATGCCAAAGGTGAGACATAGGAGGATAGTCGTCAATATTAAATGATCAATCAATCAATCCTTATAAGGATAAAATCAAGGTTACTATCAAAGAAAGACAGATCAATAAAGATAAATCTTATCGTTCGGAATGAGAGGGAAAGCATTTTTATACTCGTGGTTAAATGCCACAAGACTTCTCATGGGAACAGAGATGGTTAAGATGAAATCAAAAGATTCATAGGTGATTATCAAAAGCAAGAAACAAATAACAGAATGTATTAAGTATATCATCGTTATGGAAATCCTCAGAATGCCCGAAGAGGCATCAGAATGATTAACAGGAGGTTCAGAGGTCAGAGTCGAATCGGAAGGCAATGATCAAATAGTGTCAGACATATATTACGCAATTTTCAATGCTTCAGGTTTTATTTAGGTTTCAATTCTTAGGTGGTGCAAGGCATAAGCTCTAAATTTCCAAAAGTGATTTTAACCAAAAGCAAGACACAAATCAGAGTGGTGCGGAAGCAAGATACTTAAGCAAATGACTTATAGTCTACCCATTCCTCACTGGTTAGAATTTAAGTTCCTATAGGTAAATCCTAAAGCAAATTCTCAAAGGTTGTCCTACGAGCGCCTACAGTGGAAACTTAGTGGTCCAGACTTCACAGGTCAAGGGTAAATGTATTACGAGTCACAGCCTGTGTCTCTGATACCATAAATTATAACACCCCAACCCGACAAGGGTAAAGATATCACAATAATGGATTCATATCAGAACAAAACAAAGCATACATCTACAGTAATACAAAAATCACAAAGGTTACAACGAAATACTGAATTTCAAGGTTACAAATGAGAACTTCCAAAAAAACACTAGTTCTAAAATACATTATCTTCTAGTCAACTCAAATCCAGAATGGCTATCAAATCTTCTAAGTCCAAAGGTACACTCTTCACTCATTCCCAGCTTCCTAGTAAAAACCTGCCGCAGGAAAAGAAACGCGGCTGAGCTTCAAAAGCTCAGTGAACAGATATATATAGATAACAGAAACGATAACGGATAGCAGTACAAAGGAAATCAGAAAATACAGATCATACAGAAGCAAAATCAAATGAAGGAGTAGGAATAAGAAATGGAATAAATGAAACGAAATAAGAATAAGAAATAAATAAGGTTTAAGAATAAGGAAAACAGAAATCTATCACGAGCCCAGATAACAGATAATATCATAACAGTGTAAACATACAAGCAATCTAGAGGCGATACCTCTCAAGTAACCAGATAATATGAGGGGTGACCTCATGTATTAAATCGGAGTGATCAGCTCCCAGATATTGTGAAAGACGTGTATCGCACACACCATCAGTCACCAGAGATATATAACAGATAAACAGATACAGATAACAGAAATCAGATCAGATCTAGGATGCATCCATACGCCCCAGTAGGCCAGATTCTTCTCCTACATAACAGATAAAATCAGGGACGGAACAGGTCATCACTCTCCTGCCCTAGAGTCATGTCATCGGTGCATCGACAAACATGGACATGAAACCCTCATGCCTAGTGAATGGCTCGGATATCAGACTGTGGTCAAGGTCAGATGTCATATAATAAACAGAGTGTCATATCTAAGGGTTCATGGCATAAGGTTCATGTCAAGTAGTTTCAGAATTTAATATCAAGGTTCAAATAAGAGTTTATCAGATTAAGTTTTATATCAAAGTTTAAGTTCCGATTAAAAGGACTATATCAAATGGTTCAGAAAAGAATTTCACAGGTTCATAATTAAAGTTTCATAGCAACAGTTTATTTAGAAAGGTTTCTATTTAAAAGTCCCATTAAAACAATCCTTCAAAAATGGTTTTCATAACAACTGATCTTACAACATAGTTTTCATAAAAATGGTCTTCCAAAACTTTTAGTAACTTTCATTTAAAGTGGTATCACTTCTTTTTAAAATAGCTTTTCTCATACAGTTTCATATGTAGTTTAAGAAAGGTTCAAAATCAATTAAGTTCAAATAAGGATTTAATAGATTAAGGCTTATATCAAAAATCAAATCAAAGTTTTCCAACAAGTATATCAGATTAAGGTTCAAAACAAGGTTCATAGATCAGGGTTCAGAACAAGAGATCAAAACAAAAGGCTCAAGAAAGGTTCAGAACAAAGAAACACATTAGAGGTTCACAAACAGGTTTACAATCAGAGTTCAGGAAAAAGGTTCAGAATAAAAGAATCATATCAGAGGTTCAAACAAAAGGGTTCAAGACAAACAGATCACAACAAAGATCTACAAACACAAGGGAATATAGCAATGGTATAAGGAATCCTAATAAGGAAATGAAAACAGAAAGGAAAGGGAATGAAAACCCTTACTGAAAAAGGGCATAATATATGTACCTTATTAGCAAGCAGATAAAAAATCAAGAACACACGTAACAGAAATCAGGACTTCTCCTTCTTCACACCTAAAGAAGTAGAAGACGGAATTACTACAAATTCTAGTTCAGATTATTACTTTTAGTTTTCCATTCCATTTTAAGTAACTTTCTATTTTTTGTAATTTTCCAGATTTAGTAACTTTCTATTTTTAGCAGGTTTCCAGAATTAGCAGATTTCCATATTTAACCAGATATTAATATTACAGATTAGGTTAAGTCCTTATTTACAGATTATTATGGAATCAAGGTATCTTTTAGCAGGTTACAAAAGTTTAGGGTTAATTATGACAAGTATACATAGTTTAGGGTTTTAATTGCAAACATTCTAAATTCAAAGGTATCACAGTGAAAATACCTTAACTACTGATTTAAATACTCCTTTTATACAGAATGACACTTAAATCCTTTAAGTTTCACAATTTACAAGTTATACCCCTTTAGTTTCAATATTTACAAAACAAACCCTACAGTTACAATATTAACAATTGAATCCCTACAATATTCATATTTACCAAACAAGCATCTTATTTTACAAAAATACAGAAGGTAACCTCATAATTAAGTATATTACAGATCAGATCCCTCAGAATTCAGAATTTACATAAATGGTCCTTTAAGTTTACAAAACTTATTAATTAAATCATAATTTAGTAACAATTACATGTTAAGCCCCATAAATTCTAAAATTGTATCTTACCCCCTTAATATCAGTATTTACTCAGAAAATCATCAAGATTCCATAATTTACACTTTTAGTCCCTCTATTTTATTTAATTACAATTCGTACCTTATAAATACAATTAATTCATTATCTTGCAATATTTACACTTAGGACCCCCAAGTTATATTTTTCCCACATTCCTACAGATGTATATAACATTATAAAAATACCCTACAATTTTCAAAGTTGGCAAAACAGGTCCTTATACTTTTTAAAAAACAATCGGATAACACTTTTTAAATACAATTACAAACCCTAATCAAATCCAATCATTGACCCATCATTATAAAAACCTTAAAACATATTTAATGACCAGATCATGTCCCCATAAACCCTAACCCTAATTATTTCGATTAGGTTTTGTTTATTTCCTTACTTTTGCCAAAATCCGGTTTGTACAAAAATTAGCCACACTTTATTTAAGCTTCCAAAATTCGAACCCATATTTTTCCCAGGTTATATGTTGCTTAAGGAACTCGTAAAAATTATATAACAAGCCCAGAAAAATGTATAGCATATTTTAGATTTTATATACGTTTTTTATATCAATAATTACCACGACATATTTAGGCCTCTATAATTCATTCCATCATTTTTACCAGATCATATACTTCATATGAGGTCCAAATAAAATAATCATAACACCCAGAAATTCGTATCACATATATTTACAAATTACGTGTGTTTTATCCCTTTTATTTTCGTACGCCCTAACAACCATGCATGATTCATGTTTCTTATTTTTCTTAGGTTATATTCGACCCATAGATCACTAGGAAAATTCTGGATAGTTTTTAGAATGTAAGAATTAAGCATGAAAAATCCTTACCTCTCGGATGACAAAATCGAACAAAAACAATTATCACGAACAAACGAAGGCTTCTAAATTCGATTTCTTATTTTTCTTAGCTCCTTTATACTTCAATAAACTCCAGAAAATTGTTAACCCAGGTCCAGAAAGTCGAATGAGGGTTTGAGGGATTTTTCTCAATCGTTATTTAGGTGTCGGCACTTTAGGGTTTAAATAAAATAATTTGGTTTGTTTTTATAAGTGTGAACCGACATTGGGGGGGCATGAATCCAGATTTTTAGGTCTAAGAATACTACACAAATTAGGATTTGTACTTTTGTATATTTTCCTTAATTATTTTGATATATATCCTAATTAAAAAGATTTTATAAATATATTTAATTTAATTTAATTATTTCGGATGACATATAAATGTATATGTAAATTAATAAATTTTTGTACATTCAAAATATTAAAATGTTGTCCCAGAAATTAATTTACTTCATGTATAGTTCGTTTTCAGAGGTTTGGAATCATTTCAGAATTTTATAAGTGATTTTATTATGTTTTATGATTTCAGGGGTAATTAGGTAATTTTACAGGTTATCTGAATTTCAGGTATTACACCAAAACTGCATAAGCAACTACTTCTTCATCAAAGAATTCACCTCCTTCATAACACTGTTCTCGACCCCATCTGAACATTTTCTCCTTCACAAGTGATATTCTGTGATATACAGAATATCACAAATAGAAAGTAAAGTAAAGTAACTCCCAATACCGTCTTCCACGGGTTATGGGTCCCAATACCGTCGAAGACGGTATTTGGGGGAGGTTGAGACGTAGACAGCCTTACCCCTACCTAAGGTAGAGAGGCTGCTTCCGGTTTTACCAAAGGTAGAAAAGGACCCCCGGCCTTTTGTAGGGAGTGAGGATCGAACCCTTGACCTCTCGGTTGAGAGGCAAGGGGTTTTCCAACTGATCCAACCCTACTTGTTAAGTGATATTCTGAGTATCACATGTGATATTCTGTGATATTCAGAATATCACATGTGATTTTCTGGATATCACATGTGATATTCTGTGATTTTCTGAATATCACAAGTGATATTCTGTGATATTTAGAATATCACAAGTGATATTTTGAGTACCACAAATGATATTCTAAATACCATAAGTGATATTCTGTGATATTCAAAATGGAATATCACAAGTGATATTCTGAATATCAAGTGATTTACTGAATCTCACAAGTGATTTTCAATTAATGTTTTGTAACATGAAAATCACAAGTGATATTCAGAAAATCACAAGTGATATTCCGAAAATTAGTTGTGATATTCAAAAACGTATAAAAACGGACGAAAACATAAGAAAACGGACGAAAACGTAAGAAAACGGACGAATACGTATGAAAACGGACGAAAACATAAGAAAATAACAAGTGATATTCAGAATATCACAAGTGATATTCTGAATATCACAGAATATCACATGTGATACTCAGAAGTGATATTCTGAATATCACAGAATATCACTTGTGATATTCAGAAAATCACAGAATATCACATGTGATATTCAGAAAATCATGTAAGTGGCAGCACTAACAAAGATAACCAGCAGTACTAAGCTCCATTGAACAACATTAAAACCAACTAGCACTACTAACCTATGTGTGATTTTGTATGTATCACAGGTGATACCTAATAAGTTATTTTGTATCACAGGTGATACCTAATAAATTATTTTGTATCACAGGTGATACCTCATAATATAAGTAGGTAACTACAGTTTACGCAAACTCTTTGTGCCGGTCACTAAGCCCAAATTATTTTTCTTTATTGGGCTAGTGTAACAACAAGTATTTAGCCAAAAAAATAAGCTTAAAAGTCTGTAACAATCTATTTTCAACAAGCAGAAGTACTAATCATGTAAGTGGCAGCACTAACAAAGATAACTAGCAGTACTAAGCTCCATTGAACAGCATTAAAACCAACTAGCAGTACTAACCAATGTGTGATTTTGTATGTATCACAGGTGATACCTAATAAGTTATTTTGTATCACAGGTGATACCTAATAAATTATTTTGTATCACAGGTGATACCTAATAAGTTATTTTGTATCACTGGTGATACCTAATAAAATAAGATATTAGGTATCACCTG
This sequence comes from Artemisia tridentata subsp. tridentata, assembly GCA_021014915.2. Lineage (NCBI taxonomy): Eukaryota > Viridiplantae > Streptophyta > Magnoliopsida > Asterales > Asteraceae > Artemisia > Artemisia tridentata. The sequence continues at coordinate 93,908,008 of CP139506.1, read as the reverse complement.
TGATACATACCAAATATTAGGTATCACCTGTGATACAAAATAAGATATTAGGTATCACCTGTGATACAAAATAAGATATTAGCAAATAGACCTGCCATGTGTTTTGAGCTACATTTGTGACACCAGCTATGGCGTCTTGTTCAACTGCCTATTAGCCCTTGCATTCAAGATAACCAAATATGAGTGAATAAAAATTACGAATCCGGAACTTAGAATTGCCCATATTATATAAGCAAATTCACTTCATTGATTCAAAAGTTAGTACACCGGGCAACTTAACAACATAGACAAAGACCTATACTAAACAAACAAGCTGACCGTGTTTCAGCTTACATTTAAAAAAACAACATAACACTTGACAGAAGTAACAAGACTCTACAACTCGTTTATTCCACTTTTCTTTTATTCATCCATTTCATCATCATCTTCAACCTCCTCGATCTTCATCCTCTTCACCCAGCATCATTGCGAACACCATTTGCACTAGGAGGAACTTCAATCAGGATATCAGACTTCTCACCCGTTGCAGCGTTCACGAGTCCACCATTCCTTTCCACTCTGTAAGTCAATTCTTCCCCGTTCATGTTTGCATCTATATACGCTGTCGCGTTTTCATCAATCTCTTCCCTAATCAGCATTTTCGACAACTCAGTCACAACCTTCCTTTCTAACCACCTCCTAATTGGTCTCGCCCCATACACCTATACAAAATTTCAAAAGTCAAAACAACGTGAGTATGCATCATTATAAACATTAAAACAAATTGTAGTAAATCAATAAATCAACATGAATTTGATGCTTACTGGATCATAACTCTCGTTGAGTATAACATCCAACGCTACTACATTAATCGTTTTAAGTAGACGTGAAGATTAGGCAATATTCTGGCTCGAGCTAATGCTTAACCAAGCTTCTACTTTTGACCGTGAATAGAAAACCTGATTCAGAATAGGTAGTTGAAGATTAAGCACAATGCACATGTATTTATCGCAGAAGTAAAGCTATTATCTATATTCATACACTGATCCACGTCACCTATAATTAAAGTGACGGTTGGATATTGTTAATACAGATACTTATCCCAACAATAATAACCTACTGATACTCATAAATATTAATGATGATGATTACTAGTCACAACTATCCAAATAACTATATTAATGTATATTCTAACATTGGTAACTTTTCCCTCATGTTACTATCAGTATCAGTTTGCGTCCATTAAGGATACAATCTAATACAAAAACTGTGCATTAAAGTAAAAAATGTTAAAAGAGAATCAATCAAATATCTCGCTTTGAATTCTGTAAATGTAAAGAGTTCTGCACTTTTGAAGAACTGAAGTAACAAACTTTGTTGCTGATTATAATTGCGATAGAAAACTCAAATGTAAAGCGAGAACAGAATTGGTAAAATGAAAAGGCTGGACTGTTCTAATTCAAGCTCAACTTTTAACTTACAAAACTTAGTACATAGACTATTCTTTTCTTCCAAGTATTCTTACTAAGTTCGTTTCTTCATAGTTAAGAATACCAAATATCTAAGTATCCTTGATAGGTAAGATACTTACGAGTTAAGTTTCTTTCATGACAGAACCATCCTTCACTTGTTGGAAGTTCCATATCACACTGAACTTGCCAACTGTAGCCACAAGGTGACGCTCTTGCTTCCCGTCTTCAGTAACCTATATCAAGTCATAAAGACACCTAAATATCAATCCAAATTCCAACAAACCAAACGATAAAAAAACATTTTATTACACAGATGGAAGATATAAAACAATCCATCACGGTGTCGATCTATTCCATAGCATCCCATGTCTAACGTTTGAATGCACATAGCCTTGATACCATTATATATTAGCTTTGTTGTTCTTATTCGCCATCATCATAGTTCATACAGATTAGTTTACTTCAAAAGCACATGTGATTGTTTGCACAAACAATCACACGTGATTGTTTGCACAATCACACGTGATTGTTTGCATAATCACACGTGATTGTTTGCACAATCACACGTGATCTTGCATAAAAAAGCTAATAGTATGTGAGTGTATCGAGCATCACACGTGATGTTACACATAAAACAATAATCACATTATTAGATGAAGTTAATAGCTTTAACATGTACAAGGTAATTTAAACATCAACAAGGATTAATGTAGTTGCACACATTCAAAAAAGCAAATGATGCAAAAGTTACATGTACAAGAATCATTTATAATTGTTACACGTCTTTATCGCAATTAGATACACATCCATTCAGATTTTCTTAACAAACTGATGTTATTTCACTTATATTCCAGAAATCGCTACATTCAATTTACAAACAATCAGAAATTATAACTAATAATATCACATGTGATATACCATTATAACAATATATTAATCATAATCACATAATCAACCTTCATAAATAAAAACAACCTAACCACTAATCACACACATCTTCACTAAAATTATCAATCACATTAACGAACCTGAACCGTAATCTCTAATAACACACTTTTTCACCAAAATCATCAACAAACGCTTATTATTACTATTTTACTATGAACAATATTTGAATCTACACTTGTTAACATATCAATAAAAAAAATGTTACTGTACAATAGATGAACATGCTCAAGAACAACAACAACAAAGTGAATACACACAACACATCTTAATAATCGAACATGGATAATTTGTGAACGAAATTCAAAATAAAAGAAAAAATATAAGAAGTTTTGAGTATAAATACCTGGAATTAGAGGTTCAATCGGATCAAATTCCCAGCAACTACTGCGAAAATTGTTAAATCGAAGCTAGATTCATTCGTTTTATTGTGTCTTGATGAGATTCTGTTATTTAATTTTGTGGGTCTAGTGCACAAGCTTTTGATTGTCGCACTACTGGGTTTTTTGTGTGTGTATTTTGTGCAAGTGAAAATGATCATCGTATTTGGTGGTTGTTGGATGGATAAGGGTAAGTGAATGACCTAAATGCCCTTATGTATTAAGCTGATTTGATTATATTTTTTTTAATTGTAAGTAGCTTTTAATCCTAGCCATTAGATCAATAGGGATAGAAGGTGGGGGATCAGTCCGTTGGTATGTAAGCATTTTCTAGTATGCAAAATAACTCAACTCATAAACAAATTCTAGGCAGAGGGTTTATAGTTCTAACACGAATTATAGAAGACAATAGAGCACGACTGTAATCTTTACTTTCAACCAAACAAGATACATAATTCAAACCGAATTGAAATATGATGACACATAATACCATATATAAGACATACGAGAAAACATAAAAATGTTTAGATCATACATATATTGGTTTTATATTTCTGACGTATCATATATAAGTCCATAAGTGATAAGAGCTTCATCTCCTTGGCACGCACTCTTGAAGGCTTCGTGTGAACGTATACACTTAGCCCATGCTGCGAGTCCGGGGGTTCTAACTTCATCAAATACTTTGAAATGGTTGATTGTTTCAATCATTCCTGTCCACGGGAGAAAACGTCCAAGAACAACGTCAATGTAACTTAATTCATCTCCACCGAAATAGGTCTTTCCATTGCTAGACTTTGCATACACCCCTTCTAACAATTGTGCTGCTTCAAAGATACCTTTTTTAACTTCTTCCTTTTCTTCTTGACCTGGTGCTAGCCTCAATTCTTCGTACAACCGCCATAGCTATATGTTAAATATAGTGATCCGTAGTAGCTTGTAAGCAATCTTATTATTAGTACGTAGCAAGTAACATGAAATTTAGAACCTTAGCCGCAAGAGATTGTATTAAGAATGTATACTTTATTTTGGTCAACACAATAAAAAATAGTAAACATTATATATAACAATTAACAACTGTATCATAATTATTATTGATTTATTTTTTTAATTAGTTTTTTCTTTAATTAGTTTTTCAAGATTTCAAGGGTAAAATAGTCAAAACATTTTTTCAACATTTCACTTTTCTTGACTTTTCACTTTGACCATTTTAGTTAAGATATATATATATATATATATATATATATATATATATATATAGACGTATTTAGATATTCAGCTTATACAGATAAATTATTAGTAGTTTGTTGCATTATCAGAACACAATATGTTGTCTTGAGTACTCAGACAGTTTGTATCCTAACTCGCGGGCTGTCGGTGCAATACTTGCTGAACTTTTCACTTTGTGCCCGCTGTTTCCTGGTGAAAGGTGACTTTCTTCTGCAACCTTGATTTACATATGAACAGTCAAGTGACTGCAAGGCCCCTTTGTTATATATTGTAATATTTCAAATTTGGGAACCTAAGTTTAAAGATGATATGAATTTACTACAACTTTTTACTGAATGATCTGTTGGGATTACGTTTTAGTAATGTCAAGTGTCGGTCATTTAATTATTATATTGGTCATTTAGTTATGTAATAGGTTGCTAATTATAAGGCTTGTATGTTTATTACAAGGCCCGCTCATGAAGCAAGCCCATGAGCGGCCCATTAGTTAGGCTTAGGGTAAAACCCTAACATCTATGTAAGACTATAAATACTCCTTCCCTTGAAGGGAAGGGTGTTGGTTCTTTTGGTTATTTCAATATTCATTATTCACACACATAAGAGCTCTCCACTTTCTCTCTCTAACCTTACTTTCTCTCTCTAGAATTATATGATCATATGTTACTAAACGGTGACCTAACAAGTGGTATCAGAGCCAAGGGATAGATTAGGTTGTTTTAGTTTAGATTTGGGCTTAAAAACCAGATTTTTCACGTTTTTGGCGAGCAACAGTCTGTTTCAGCGAGTAAGTATAACGATTGGCGAGTAAGTATTAATTTTGGCGACCAAGACAACGAGTAAGTTGTCTGGTTGGCGAGTAAGTACTTGTCTGGTTGGCGAGTATGTACTTGTCTCTAGCGAGTAAGCTTAGCGAGTAAAGTTCTGTTTATATTTTCCGAGTAAGGAAATCAGAACTTCTTCTTTATAATCCTTCAAGTAAGGGGTTATATACTTCATTGAAAATTTTTTAGCGAGTAAGGAATTATAATTTCAGCGAGTAAGAAACTTTCATATTTTAGCGAGTAAGAAATTTCACAATTCCAACGACTAAGATAATTATCTTTTCAGCTAGTAAGATAAATTCCAATTCTCAGCGAGTAAGACTATTTAAGCGAGTAAGAAAATTTCAATATTCACAGCAAGTAAGAAAATTTTTCTTATCTTTGAGAGAGTAAGGAATTATTCACAAAATCTTATACTTAGACTTTTGCCAAAACATCTAAACTACAACAACAACCTTGTTTATCCTTCAAAGATCCATTTTAACATAATCATTAATCATGTCTCAACCACCATACTACTTTCATCAACAACAGCAACAATATCCTCAACAACAACAACAGTATCCTCATCAACAACAACAGTATCCTCAACAACAACTCTTCATGCAACAACATCAATTCATACCACAGCAACAAGTTCCTCAGCTAATGCAATCACAACCAATGCAATCAATCAGTCTTCCTCCTAAACAACCACATTGGTTTGATCAGATGTGTGAAGTCATTACTACTCAACAATCACGACATGAAGCAGGATCTCTTGACACACCTCCAATGCTTACACCAGGTAATTATGTGCAGTGGGCAAGTCGATTCTTAAGGTTCATTGAACTCAAGAAACCCCATGGGAGATACATGAAGAAAGTTATTCTTGAAGGTCCGTTTCAAATGCCAACCACAACGGTTCCAGGAGATGCTACTACCATTCCTCCACGACCTGAAACTGTGACTACTGTCCCTGAGTCTCAACTTACAGCAGAGCAGATACTTCATCATGAATCAGATGAATATGCTATGATCTATATCCTTCAGGGTATTCCAAATCCAATCTTTCGAAGTGTTGATGCTCAGAAAACAGATAAGGCCATGTGGGAACACGTTCATCTACTAATGGAAGGCACTGAATTGAATCAAGAGGACATGGAATCAAAACTTTACATGGAGTATACAACGTTTATGATTGAACAAGGGGAGACACTTGAGTCATACTACCACCGCTTCACAAACATCATCAATGAATTGGACAGGAACAACATTACTTTACCAAAGATTGCAGTTAACACAAAATTTATTAGCAGTCTTGGTCCTGATTGGAAAAAGTATGTCATGTTTGTTCGTCAAGCAAAGAATATTCACAATGCACTATATGGATTGTTGTATGACTATTTGAAGCACCATCAGACTAAAGTTGACAAAGATAGAGCTCTACGTGGATCTTATTCACCTCCGATGTCAAACTCATTAGCTTTAATGGCTCAATCACACAATGCTACTCCTTCACAGTCAAATCAGGCTTTTGTCCAACAACAACATCACTTTTCCTACCCTCAACAACTATTTTCAACCCAACATGTTCAATATGATTCTACACAGCAATTCACTGACACTCAAATGGTTCCATTCAACAACTCAGATTCCATGTTTTACACTCACACTGTGGAAAACTAGAAGGGGGGTTGAATAGTTTTTACCGTTTTAAGTTTTATTTGCTTTGTTACTATATGTTAATTTCAAAGGAAACAATCACAAATAAATAATCACACAATGTAAACAAAAGATAAAGAGAGGAAAGATCAAACCACACGACACTGTTGTTTATAGTGGTTCGGCTACAAGGACTCTCTTCTTTGCCCTACTCCACTCCCCGAGTTTCCTACTCGAGAGTTTATCTTTCACTAAGAAACAAACTCCTTTTCTAGGCGGAGAAAACCTTTACACGTCGCTTACTTCCTTTTCCGGTACTAAGCTAAACACCGGGTTCTTTCACAAGGTAGAACCAACCTGACGTCGCCTATTTACTTTACCGACACTAAGCTAGATGTCGAGTTCTTTACACGGGTACAACTACTCCCTACACTCCTTGTGCTTTAAGGACTAAAGCACTAACCACACTCACTGATTACAAATGATAGATATGATGTGTGAAACAAACTACAATATCACACAGTAATGCAACTAAAGGATTACGGTTCTGTAGATCCTTGAATGCTTGATCTCCTTTCTACAAAATGAAAGATCAAAGTGAAATGCAACTATGAATGATGTTAGTAAGATATGTACTGAATGAATATGTGTGTTAAAGCTATATGAGTGATGATAGAGCCAAATGATCAGCTTCCTATTTATAGGCAAGCTGATCTTCAGCTCACGGATCCCTCACAAGGGATCCGTCCTTTATGTGATTTGGATCCGTGGGACGTGACAGCTAAGGTATAGTTGTCTCTTACCATATCTTAGTTGTATCTTACCAAATCATCCAAGATCTTCAAATGTCAACTATGTATCTTGCAAATCTAACCAAGATATATCAAAGATATTGTATGTGATGCATGCAATGATGTCATGGAATGGTTTTAGAATTAAAGTTTCCTTTTAAGGAAACAAGTTACTAAACTTGTAATTCTTAGTTAATATGTGAAGTGTAAAATGTGTACTTAAGAGACTTAAGCTAGTATTTATTATTTGCTAAAAGATATTCCTTCTATTTTCATTAACAAAACTAATGAAAGATCAAAGAATATAAATAACGTTTTTGAGACGCTATTTGTATTAACAATCTCCCCCTTTTTGTTGATGACAAAACATAAGGTATATTTTTTAGCAAGAGAATAAATATAGCATGAGTTCTTAAAAATATATATTAAGTTTGTTTATTAAAGAAAAGTTTTGTAAAAAATGTATGTACTGTGATGAATCACAGTTGATGCAAACTTAGTTCCTTTCTCCCCCTTTTTGTCGAAACAAAAAGAGTAGCGTAGCGGAATGCGATTTTGAGAACTTTAAAGCTCCCCCTTGTTTTATACTCCCCCTAGATGGAGTAATCAAGGAAATAATGCATGAATCTACAAAACAAACGGTTAGTATATGAAATGCTTATGAGATGCTCCCCCTTGATGTATACTCCTCACTTCTCGAGTACCAACGTATACTATGAAGGGTATGATATGCTGCAAATGAAGTGTTAGTAATGAATGACTTCAATGAAGAAGTAGAATGCTTGTGAAGTATTCTCCCAAACAAGCCTTTCAATAAGTTTTGACTTTTAAAAGTCAAAGTAAGTGTCTGATCATTATTTGTACCTAGGGTAATTATAATCAAGGTATAATATATGCTATAGAAGAATGTTAGTTCACAATGATAATATGCAATATGTTGATCACTCATAAGCATAAAACATCATATTCATATAAATTGAAAATTTTGTGACAAAAGTCACAAAGAAGAAATGATGTTATGATTACAATAAAAAGACATAAAAAGTAAAAAGTCCTAAAGCAACAATTTAAAAGGTCCTAACAACTAGTCTAAAAATCTCCTATTGAGGAGGATGAGAGATTGCGTTTAAACGTTCAAGAACATGGTTCAAGATGAACCTCATCTCATTTTGAAGCTCATGGACCAAGATGTTGGTCCTTTGGGCCAAGTGAGCCGTTCTCTCACAGTGTGCGCAATCATGACTTGAGAAGCCGGGAGGAAGACTAGGCTCCAAGTTTTGTGGTGGTGGTGTGGTGGTGGTTGGTTGTTGTTGTTGTTGGATGATTGTTGATGTTGTTCATTGGTTGGTGGTGGTGTTTGGAGGGAGTTCATGAGGATGTTTTGGATGTCCATGGCTTCATTTAGACGGTGATCAACTATACCCGAGAGAGTGTAGAGACGGTTGAGCTCTTCACTAATCTCTTCTTGGGTTTGAGGCATATTCATCCACATTGCCTCGTCAATGGCAACTAGAGTGGATGTGGGTGATAGAGGTTGTGGTTGAGGTTGGGATGATGGTGCATCATGGTATAAAGGACCATGGATATCCGGGTAAACCGGGTGAAAAAGCATGGGTTGTTGACCTTCAAAGGTCATGGGTGGAAGATTGGGTAATTTTGGTGAAAGTTCTTCTAAGTCATCAAGATGTGGTGATGTAGGAGGAGTCCTAAATAATTCAAGGGTTGGAGTGTGGGTGATTTTGGTGGTGATGGTGATCTAACAGGCTGTGATGGAGCCGGTGGTAGAGTAGTGGCTATTGGAGTAATGGTTGGTGGTGGTGTTTGTATAACAACATTTGATGGTGTTGGGGTGGAGAGTGTAAGGAAATTTTCACTAGCAATGGGTGATGATATATTGAGAGGAGAATTTTCCTCAGATGAGGAGTTTGCTAAGTTGATAAAACAACAAGGTTTAACACTAATGCGGGTTGTTCTTCTTGGAGGTCTAGATGTGGAAGAGTTGTTTGACTTGGTCATGGTGAAGTATGATAGCTAAGATGTACAGGAGAGAAAATGGTTGTTGTGTGAAGTGATGATCCTAAAGCACTAATTTATAGGCAGAAGGTATATGAGTCTGTGTGTTTGGATTTGATGTGAATCCAATAGAGAATGTTGGTTCTAAATGATTTGGAACAAAAATTTGTGCAGGTCATATCAAGGAAGTCAATCCATTGAGCTTTGGTTGAGTAATATGTTTTGGATATGCAGTTAATACAAGAGGATAGTGGAAAATCTGATGATTTGATATTTCCACGGATTTGACGGATCCCTAAAAAGGGTTCCTTCTTTGTATCTGTTTGGTAACTCACACCTAAAATTCAAAAATTTAAATTTTGGTGGGAAATTTTGTTCCTAAGTTTCTAAGAATTCCTAAATGATTCTAAGATGAATTATGATCAGTGAATAAATCCTAAATGATACTAAACACTAAGATTTAAGAATCGGGATAAGTCGAAAAAGTTTTATAATTTTACTGGGAAACCTGCGGATCCAAATGGATTCAAAGGCGGAACCTTGTTCAGGGATCCGCCAAATCCGCAGGTTGGCGGATGGCGGATCCAACGATAAGCCTTGGCGGAACCCTGGTTTGGGATCCGCCGGATCCGTATGCCTAATACTTAAAAACTAAACAGAACATATGTCATATTTCTCGTTTTTCGACGAAAACCCGAAAATTCACCTAGACCTTACATAACATCTAATATGTATAGCAAAACAACTAAATATGATAACATTAACACATGATTGCACATAGTTTAATCCGTACTTAGAAACTTACCGTTTTAGGTGTTATGCCAAACACTGGCTATAACCCGGAAAATTGATAACCATGATGGTTATCCACCTGCAAGTGTTAGTTATTACACATACACAACAAGTATTATCAGATAAATTCAACACAATATCCAACATTGTTTAAAACCAAACACTCCATCAACTCAGCTTCTTCTTCAACTTCTTCATCCCCTTGTGTAATTTCATCATCCAACGACCCAGATTCTTCACCATTCCTTTGATGTTTCGATACTCAGCGGATTCATTTTGAATTGGAGGAAGATGGCTCAAGTATTCGGGTGGAGGAATCCTAGAATTTGGCAATCCATCATCTTCACTCATTGAAGATGATGAGGATGATGTTGGTACACGAGGACGTTTGCCCTTATCAACACTAACCCTAAAGTCGCTCAAAGGAACGAAGGTATGTTCAATTTCATTGTAATCCGGAACAAAGCCTAAATGGTTTGGATGAGCGGGTGCAAAGGCTCTATAAAGTCGGGTTAAGAGCATACCATAAGGCATTGCAATCTTGCTTTGAACCGGAATGTCACACATTCTTTTGGCAACATAATAAGCAAGATTGAAGGGTTGATGAGTAGAGATGTTGTACATCATGTGACATAAACAAGCATTGATATGATCACGGTTTCCTATGGTGCACATCACATTTGCCCTTAATACATCTTCCATCTTCTTGAACTCGGGTTTGAGTTCATTAAGCTCCATTGCAAATGGATCTCTAGAAACTTCACGACCACGATACATTCTTGTGGGGTTGTTCTTAGGAATGAAGAGATGTTCCCTAATCACTTCTTTTGATTCGAGAGGAGTGGCATATGGTGCCGTCCTATCGAGATTGGAGTCTAAGATTGTTAAGGACCATTTGTCCGAGTAAATACATGACCCTTGACTTGGAATTCCTAAGACCTCACCAAATTGATCAAGAGGGATGTTGACAAGATTTCCATTTAGAGTAAAATGAAGACTTAAGTAACCTTCATCACTCGAACTAAGACCTACACTAGCATAGAACTCAAGTATGAACCTAGGAATAATTGGTTCATCTATATCTAAAAGAGAATCAAATCGAATTGCGGCTAATTGTTCCCTAAGTTGTGTTCCTTCATAGAATGATGAGTCTACGGCTCTACCCTCATGGACATACTTTTTCTCTAAGGCTTTGAAAATTTCGATTTGGGCATTGGTTAGACCTTTGGTTTTGTGGACTTTGGGTAAGTAGTTAACGGTTTTCTTGTGATCGTAGTTGGTTGCGGGAGGCATGATTTTCCTAAGTACAAAAAGTTACATAGTTTTAGTTAAAATGATCAAAGGAAGTGTAAAATTCCTAGTGTGTGCCTACATGGGGACAATGTGGAGGTGCGGTTATCTCGACTCCTTTTGATGCAAGAAAAATTAGTTTATGCAAATTTTGTTTACAAACGAGAGATAACCCAAACGCTCCTATTTCAATGTAGCTACGGTTGAATGTACCCGAAAATACATATTAGTTATGTATTCCCTTTAGCATTCAAGAGACATTATGCAAGTGAAGTCTAAAAGATAACGTTTTTGCATTTGTATGAACAATGTACGAAAAAATCATTTTACCTAGTCGTTAGAAGATTTTAGTGAAAAATTTTCATGGGGTTTTTGTTAAATTAAGACAATGTGCTATGAGATGCAATTCCTAACTAAGAAAAACATGTTTTTAAGTATAATGCAATAAATATGCTTCATGATTTTTCAAGAATTATGCATATACCCCAAGTTTTGGTTTTGTGCATGAAATGGAAATCCTAGACGCAGATCAGGAGTATAAATATGATAAGAATACTTACAGTGATGTTAGAAGCACAAATTTGTGGAAGAAAATGGTCTAAATTGTGATGGAGATTAAGTGTGTGTCGAGTATAGTAAGGTGATATGTTTTGGAGTGAGGAATGAATAGTAGTTGTTCTTGTTTATTTAATAATAAACTGAACTCAGCATGCGACGGATCCGGCGGATCCCAAACAAAGGATCCGTCCTTGTTATCGATTGGATCCGCGGATTCAGAACACATGTTTTGGTTTTAGTGTCGTGTGTATCTAAACTAATGTTTATACTAATGTTTCTCCTAATCACTAGGTTCCATTAATCCTAATCCAAGTCTAAGATAATTGAAAGGTTCTCGTTTAAGTGGTTTAGTGAGAATATCGGCAATGTTGTCCTCTGAGGAAACTTTCTCAATTGAGATGATTCCCTTCTGTACATTGTCGCGAAGGAAGTGATGACGTATTTCAATATGTTTGGTTCTAGCGTGTTGGACTAGATTTTTTCTTAGATCGATAGCACCTTTGTTGTCGCAAAGAATGGGAATGTTGTTAAGTTCAATTCCATAGTCGACAAGAGCTTGTTTCATCCACAGTGCTTGTTGACACACCTTTCCTGCAGACACATACTCTGCCTCTGTTGTTGAGATTGCGAGGGCAGTTTGTTTCTTAGCGAACCATGATGTTAGACAATATCCTACAAAAGTACAAATACCGCTAGTACTTTTCCTATCAACATAATCACCTGCGTGATCTGAGTCAGTATACTCTATGGTTTCTACACCCGTTCCTTTGGGATACCATAATCCTAAGTGTGTAGTACTTTTGATGTACCTAAATATTCTTTTAACGGCTTCAAGATGGGACGTTTTTGGATCTTCTTGAAAACGTGCACATAGACAAACACTAAACATAATGTCAGGCCTACTAGCCGTAAGATAGAGTAAACTACCAATCATTCCTCTATATTTAGTGCTATCTACGGATTCATTTTCTTCATCCTTAGTAAGTTTGGTTTCGGAGGACATGGGTGTTCTCATGGGTTTTGAGTCTTCAAGACCAAACTTCTTAAGCATATCTTTGATATACTTTGATTGGTTGAAGAATATCCCATCTTCTAATTGTTTAATTTGGAGACCTAAGAAAAAGTTTAGTTCCCCCATCATACTCATTTCAAACTCGTCATGCATGATTTTTGAGAAATCATCGCATAACTCTTGACAAGTTGAACCGAATATAATGTCATCCACATATATTTGGACTATGATAATATGTGATCCCTTTTTCTTGGTGAAGAGAGTATTATCTACTAGGCCCATGGTATACTTATGGTCAACTAGGAAAGTCTTAAGTCGATCATACCAAGGTTTTGGTGCTTTCTTAAGTCCGTATAAAGCTTTCTTAAGTTTGAAAACATAATTTGGTTTTTCAAAGTCGGCAAAGCCGGGAGGTTGTGCAACATATACTTCTTCATTTATAAGACCATTTAAGAAAGTACTTTTGACATCCATTTGAAATAACTTAAAATCATGTGCACATGCATATGCAAGTAATATTCTAATAGACTCAAGTCTAGCTACGGGTGCAAAGGTTTCATCGTAATCTATACCTTCTTGTTGATTGTAACCTTGTGCTACTAGCCTAGCTTTATTTCTAGATATAATACCTTTTTCATCCATTTTATTTCTAAAGACCCATTTGGTGCCTATTATGGTTTGGTTTTTAGGTGGAGGGACCAATGTCCAAACATCATTTCTAATAAATTGGTTAAGTTCTTCTTGCATAGCAATTACCCAAGATTCATCTTTTATTGCCTCGTCTATATTTTTAGGTTCAATAGTTGAAATAAAACAAAAATAATTACTTTCATTTTGAGCTTTGGATCTTAATGTTCTTTCATTAAGTTTTCCTATGACGTTTTCTAATGGATGACTTTTGGTTTCTTTAATATTGACTATTTCTCCTTTTACGGGCTCATTGTCATTTTCAATGTTTTCTATATCATTAACCATTTGACTTTCAACTAAGTCATCATCTTCCAAAGGTGATGTCTTAGAGGGAGGTGGACTTTCGTTGAATGTTACGTTCAACGATTCCTCGACTCTTGATGTTTCCTTGTTTAATACAATGTATGCTTTACTGTTTTGTGAGTACCCAAGAAATACACCTTCATACGACTTTGGGTCAAACTTAGTGAGATAGTCCTTTGTGTTTAAAATGAAGCACTTGCTTTCAAAAACTCTAAAATATCCTAATGTAGGCTTTTTGCCTCGATAAATTTCATAAGGAGTTTTATTTAAAAATTGTCTAATTAAAACTCTATTTAGGATATATGTAGAAGTATCTACAGCGTGACACCAAAAACTTTTGTGGTATGTTTTGTTCATTTAACATAGTTCTACTCATTTCTTGAATTGTTCTATTTTTACGTTCTACTACACCATTAGATTGAGGTGTACGAGGGGCCGAGAAATTATGAGTTATTCCATTATTATCACAAAAATTTCCAAATTGAATTTCATTGTCAAATTCTCGACCATGGTCAGTTCTAATAGATACTATATTACTTCCTATTTGATTTTGAATTTTCTTGCTTAGAATTTCAAATTTGTCGAATGCCTCATTTTTAGTTTTCAAAAACTTTGTCCATGTATATCTAGAGTAATCATCTACTATGACTAAAGTGTAAAAATTTCCTCCATAACTTTGTATAGCCGACGGGCCAAACAAATCCATATGCAATAATTCTAGGCATCTAGATGTAGATACCATGTTTTTAGCCTTATGGCTATTATGTATTTGTTTCCCAATTTTGCAAGCATCACAAAAGTGTTGGTCATATTTCAACTTGGGTAGGTTCCTAACGAGTTCTTTGGATGACAAAGATTAAATAAGCCTCATATTAGCATGACCTAAGCGTCGATGCCATAGAGTTGAGTTTTCGTCCAAGGAGGTAAGACATAACTTATCTTTAGGTGTTTTATCTAATTTCATAACATAGACATTATTCTTTAAAACACCTTTTTCCTACGGTTATGCCATCTTTAAGTATTTTGCTTCCATTTTCACTGAAAAGGACGTTATACTTTTTGCGGCATAATTGACTTATACTAAGTAAATTAAATCCTAAATTATCTACATGAGCAACATCATCAATAGATAGAGAGTCATGAGAGATTGTACCTTTTCCGATGATTTTACTTTTAAGCTTGCTACCGAATGTGACATTACCTCCGTCATACACTTGATAGGTTGAGAAAAGATTTTTGTTTCCCGTCATGTGTCTTGAACACCCACTATCTTTGATCCACTCATCAGGTTCAAGATCAACTTTCAAGCATACCTAAGTTCATAAAAGACTCAAGCATTTGGTCCCCAATATCTCATGGGTCCGTTTGGGTTAAACATGACATTATCATGGTTTATGTATGTAAATGGTGGACAATTGTTCCATGACATATAACTAGGAGCATGAAAGTTTCTAGGTATGTTTTGGTTCCAATTATTTTGATAAGTATGTTGTGGATTAACTATACTCTTTGGAAAGGGGTGTTTGGGAAAACTCATTTGAGGTCTCTGTTGATCCGTTTTAACTCTATATTCATTTCTAGCTTGTCCTCTTCCTAAAGATACTGCTGGTTTATGTTTATTATTATTTATACTACTGTTAGGTTTCTTAGTAACTTTAACAAACTCGGAACGGTCGACTTTGTGAACCTTCTGTTCAACTTCTGTACTCGCGGATCCTTTGGATACACTTGGCGGATCCAAATTTTTGGATCCGTCGGATCCGTGAGTGTCCAACTTGGTTGAATCAGTTTTATTCACAGTCAGTTCCTTATAATCACTTAAGGTTCCTAGTTTCATAAAGCCTAGTCCTGTTTTATCATGAGGTAGCTTTTGCATTTTCATTATTTCATCTGCACAACTTATGTTTTTATCAAACCTTTTAAACTTTGAATTTTGTTTGATTAAATCTTCCTGTGTGATTCTTAAGGTTTCTAATTCAAGTTTTAGTTCTTGACAAGACACACACGTTTCTTTACTATCTTTACCTTTTTCAATTCGTATTGCTTTTTCTTTAAGCCAAAATACTTCATTTTCTAAAAGTGTTGTCTTTGTTTTCAAAAACTTGTTTTTGTTTATGATTTTTAAAGTAACGTCACACAGTTTGTTATATTCTACTTCTAAGGTTTCATCATCTATAGAGGAGTATGAATCAGAATGTACCTCTTCTGTGTCATTAGCCATAAGTGCCATTTCGTTGTTCTTAGGCTCATCATCATCATCTCCTTCACTATCGCTCCAAGCTCTACTAACGAAGGCTCTTTGAGACTTGGTCTTTGGAGGCTTTGGACATTCTCCTATTAAGTGACTGGAGTCACCACACCTATAGCATTTCCTATCAACCTTACCTTTCTTATCGTCACGATCTTTCCGAGAGGATTTCTTTTCATCACGAGGTGGTTTTACAAACTTTCCTCGTCTCCTGAAGAATTTCTTGATATCCCTCACGGCCATGGCATACTCTTCATCATCACTGTTTGAACAAGACTCATCATCATCACTTGACTCGACTTTGGCTTTCAAGGCAATAGACTTAATCTTCTCCTTTTTGCCTTTGACAATTTTCGAGTCTTTTTCCATAATCATTTCATGAACTTTAAGGTTTCCTATGAACTCATCCAGTGTCATGCTTGAGAGATCTTTAGATTCTTCAATAGCTGTCACCTTTGCTCTCCATTTCGGATGGAGTGCTCTTAGAAATTTCCTGACAAAATTCTTACTAGAAAAAGATTCATCAAGTGCTTTAAGTGATGTAATAATAGTATTGAACTTAGCAAACGCACTATCAATGGTCTCATCTTCAGAGATAACAAATTGTTCATATTGTTGGACAAGAAGATCAATTTTGTTATCTTTTACTTGTGAGTTCCCTTGATGTGTGATAATAATAGATTTCCAAATATCCTTAGCCGTTTTACACATAAAAACTCTTTCATATTCTTTCTTAGGTAAGGCATTATAAAGCATCATTTTGGCTTCATTATTTTTGGCAATTAGTTTCTTTTGCTCATCACTGTGACGAGTAAGAGAAGCTCCTTCATCCCGACCACTCGAAATATTATTACTAATAGGTTTGTAATCACCATCAACTATAATATACCATAGATCTATGTCCTTTGACTTTACATAAGTCTCAAAGCGATTTTTCCAATAAATAAAACAATTTGGTTCAAATAGAGGTGGTCTCTGCATAGATTGCCCTTCTTTAAAGTTTTCAAAATCCATGGATCGTTTTAAGTTTTAAAATACAATATATTTTAAAGATCTTAAGTAACGTAGCTCTTGATGCCAATTGTGGAAAACTAGAAGGGGGGTTGAATAGTTTTTACCGTTTTAAGTTTTATTTGCTTTGTTACTATATGTTAATTTCAAAGGAAACAATCACAAATAAATAATCACACAATGTAAACAAAAGATAAAGAGAGGAAAGATCAAACCACACGACACTGTTGTTTATAGTGGTTCGGCTACAAGGACTCTCTTCCTTGCCCTACTCCACTCCCCGAGTTTCCTACTCAAGAGTTTATCTTTCACTAAGAAACAAACTCCTTTTCTAGGCGGAGAAAACCTTTACACGTCGCTTACTTCCTTTTTCGGTACTAAGCTAAACACCGGGTTCTTTCACAAGGTAGAACCAACCTGACGTCGCCTATTTACTTTACCGACACTAAGCTAGATGTCGAGTTCTTTACACGGGTACAACTACTCCCTACACTCCTTGTGCTTTAAGGACTAAAGCACTAACCACACTCACTGATTACAAATGATAGATATGATGTGTGAAACAAACTACAATATCACACAGTAATGCAACTAAAGGATTACGGTTCTGTAGATCCTTGAATGCTTGATCTCCTTTCTACAAAATGAAAGATCAAAGTGAAATGCAACTATGAATGATGTTAGTAAGATATGTACTGAATGAATATGTGTGTTAAAGCTATATGAGTGATGATAGAGCCAAATGATCAGCTTCCTATTTATAGGCAAGCTGATCTTCAGCTCACGGATCCCACGGATCCCTCACAAGGGATCCGTCCTTTATGTGATTTGGATCCGTGGGACGTGACAGCTAAGGTTTAGTTGTCTCTTACCATATCTTAGTTGTATCTTACCAAATCATCCAAGATCTTCAAATGTCAACTATGTATCTTGCAAATCTAACCAAGATATATCAAAGATATTGTATGTGATGCATGCAATGATGTCATGGAATGGTTTTAGAATTAAAGTTTCCTTTTAAGGAAACAAGTTACTAAACTTGTAATTCTTAGTTAATATGTGAAGTGTAAAATGTGTACTTAAGAGACTTAAGCTAGTATTTATTATTTGCTAAAAGATATTCCTTTTATTTGTCATTAACAAAACTAATGAAAGATCAAAGAATATAAATAACGTTTTTGAGACGCTATTTGTATTAATACACACAAATGATGACGAGGAGGATGCATTCAACTCATTGAATCAAGGATTTGCTCTTATTGCTCGTGCTTTCAGCAAATTTTCTAACACATCCAACAATCGTCTTCGTACTTCATCAAACACAAGGAATCAAGCTGTCATCAAAGATGGACGGGTCGAAGTGCAGAATCGTAATTATGGACGTCCAATGGGCTCTGGAGGTTATACGGGTAATTCTGGAAGTAGACAAGGACAAGGGTTTAATACAAATGCTGGGAATAGGAACAATGCTGGTGCTCCTCAAAGAAGAGTTGAGATTGTTGAAACTGGAAATTCATCAACTGGGAATTTTGGACTCAGGTGTTACAACTGCAATGGGAAAGATCATCTGGCTAATGCATGTCCTAAACCAAGGACAATAGGCAGTGCTTTTCATAAGGAAGCTCTACTTTTAGCTCTTAAGGATGAAGCTGGAGGTACTCTCACTAGCAAAGAAAACAGCTTCATGGCCGATGCTTACTCAGATGATGACATGGAAGATCTGGAAGCAAATGCAGCAGTGATGTTAATGGCAAACATGCAGGAACTCCAAATGAGTGACTCAGGCCCAGTGTATGACACTGATGGTCAATCTCAGGTACCTGATTCTAAAACATGTCTGATAAATGAAATTGTCTCATCATATGCATCTGCATCAGACAAGGAAACAATTGTTCAAAATGATTCATTGTTATTCTCTCAAGAGGATGAACACATAAACACTTTTGTTACATTTGATGATCCAAATGAGAACGATAACGATGATCAAATTGAACAGTACAAATCTTTTCCTGATCCAGATTCGGAACTTATGACCATGCTTGTGACCACCCGATCCCAAATTGATAAATGCAATGAAATTAACCGTGCTTTACATGCAAAAGTCGCATCATTAACTGCGGATCTTGAGTGCTCAAAAATACAACTCACAAATTTTGAAAACCAAGCTAATCGAGAAAAGAGTTTTGAAGTTGCGTTTCAAAAAGCGTACGTAAAAGAACAAGAGTTAAACCATCAAATACGCGAATTAGTTGCTTCCAAAAACAACTTGATTTCTCAAATGGAACAAGAAAAATTCCAACACAAACAACAAATTGATCAACTCAATTCTGAACTTTTCAAAACAAAAACCGAGTTGTCAAATTGTCAAGCTAGTTTTTCTGAATATAAACAAGTTTCAAAGAAACGAGTTGATTCATATCTGGAAGAAATTGTTGAGTTGCAAAACAAAGTTAAAGAGTTTCAAACAGTGGTTTACAAAACTGGTGAGTCTGTCACAACGATCCAAAAGTTTTCTTTAAAGCAACATCCCCAAGGTCATGGATTTGCTATTGGTGACGACAAACCACATTTTCTCCACAAAGCACTCAAGGAAAATCCAAAGTTGTATAGTGCCGAACATCTTCTTGATAATTCAATTGTGTGTGTTGTTGTACATAACTGTGAGGAAGAACAGGAACAGGAAGAAGAGAGTCGATCAAAAATGAGCAATGTCATGTATAACAAACCATTTGATTACTCAAAATTGCCTCATGTTTTTGACACTTTTGTTCCTCAAAAAGAGAAAACTGAACTACCAGGGTTTAATCAACAAATTCATGGATCCATTGCTGATGTTGGTCCCGTTAAACCAGTGACACAAAAAGTTGGTCCTTTACAACCATTACCAAAATGATGTCTTGTACTTTGTTATTTTGACACATTTTTGGAAGATATCAAATTGTTGGAAGACGCAATTGAACGAAATTCGGAAATCAAAATTTCCACTTTTCAATCTGCTTATGCAAAAGAACAGAGACAAATTTTTCAAAAACAGTTTTTACCTCATGTTCAACATTTGCGTCTTTGTGCAACACACTGGGAACGGGAACTTCAAAATGAAGTAAAATCCATGATACAAGTTTTTAATGCAACAGAACAGTCCATTTCTAAGCAAAAACGTCAAAACAAAATTCTTCAAAACGAAGCAGATCGACTCTTGGAAGATGTTCTAAGTTCAGATATTATCTCGGTGTTCATGAATTCTCTTTATGTGTCATGTAATACTATGCTTGTTGATGATCACATTTCTGATTATGAAAAGTTGAGACACGAGATTGAGATTTTAAAAGATGAAAAAGTGATAATTCTGGAACAAAATGATGATGTTCAAAACAAACTTTCAAACGAGATTTTTCAACTTCAAAAGAGACTTCAATGGTGTCAAGCTCAAAGCATTGAGTTTGAATTAAAGTTGCAAAAACAAAAGCAAAATCTGGTTTTTGATAACAAATCAACCAAAGTTGAAATTCTTGATGATGAGAACGCGGTCTTAAAGTGTCAATTGTCAAAATATGAACAAGAAATTGCAAAAGTAAAAGATGAATACAAAACAATTTTTGACTCTTTGAAAAAGACTCGGTCTCAACTTTTGAAAGAAAACGTTGAATGTATGAATGACCGTGCTGAAACAGTCAGGATTAATAGGCAACTTGATTCTAGAATACAAGAACAGCAACACATCATCATTGAGTTAAAAGGGAAACTTAGTGCATATGAAAAAGGAAAGCTAGTGAACACAAATGTAATTGCACCAGGAATGTACAAAGTAGACACAACATCTAAGAAGAATGCTACAGACACTAATTTGAATGCCTCCACTTCTACAGGGATAGTCACCACTACTGACGTTAGCAGATCAAAACGTAAGAGCAACCAAAAGAAGAATAGGATCTGGAAACGTAGGAGCGGAACACTAGAAGTCACTCAAGTAGAAGATCATCCTAGGAATTCGAATAAAAAGCATGTTGCTTCTGATTTAGATTCAAACTTTCAAACATGTAATTCTAGAATCGATGTAACGAATGCTGTGTCTTTAAACGTTTCAACCGTTAAAGCTTCTTATGGTTTTTGTCGAAAATGCATGTCTTCTGGTGATCATACTCAATGTGTTGCAAAAACCCTTTTATCTCGTCGTAAGAAATCTACGTCTGGCAAAACCTCTAGGCCCACTAATGCTTCTAAGTCTGTGTTAGGTACGCCACCAGTTGTAGTTTCTGCCAATACCTTAGACAACCCCATAGTTGTGAAAACAAATCATAGGATAGTGCAATCACCTAGTGACTTCACTCAGAACAAAGCACGAAATAGTTGGACATGGCAACGTTGGTTACAAAGGACACCCTGTTTCAAATGGATACCTAAAATTGTTTCTGTGTGTGCCTCTAACCCAACGGAACCCACAACCTCTTTGGGTTCCACCCTTACCATTGTTCCACCTTATGAGCTTGTCCATCATCGTAAACCGAATGTTAAATACTTTCATGTATTTGGTACTCTCTGTTACCCAAATAATGATCGTGATGACCTTGGAAAGCTCAAAGCCAAAGCGGACATCGGTGTGTTCATTGGATATTGTGACAATTCAAAAGGCTTTCGCATTTGGAATCGTCGTACTAGAGATATTCAGGAGACTATTCATGCTAATTTCGATGAGCTTATTGATATGGCTTCGAAACAACTCAATTTCGGACCCGAGCTTAAAGCAATGGCTTTTGAGCAAAACAGCTTAGGACCCGTAACTAACTGTCCAAACTTCCCTGATCAGTCAGCTGCATCTCTTTCGCCAAACCGAAAAGATTTGGAAACCTTGTTTGCTCCGTTGTTTGATGATTTCTTTGATAGTCGTGCACCAAGTGTATCAACTGTTTCCGCTGCTCAACCTGATAATATTCCATTACCTGATACTACTGCAACCACATCAACAAATGTTCCAACAAATGCACCTCCAACTGAATCTCCAACAACAACAGCACAAACCGCTTCCAACACTGAAATTGCAGCTGATGATCAAAATGAACAAGTACCCGCACCTGCAGATTATGACGGAAATGATTTCTTCAATCCATTTGCTCCGGCTCCAACCATTCCTGATATTGCAGAGTCATCATCAAGCAATTTGGATCCGTCTAATATGCATGATTCTTATCAACACCACCCTTCGACACATAACTGGACTCGAGACCATCCCTTAGTTCAAATTATTGGTCATCCAGATGCACCAGTAATGACCAGACAACGACTTCACTCAGATGGAGAAACTTGCATTTATGCACTCACAGTATGTCATGATGAACCCAAGAACATTAAACAAGCAATGACTTACGACAACTGGATTGAGTCAATGCAAGAGGAACTCAATCAATTCAAAAGATTAGAAGTCTGGGAGTTAGTCGAACGACCACATGGGATCTATGTCATCGGTCTGAAATGGATTTGGAAAAACAAATTGGATGCTGAAGGCACAGTGATTCGTAAAAAATCGCGTTTGGTAGCAAAAGGATACACTCAGGAAGAAGGAATCGACTTTGAAGAATCTTTTGCTCCAGTGGCTAGACTTGAAGCTGTACGCATATTTCTGGCTTATGCTGCTCACAAAAACATGATTGTTTATCAAATGGACGTGAAAACGGCATTTCTGAACGGGCAACTACGTGAGGTAGTGTATGTTAGTCAACCAGAGGGATTCGTCGATCCATAACATCCTAATCACATGTACAAGCTCAAGAAAGCCCTTTACGGCCTTAAACAAGCCCCGAGGGCATGGTACGATAAACTGTCAGCTTTTCTACTTACCAATCATTTCACGAAAGGTTCAGTGGATCCAACTTTGCTTATTAAAAAACACGAGGAGGACATTTTAATTGTTCAAATTTATGTCGATGACATTATTTTTGCTTCTACACACAAAAAGTACTCAAACCGTTTTGCAAAATTAATGAAAGATAATTTTGAAATGTCCATGATCGGTGAACTTACATTCTTCCTAGGACTACAAGTTCATCAATCACCCCGTGGAATCTTTCTAAATCAGTCCAAATATGCCCTTGAGATTCTTAAGAAACATGGAATGACCAGTTGTGATACTTACAATACTCCTATGGCTCATACAACAAAGCTTGATGCTGACATACATGGGACATCTGTTGACCCTACAAAATACCTAAGTATTATTGGGTCACTTATGTATCTCACAGCTAGCAGACCAGATATAGTATTTGCTGTGTATATGTGTTCTCGTTATCAGTCTAAACCTACTGAAAGACACCTCTCTGAGGCTAAAAGAATCCTTCGATACGTAAAGGGAACCATTAACTTGGGGATCTGGTATCCAAAGGATTCTGGTTTTGAACTAATAGCTTTTTCATATGTAGATCATGCAGGTTGTCTAGATTCACGCAAAAGTACTTCTGGTGGTGCTCAACTTATGGGAGATAAGCTCGTATCATGGCAGTCAAAGAAGCAGGATTGCACTTCATTGTCATCAACTGAAGCGGAATACGTAGCCATGTCTGCCTGTTGTGCTCAAGTTATTTACATGAGATCACAACTAATGGACTACGGATATGTTTTCAACAAAATCCTGATGTACTGTGACTCTAAGAGTGCCATTGCCATCTCCTGCAACATGTTCTTCATTCCAAGTCCAAACACATTGCTCTCCGTTATCATTTCATCAAGGAGCATGTCGAAAAGGGTACAATTGAATTATACTTTCGTAGGTACAGAATACCAATTGGCAGACTTGTTCACAAAAGCTTTACCTCCATCAAGGTTTGTTGAACTTGTTCACCAGATTGGTATGCGGTGTTTGACTCCAGATGATCTGGCAAACTTTCTCAAACACAATTAAGAAAGTCAAACACCAAAATCCTTTTGTAAATATTTTTTCAAAAAAAAATACAAAAATATAAAACTAAAAACAACAAAAATATTTTCCATTTTTTCTTTATTAAAAAAAAAAAAAAAAAAAAAAAAAAAAAAAAAAAACTCCTCTAAGTGTGCAGTATTCACAACTTCAATATATGTTTTTCAAAACATAACTTTCTCATTTTATCAAAAACATATTTTGAGGGGGAGAAAACTTTTCAAATCGTCATGAATACCGCACACTCTTCTTCAAATCTTCGTCATCAATTACTTTCATCATGCAAATCTTACGTGTACTCTTGTACAAGCGTTTTGTCAAATTTTGCAATCATTTGTAAGTTCAAGGGGGAGAAGTGTCATAATCACAAAATTAAAGTCAACTTTGACTTTATATGATACAACATACACCCTTGAGGGATTGTTTGTGTCATATTTCAATACTTTGTGACACTTGGACTAAATTTGCAAAATAGGGAGTTAAGGGGCCAAAGTTGTCAATAACAAGAACTTAATCCTATATAACGAAAAACAAAACGGTCTTAAATACTTACAAATTCAAAAATACAAACCCATTTGCCGCCATTTTTCTTCATTCTAAGCTTTGATATCAATCTTCATACTTTCAAATATGTAAGTGTTATAAAGCTTTGTTTATATCTTGCATGTCCTCGCCTAATTTCTTACAAGCTATTTGTGGCTTAATCTGTGTCAATTGTAAATTATGGTTTATGCTACGATATTGGGCATTTCTTATCTGTTGTGTTTTAGGTTAATTGGATTAGACCATTTGCTTTGGTATGAGTTTAATTGTTCAATAACATTACTTAATTAGCCTAGGATTCTTCACAGAGATGAATTTGTGTGTTTTAGGGTTTAAGCAGTCGTATTATTGGCTGAGTCAAAATGGCTTAGTGAATATGTGTTTTGATTGTTGATTATTGCTTCTATATGATCCCTAAACACGCGTCTTAAGTTTCATAGTCTAAGAGTTACATACGCGTGATTATTGATTAAACTCGACGTGAACTTGGCGAGTAACAATAGAACTTGGCGAGTTAGATTAGAACTTGGCGAGTAAGGCCAGAACTTGGCGAGTAAGGTCTGAACCTAGCGAGTAACCTTTGAACATTGCGAGTAACATTTGTACTTGGCGAGTAACACATGGATTCTGGCGAGTAACAAAAATGTCTCCGAGTAAGGAGTGTATCATCAAAAACCTTCGAGTAAGGGTTTTTTCACTTATCTCCAGCGAGTAAAAAGTCCTTTTCAAAATTTTTCAAAATTTTGGCGAGTAAGGATTTTCTTTGCTCCTGCGAGTAAAGATTTTCTTTTGTTCCAGCAAGTAAGGATTCTTTGTCAGTTCCTGTGAGTAAGGATTTTTATATGATCCAGCGAGTATGAACTTGTGTCTGCGAGTATGGAATTTTTTTCAAGACTTAGAAATTTTTTTTAGGTTTGAAATTTTTTCTCAAACACTTACTTGTGTAAGTTGGTTACTTGGCTAATTGGATATCTTTTCTTGATAATTGTGTTCCATCTCTTCATGATCTGAAACTTAAGCTCACTTATTTCATACATTGAGACGTAAACATGGATTGTAATGCTCACACTAACATAAATATGCAACTCGTATTGTGTTTCTTGTTTGTGTTTGTGCATTTCAGATTCAACATGTCTCAAGGATCTATTGCGAAAACTGAATTGATTCCAGAAGGTGAAAGAAAGATCAGTGAGTCCAACATGAAGGTTGATCTCGAGAAACTCCCATGTCATCCTACGTGTCAGATCGTTGTTGAAATTCTGAAGAAGCACTTCATCAGACATCTCCTCACCAAATCTACTAGAGTACCTGAGGTTTATCTAAACCAGTTCTGGCATTCTCTCATCGTCAGCCGTGACACCAAAACTATGACAGTCACCATTGATAAGAAGATCATCAAGTTTGATGTTGGTTTTCTTTGCACTATTCTTGGTTTACCTGAAGCTGCAATTGGAAATTACAAACAATTCTCTGCCTTTCCCTCATATGAAAGGATTGTCAGATCCCTCAAACACATGGGATATGATGAATCCATCATACCAATCACCACTCATTCCTCAATCAACCGAAAATACGTCCCTCAACCTTGGCTAACAATGTATTCTATCCTCACAAACTGTGTTACGGGCAAAGAGAAAGGACATGAGCATCCTTCTCTGGATTTTCTACAGATATTCTGGGGAGTTCTTAACGTGGCGCATCTGGATTATGCTCAGCTCATATGGAATGACATGGTTTTCCAAGCTCGTTAGTTTGTCAAAAGGAAAACCTCCAAGATCCCATTTGCTCGTTACACCAAACTTCTTATTGCTCACTTCATGAATGATGACTCTGAGATTGATAGAAGACTTTATGATAAATATCATATAGAAAGCATGGATCAAATGCTTTCAAGGTTCAGAATTCAGAGCACAAGCACAACCAAACAAGGATTGAGAATCCCATATCCACTATTAACTGAAGCTATTCGTGCTACTACTGCTTTTAGAAGTTATGATGAAGCGGAGAAATCAGGGTTAGTAGGGATCACTCTTCAAAAGCCTAAAGAGTCAACAAGAGGTGGTGGTAGAGGGAAGAAGACCACTACTTCTAGAACTAAGAAAGTCACTCGAGAAACCACCAAGAAACTAGTTACTCGAGGTGAACCTTCTGATGAAGAGGATGATGATGAAGAGGAAAGTCAAAGATTGGCACTTATTAAGGTCAAAAAGGAGAAAGATACTTTGGGAAAAGGCAAAGAAGAAGAAGATACCGATGAACATATTTCACCTCCCGTCTCAGAAAAGGATGAAGCCAAACTGTTAAGACTGACAATGCTTGAAAGCCAAAGGTTGGAACAGGCTAGGATTGAAAAACTTCATAAGAAAGGTGAAGGTTCCAGTACTAAAGATGATGAAATGAAGAAACCTTTATCGGAAGAGGAAGAAGACACCGAAGGAACATCTTCTCATATCGATGAAGAAAAAGATGATGAATCTGATAATGATGAACAATCACAATCTGGAGAAGATGAAGATGATACTGATAAAGATACTGACAATGAAAACAAAAGTGATGAAAAAGAAGATGAAGAAGAAAAAGTTGTGAAAGATAATGATTATGATGATCAGGATGATGATGATGATGATGATGATGATGATGATGATGATGATGATGATGATGATAATGAAGGAGGAAGAGATGAAGCCCGAACTCACACTCCACCTGAACAACCACATCAAACTACATCTTCTCATGATCAGCATTCGAAGACATCACCTCCTTCGCCAAAACATGTTCTACAACAGCAAACCATCTCTACAGCAGCCGCAGATCACAATTTAGTTCTATCGCTACAGCAACAACTCAATGCTCAACAAACTAAAGTGGAATCTCACGACAAAGACATTGAGGAGTTCAAAACCTACAACCTTGATGCTGCCATGGAGAATGTTGTTCGCGATTACTTACCGGGTCAAGTCGAGAAGTACTTACGTGAGGCAATTCCTTCTGCAATGCGACAATATGTTAAAGACAAACTTGAAGGGATTGTGGCTCACAGATTTCAAAGCCGTCAAGACCAACTGCTTCAGACCTTAAAGGTCAACTTCTTGAGGCTATAGTGAACGACCCAGAGGAAGTAGAGCTTCGCAAAGCATTGGTTAGATCAATGAAAAAGGCTGAGAAGAAGGATGAACCATGCAAGAAGCCAAAGCCAACTAAGCATCATCATGATGATTCTGACAAAGATGACAATGCCAAACAACAAGACAAGCGAAGGAAAATGGCTGGATCTACTGCTGGACATCAATCTTCTGCCAATGTTAACCCTACGTTTGGCGATGAGTTTCATCCACAGAACATCGAACTTCTTGAAGACACGGAACCAATGGATGACATCTTACCTGAAGTGGCTGAACCCATTCCAGAACCGCCAAAAGATGCACCCATGGAACCTGTTCCTGAGTGGATTGATCCATCTGCCCCTACTCATAACTGGTTTAATGAAATGGTCGACGCTTATCCAGATATTCTAGAGACCGAAGCTCCTGCTGACGGATCAGTTATTGACTTCACCAAACGAATCAAACAAGTAATGAAGATTCAGAAGTTGAAACTATCCGACATCGCCAACATTCGGAAAGCAGGCTTCTCTCAATACAAGACTTCTCTTACTTCACAGTTGGAATTCGAGTATAATCTGGAACAAGTCGCTAGAGCACTGTCAGAGAATATAAGCTGGGATGTCACGTTACCTGCACACCAACCGAATACATTCAAGTTTCATGACTACTCCCAACCTTTACCTCTCATCGGCCATGAACACAACCCTAAGATTCCAAAGCCGTATTTCTTTAATCACGACTTGGATTATCTTATGTACGGCAACACTGACCCTGCAAAACGATATGCGACATCTCTTACAAAGTTTAAAGCTGCTGTATATGCACAAGAAGGCCTTGAAGAACAAATCACCGACTTATTCAGATCTTCAATTGCCAAGTACAACGATGAAGCAGAGTTGGGGATTTTTCACTGGCCAGAGATGCGTAAATGGTTTTACAAATGGAAGCTAACGTCAATTACCAAAGGCAAGGTCTACTCAAAGCACAAAATCCTTTCCATCAAAAGTGCTGAAACTGAATCCAGATATGATTACAATTTTCTGACAGAGATCAAGGTTCGACGTCTCGATGACAATGACTACCTTTTCAGTGAAGCAGACTATCGTCGGTTGAATCTCAATGACATCGAAGATATGTACTTGCTCAAAATACAAGGCAAACTTGAGCATCTTCCGGGCAGTCTTCAGTACGATATAATCAACTCCATTCTTCTTTACATTCGACAAATCGTAATTAAAGCAAGAGTTGAAGACGCTCATCTAGGTGCTGAAAGTTATCAAAAGAGACTCAACCTCACACAACCTGATCTTAGACCTTCGGGCATTGCAGATATGAAACCATACAAGTTTAACAAACGGCCTTTTGGAGTTGTATACGTTAGATCAGGGATTCAGAAGTTCATGGCTTACAATGACATTCACAAGTTCAGCGACCAAACATTACAAATGGTGAAGACAGAGCTGGATACCATTTTAGAGAACCACACTGAGGGACGAAAACAGGGTTGGCTGCGACATATGACATGGAGAAGGAATGATGTGAAGGAAGCTGTAAAATTCCTGGCTCTAATCGACAACCGCTTAAAGTTCAGAGATCAGATGAGGAGATTGGAAAGCTATGTTGGTGGAAGAGCTGCAATACCAAATCTTCTCACATTTCGTCGTCCTGAATGATCATCAGCAGAATGGAGTTAATGGGTATTATTTGTTAACATTTAATCATTCATTGTAATAACATTAACTCTAAATAATAATGGTTTGTGTACATATAACAGTGCACAACCCGTACTTGTAATGAAAGGACCCTGAGGTACGCTTCAGTGCCTCAATCCTAACAAAAGGAGCGAAAGCTTCTTACTTTTGAGTATAATTAATCAAATTTCAGTTTTTCACAATTCTGCTCAAAAGAACAAGTATTCCCTCTCGTAAACAAAACCTCAAAAAGTTATTTCACTTATTGAGGGGGAGTATTTGTAACAATCTTTGTTCAAACGAAAACGTTCTTGTTGAATTTCTTCCCACAAACCTCAAAAAGCATATTTTAATCAAAGTTTCTTAAAAAACAACACACATATGCTATTTTTTGAGGGGGAGAAAAACAAAAGTGATTAAAATATGGTAACACGAATGTGGAATCTCATGAGAGCTCGACTCAGATATCACCAATGAATTGACGAAACTCAAAAGTCATTAATCGAAAGGACTTGTCCTGGCTGGGTAATAATTTCAAGCTGGTTATCCAGTGATGTAAGCGTGTCTCGAAGAGGACTTGTCTGAGTAGAGTGTACCATTTTGAGAAACTTTCAGTGGACATGACTAGGCTGGGTAATAACTTCAAGCTAGTCTAACTAGTGATGTAAGCGTGTCTCGAATCGGTCATGAATACTGTAAGTGGATCAATTCAAAAAGTGCAACTCTACCCAACATGTGCAAATTGACTTCAAATACTTATGAGCACATGTTAAGGGGGAGTATTTCTGAAAAGACCGAAACTCTCAAAGTGTTACAAAACATGTTTCATAATCATAAACACTTTGAGAGATTTTTCAAATATTTGGTTTTATGGCAACATAGGATAATCATGAAGTTATAAGATGACTAAGATTAGGATATATGTCCTATGATCCGCCAGAGCCGGAGGGATCTACCCAAGGACAACACCAATAGTTTAGTACTAGAAGTCCTTAGGTATGATTGAAAAAGGGAGTAATATGAGAAAGGAGAAAGAAGGGGTTGAAGAATTAAAAAGAAAAGTTATGAAAAGGGTGAAAAGAAATAGCCCTCCAAATGTTCAACCTTAGGGTAGACACCGGGTTCAATCCATATACTACTGGTTGTTACTAAGGTAACACCGGTATTGAAGATTAAGACGTCATGGACCCAGTGACGCACTGCACTTAAACCTTCTAAGCCACTCAAGTTCTCTCAAAAGAGCTTGTTTCATTCTCACGGGGAACCCTGCATAATCTATCGACCGCTCATTACGAGTTATGTTGATATTGAAATAGGAGACACCGCTCCAGTCTCCGACTACCAAATAATGCACTTATTGAGTCTAGAGCCACGAGATAACATCAAAAGATCTCATAGGAACACATGATACTTCTACACTGGGTGTTCAACATTAGGGACACCAGTTGTAAACTTAAGAGTCCTACGCAGATCTTAGCAATCTGCCAGAACGTTTATGAGAGGATTTACAAATGTAATTCTCAATGATTGAACGGAAATCCTGCCAGGGACAACATAAAACAGCCCTGACAGCAGGTCACTTCGGTAATCCCTTGTGGATTACGCTTAGTGTTCGCCGTAGTCTCAAATGGTCTACAGTCGTGGGGTGATCTCCAGCGGCTCACCTGAATCGCTGATGTACTTCGGTATATCTTGTAAGCCCTCTCAGGGGCAATCCGGTTCAGGAACGGCCTTGGCAAGGATTAGAGAAAGTCTTCACACTATGCTGTTTACGATCTCGAAGTCCGAACCTATAAGTGCCGGATGCTTTATTGCTAACTGTTTTGATGCAGGTACATATGGAGAACCGGAGTTCCAGCTGTGACCATTACTACCTCCATTATCATCAACGACGCTCCACTTCCACATGCTCATACCAACATCATTACGAAAGATGAAGTATATGAAAAGTTCAAAAGAAAGTTCTCGTCAAAGATCAAAGTAAAGTAAAGTTCAGAATGATTCTACATCAAAGTCAAAGAATCTACAAAGTTCAAAGACTAAGATCAAAAGACTTGTGAAGAGAACTCGGTATACATGATGAACCAAAGTCAAAAGAAGTATGAGCATGGTGGAAAAGACGTAATCACACCGGAGACAAAGATGTTGATGAAAGGCAGATCAGTCCACTACCATATCACTACAACAAAGAACAAAGAACAAAGATGAAAGAGACGTCAAAGCCAAAGAAGCAAAGATGACGTCAAGCAACCTATGATGACCAACCCTTAGGGGGAGATTGTTGGGATTACGTTTTAGTAATGTCAAGTTTCGGTCATTTAATTATTATATTGGTCATTTAGTTATGTAATAGGTTGCTAATTATAAGGCTTGTATGTTTATTACAAGGCCCACTCATGAAGCAAGCCCATGAGCGGCCCATTAGTTAGGCTTAGGGAAAAACCCTAACATGTATGTAAGACTATAAATACTCCTTCCCTTGAAGGGAAGGGTGTGGTTCACACACATAAGAGCCCTCCACTTTCTCTCTCTAACCTTACTTTCTCTCTATAGAATTATATGATCATATGTTACTAAATGGTGACCTAACATGATCCCTGGTCTTGCAGTCAAATAATTTTAACAACTTGTGTCCTTTTTAAAGATACCATCTCAGTATTTACACATAATTTCTTTTCTCTCTTTCAAATATAGATTATTAACAATAATTGATTTTTGTGCTTGGACAGTGAAATTGATTAGTTGCACAAGATACGTTGTGTTCTTGGCACACCAGATTGGACACTTTTCCTGATGCAAGGAATGTTGCTCAATTAATGAATATCCGTTATTCAGAAGTAAGTCTGATTAGAAATTTCATAATATAAGGAATCAAGTACCCTTAATTCCTTAATGCCTTTTCTATTGCCAGTGATAGGTTATGCCTGTTAATCTCGTTGACTTGATCCCAAATGGTGGCTGAAAGAGTAATGCTGACACGCCTTCACCTCTATGGAAGATGGGTCAAGGTACAAATTTCGTAACTTTGATTTTGTCTGATAAGCTTGAAATTATACTGATTTTTGGTTCATGGGTTTGTTTTGCACATAAATGGGTGAAAATAGGCTCGGGTTGAAAGGGATGTCTGTAGTGCGGGTCATAACACGTTGGCTCAGGTAGCGAACGTGTTGAATATTATTTCAAAACTATTTTATTACAGTAATATCTAACTTAAAAAAAAGATTTAGAACACTAGAATTTCACTATGGTAAAGTGAGAACCCGTTTCACCAATTGTACCCGCTAGGGATAAACAATAAGCGATGTTGATTTATATTAAGTTAATGGGTCGAAATTTTGCCTTTTATCCTTTTTTCTTATAACCTTTCTTCGCATTCTCATCTTTGTATAGGTCATTTTCAAATTTAAAGTTCTAATGTCAGACGTCTCCAATGATCCCGGTAGTGAGACCTATTTACATGCAAATTATAAAGGTTAATTTTTCTTTCAACACCATGTCCAAGAAGTGTTAATGATTCTTATTATTCCTAATTGCAGCATGGACTTACAAAATTGAAACCGAAAAGACTCATCCGTACTTGATATTTTGTTCAGATAGTCGATTTGGCAACTTTGACTGAGCTTGCAAAGTCGCTCTTGGTCCTTCAATTGCAGGTGTACATGAACTTGTGGTACCTTTACTCAGATTAATATGGAACTGACTTTCCACCCATAACCAAAAAAGATTCAGTTATTACACATTTTAACAAAAAAGATTCATATTGTCTTCTACCATTATTTATTCTCATCGGAATCTTACAAGATATAGAGATATAAAAGCTATCTCAGGCTACCTTTCTTAATTCTCATTTAACTAACTTTCCTTCGCAGCCTGGCAAAACGAAGGGCATTAATATGCGCCGGTCAGATGGTAGAACCTTTATGCAATGGTGGCTGAGATTCTTGGAAATGCAAGCGAGGTGCGTCTAATTTGTTAAGTATACATATCACAAAGTTCTGTTAGAGTTGATCATATTCAAATTAAAATACTTGCTAAAGTGAGGCAGATCTAATTTATTAGCTGTATAATTAGTTTTGTGATAGTAATTTATTTAGGATATGTTGGTAGAATATACCCCAATGCACGTGATATCCAATTTTATGCTGGAACTCCAATTAGAGTTATTTTGTTGTTTAGATACAAGATTATAATTTGTGTATGTTGCTAAGTGATTCAGGTTAAATGAGTATTTTTGTACGGTTCAAAACGGGGTGGGTTTTATTGAGCCAATTTGTTCTCTGTCCAATTTGTAAACTATTAGTGTAAATAAATATTGTGTGAGATATGATATTTTTCCTTGATAAATATGACACCGATAACCCAATTCTTATTTTCAAGAGGAGGTTGACCTTTGAATATATGTTATCTTTGCTATTTGAGATTGGATAAATATTCCCAAGGTCTATGGTTACTTTACCTATGATTTTATCATATATATTTATTACTCTTGGAACACCACATTGTTGGTCACTAATATCTCTTTACCTTTATTAACATGATCTAATTTTCTATTCCATCCGAATCCACAATTCGCACGCTCAATATATGAACAGTTATCAACTTTCTAATCCCAACAAAACTTGACATGGTTGTAGATAAGCAAGTTGCGGCTTCACATGGCTGTTTGAAGAAGGTACTTATGTTATTATATTCAAATTGAACCCTAACTCATCGCCCATCTTATTTAATTTTAGATGTGGCATAAATGGTTTTTGCGCAACGGGTCAAAACACATAAGTTTGTAGAATGGTTCAATCCGAAAAAGATTATTAGTCCTTTCTAAAAGAAAAATGTCAAGCGCTGCATAATATTCAAAGGCTACCTGTTTCTTGAGAAAATAGTTCCTGATTTGGTGAATACGCAGAAACTGTTTAGTGAGCTCTATCCCATTTACCGGGATTTTTTTTAATTATTGGTGAATACGAAGGCCTTTACGCGGGCATTGTGTGGAATGTAATGGTTGGGCTTCTAGAGAATCACCCTTTTCCTATCCATCCATTTGCTTGGCAACCAAAATTTACTATCCAAATATTGATTTCGCGTATATACTCTCTTTCGTCACAAAGTGGTTGTTCTTGAAAAAGAAGTCGTTCGTTTAGAGGAATAAATTGTTAACTGTATGCAAGGTTTGTATTAAGAACCTGTTCGTGTATATTTGAATTATGTAAAAATCATATACTATGTTGTTACAAAGAACTTTGTAAGTTTGTATATTTTAATTGTTCTATAAATGTTAATGTTTATTTATTTTCATTATTCAACATAAAAATTGGTACGCTTATATCTTATTTTTCATTAACTTATTTATTTCAACGATATTCATAAGGCTCGCACGCCTATCGAGCGGGCTATGCTTTGATACTTTGTTCTTGCATACCACTTTGAAACTTTTTCCTCTCATATTCGGTAACCGTTTATTCTTTTCATTCCTAATGCATTCAATAAAAAATTTGGTATGTTTATATCTTATTTTTCGTTAACTTATTAAATTACACCTATAGATATTGAAAACACTCAAAATATTTACAATGTATTTCACATATCTATTGTTTGTAAAAAAAATACATTAAATATTGGAAAACAATTAACACTTATATAGTTATATATGTCGATGAAAAAAAACATAAAAACTATTATGCAAAACTATAAAATATGCCTACAATTATTTACCACCCTTCTTTCGTTGTCGGAAAAATATGCCAACAATATTTATAAGTCATGCCTGCCCATCGTAAAATACAACAATTTAGACTAAATATTGCATCAAATGATATAGTTATCTTTTTTCATGCAACACATGCATTTGGCACCGGAATATACACAGGAAAAAACAAATTCGATCGTTTCAAACCATAAACAACCGATTTAACATTCACTAGCTAAAAATTTTAAAATAACAAAATAAATGTTCTTTTTTTAAAAAAATAAATAAAAAATAAAATGTACGTCAAGCTCACATTTTCTTACAATTTTTTTAACGTAAACTAATACCATAAAAAAATTAAATAAACTCCCCGTCCTTAAAAATAAATTTCCGTCACCTAACACCATAAAAAGAATAATTATAAGTCATGCCCGCCTAAGATTGTGTGGAATATGTTCATGGAACCATTGGAGTTTGAAGAAAAATGACAAAATTGATTGAAGATTTTGGATTGCAAGACCACAAATGGATGAAAAAAGATGTTTAGACTTCAAGAAATGTGGCTACCAGCTTACTTTATTGACTCACCATTGTTTGGATTGATGAGAACTATTTCAAGGTCTGAGAGTGAAAATGCATTCTTCAAAAATTTCACAAATCACGGGTCAACATTGGTTAATTTCATGATGTGCTTTGAATCAGCAATGGAGAGGCAAAGGTATATGCAAGAACAATTGGATTTTAACACATTTGACTAGCTCCAAAACTTTATACACAGTTAAATATGGAATGCCATGCATCTAAAGTATATACAAGAACAATATTTCTGCTTGTTCAAAAGGAAATAAAGGAAGCTTGTTGGTCTTGCACAATAGAAGAGTTTAGAACGGAAGAGGGTTCTGAGATTGTTAGGGTTAGAGACAGGAATGCGGCTTCTTATAGGACACTTTATAAAGAAAAAAGAGAAGTGGTGCAGGAATGTGAAAAGGTAGCAGAATACAAGGTAAATTTACTTGCAATTATTAAATATTTTTTAGCTGTTATCATCTGATATAACAATCACATGTGATTCTCATGACAATCACATGTGATTTTAGTTGGAATCACATGTGATTCCAGAATTTAAAAAGTTCTAATTTTCTTTCCTTTCTGTTCTGCAATAAGGTTCTGCGTTCTCTTGAAGACAGGTCAGTGGAATGTACTTGTAGGCATTTTCTTCGATTCGGGTTCTTATGTCGACACGCATTCTGTGCTTTGAAGAACCGTGATGTTCAAAGGATCCCGGAAAAGTACATTTTGAGGCGTTGGAGGAAGGAGATAATACCACCTTGTTTGAGAAGAAACACAAACAGGTATGGAGAAGAAAATGAACCAATTGAAAAATTAACAAATGAGGCTACTTTCATGGTAGACGAGTGTTTATTTTTGTTGAGTAAAGATGAAGGCAAGTTAGGAAAGTTTGTGGAACAATTGAAATCAATTAAGAAAAAAATTGAGGATGAAATGCCTAAACCTCCTTCACGCAAAACAGAAGATGTAATTAAGGATATATATGCACTTGACAAACCTGAAAAACCTGTGGTCAAAAATCCATCCAAAGCTTCAAACAAAGGTTGGTCTAAAGAAGCACGTAGAAAGAGTGGAAGAGAAATGGCACTTGAAGAAGCATCTAAGCGGAAAAGGAAATGTGGATTCTGTGGAGAGAAGACTAACAAGCACACCAAGTCGACATGTCCGTTGAATCCAAATTATATTGCAAAGATTGCGAGAATTGTTGCTGCACAAGAGGCTAAAACTGATGCAGGTGAACAAGCGACGAGAATTGTCGCTGCTGAACAAGCGACTAACGCTTCTTGAATATCATACTTTCTTTAAATTTGCGTTTTTCATATCATACTTTGTTTAGATTTGGTTATTTATTTATTTTTATTATTGCACAGTTGGAAAAGTGTTATGAGGATCTTAATTCAACTATGTTTAATTGAATACTTTTTGTTTGATGTTCCAGCAGCTTCGATATTTTTGTTTGCTTAGATTTGGTTTTTATTCAAAATCACATGTGATTCTCTTCAGAATCACATGTGATTTTGAAGAATCATATGTGATTATTGAAAGTTACTTTTTGTTTAATTGAATACTTTTAGTTTATTGTTCTAACAGATTAGGTATTTTTAACTGAATATAAATGCAAGATGTAAAGTTACATTACTAAATCACATGTGATTTTTCAAAATCACAAATGATTTATAGAATCACATATGATTTATAGAATCACATATGATTCTGCTACAACCAAATGTGATTTTGAAAAATCACATATGATTTGTGTAAAAATAGCAGGTAAAAAACTTTAAAACATACAGCAAAATAAGAATTCAGATGTTAAAACATACAGCAAAAAAGAAGGTAAAAAACCATTTCATATTTTACCATCAGATTTTACCAAAAGACTACCCATCAGAACTTGTTCAAATACTACATCAGTACTACATATACTACCATCAGTTAACCACATATACTACCATCAGATTTTACCAAAAGACCAACCATCACTTTAATACATAAGTACTACATAAACTACCATCAGTTTACCCCAAAAAATACCATCAGTTCACAATCACTTAACGACATCTTTTTATCAACATCACTTGCTTCTCTTGATTCTTAACAACATCTTTTACTGCATCAACCTCTTGATTCTTAACGACATATTTTTCACGATCGGCCTTGTTCTTGATTGCATTCACAATAATTGAGATCCTTGTTTGTTCAGGTATCTCGGACTGGAACTTGTAAGTCAAATCATACATCTTTTGCGAATAAAAATTCAACTCGTGCAACAGAATCTTGGTAGCAATTTTGAACCTCATTCACCTCAACAACGAAAACTACTTCTCTGATTCTGGACACATACCAACATCCCATTTTCCGACAGGTTCACCGACATAGCATTCCATATGAATCATCACGAAAACTCCACAGTCTACATGCTTGGCCTTAGTCCTCCATTTCAACTTTGGAATGTGTCCTCTGACTGTAGAAACAGCAGCATGTTTTGGATGTTGATGTTCTAGAAGAAACCTAGAAAAAACTTTTTCTGCAAACAAGAAAAATAAAGTAAAAAAATGTACAGAAATCACATATAACCGGTATAAAAAATCACATATGATTTTTAAAAATATTATTTGTATTACAAGGATCAAACACTATTTATTTTAGAAAATAACAACATATTATTCTTGTAGAATCACATGTGATTCTATCACATGTGATTCTACAAGAATCATATGTGATTCTTTTCTTCTTTGTTACAGAAAACCAGATAAAACAGAAAAACACTTGCCAAAAGTTCACAAGCATCCTTGTACTTTGTGTTGTAGGTCTCTGGAGTATTATCAAGGATGATCATCGTTGTTATACTCTTCTTAATGTTGAAAACAACCACATAAAAATGATCGAAGACACGAATCGGGAAAAACGCCTATTTAAACAAAAAAAAAGGAAACTTAAAATACCAACACAAAATTCTGCAAAATTATATTTCTATTGAAATGAGAAATTATCAATTCAACTTCTGCAAGAGACATAGACACATTGTCATTTTTAAAATGAGCCAAAATCTCCGCTGAATAGTTATTCCACTGCTCATCATCATCAATAAGTCCTTTAACCATAGAATCTGTCTGTATTAAACAAGAAATGTAAAAATAAATACACTTATCAATAAAAAAATAGAAAAGGTTAAATAAAGAAAAAAATAATAATAATAAAAATAAATACACTTACGATACAACCCGTTGGAAAAAAAATGCCTTTTTGGTGATGGATCCATTTTAACAAATTCTTCATAATTCAATATTGATGCCCAACAGTCAAGAAAATTGGCATCTATCCACAAACTTGGTGCCAACGTCTCCATGTTCAAACGTACAGCTGATACCTCATGGTTACCAGAACGAGTTTGAAAAACCGTTTCCCTAAATTAAAAAAAAAAACAAAAAAGTGAATTAGAAAAATTACAGATGATTATAGGAAAATCACATGTGATTCTAAAACTTTCAATTTACTTATAGACAAAAAAATGAAAGTAAACTTACATCTTATCGCCTTGCATTGAGAACAAACTATTCCCCAACTCAAACTCAATCCTCTTAAGGAGAGCTATAACTTTCGTCGGCTTATTCATGTATGGAGATGACAGGTAAGAAGATGGTTTAACATTTCTTTTCTTAGGAAATGAACGAGTAACCACTCGTTCTGGATTCTAAGGACACTCAGTGTTAACCGGCTCAACAACCCGAGGCCACTTGAACAAATCCTCCTGAATCATAACAAATTTTTAGTTACAAAGATTAATAAATAAAAAAAAAAAAAAAAAAAAATCCTCCTGAATCATAGAAAAAATCATAAAAGGAAAGGTTAAACAAAGTACATCATAATGTGCATCGTAAATACAGTCAATCACTTCTCCTAGCCAGTCGATGTTTTCTTCAAGCCACTGCGTATAATTTTCTTCACTCAATATTGGTTCTTCCACTTCCATTTCAATAACACCTTCCTGAACGTTGTCGCCATCCACATTATCACCAACATCTTTCGCGGCAACATCAACGTTCTCGCCATCCACATGATCTCCCCCAACATCTTTCCCGGAACCATCAACATTCTCGCCACGATCATCGCTATTACCACCTAGTCCATCTCCTGGATGAAAAACATCAACATGAACATCTTCAAGCAATACCGTTTTCTTGAAAACTCCTCCATATTTCTCGTATAATTCAAGAACATCTTCGTCATTTGGGAACTCTGTATTAGCCTTTCTCAGAAGATCTTCAAGTTCAACCTTCTCACGAGATATGCTTGAAAGCTTTTCTTTAATCATACTGCAAAAACTATGCAAATAAAAACAAAATCAGATAA
Source organism: Artemisia tridentata subsp. tridentata (assembly GCA_021014915.2). NCBI lineage: Eukaryota > Viridiplantae > Streptophyta > Magnoliopsida > Asterales > Asteraceae > Artemisia > Artemisia tridentata. Next base: position 93,867,981 of record CP139506.1, on the reverse strand, counting down.
GGTATGTCACATAAAACTGAAGATAGAGATCACATGTGATTCCAGTTGAATCACATGTGATTCAACTGGAATCACATCTGATTCAACTGGAATCACATGTGATTCAACTAGAATCACATGTGATTCATAATGGAATCGCATGTGATTTTACAAAGAAATCACGTGTGATTCTAGTAGAATCAGTGCAAGCAAAAAAAATTTAAAAGATATTATACTTGACAGAAATAGACAGGAAAGTAGTCAAACCTGTTTGTCGGTAGGAGGCACACAGGAAGTACTAGCCTGACTCACATTGACACGACCATCAAAAAAACCTTCTGTTCCATGTACTTCAGATTCACACCACTCCCCATGCAATTCCAATTTACCTATGACCTCTTCTTCAATCTCAAGCTTCTATTGTAGATTCATCTAAGTTGTGCTCCAGTTTTGGATAGCAGGACGGTAACGAATAACAGGAAAACACTCAAATTTTGTGGAATCAAAGTACAGGAGCTGTTAAAAGTATATAAATCACAGTGAGACCATAAAAAAGTATTCACAAAACTGCAAACATAAAAAGCATAAACTTACAATCAAGAAGCACAATGGACCAATGTAGTAGCCGCCAAGAGTCTTTGGGAGTTCACTGTATTGAAGACAGTGGTAAATAAAACCGCATCAATCAATTTTTGCGATGTTAGTATCTTCGCGAATACGTCTAAGAACAGTCAAATTAACAATCGCCTTCATTGTATCAGCTTTACCCATAACATTGGCAAATAGCATAAGGAAGTTGACTTTAAACATAAAGTCAACTCGCTCTGCGACGACCAATTTTTCAGCAATATCATTAGCACGGATGTCCTTCAACTTTTTTGTAGAAAATTGCTTAAGCCACAGCTTCACAAAAGCGTCATCAAGAGGTTTCTCGGGTAAATCAAATAAAGAAATTTCACCAAGAGGAACTCCTAATATCTCGTGGATTTTCTCACGAGTCACACGAACCGTCCCCTTCTCCAACACAAACTCGTAAGTTTTGTTATTAAACTTTGACACCACAAACCTTGCCATATGAGAAGGTAGTATATCAATAGAAACCGAGTACAATGAAGAAAAACCAATATCCACCAAGAAAGATTGCATGTCAACTCTCGCATCACGGATTGTAGAAAAAAAGCTAGAAGGAACTGTCCTAGAATGGAGAACTTTAAAATCATTCAGATACGCATTCCTACTAATCTGTTCGGGGGTAAGAGGTTTCTTCTTTTTCTTATTTGGTTCTGACTTTAATACACGCTCCTTCTTCAAAAATTTCTTAGGCTTTGAAACCTTCTCTTCTGACTTTAATACACGCTCCTTCTTAGGCTTCAAGACCTTCTCTTATTTCTTCAATACAACTATAGCCTTCTTCAAAGATTTCTTAGGCTTCGAGACCTTTTCTTCTTTAGACAAAGAATCAGACTCAGAAACATGCTTCCGTTTCTTAGTCTTTGCAACATTCTTCATCTTCTTGACACGTTTTTTTAGCCCTCTGATCTTTGGAGTCGCTATCAGACTCAGAAATATCTTTCTTAACCTTTGTACTCTTTCCCTTAACAATCTTAATTAACTCCTCTTCACTTTCTGTTGGTCAAAATAATTGAGTAATTCTTGATAAAATAAATAACAAATTCATTATTCATGATGAATAATAATTACAAGATTACTCAATACCAACATGAATAACTAATAACATCTTCAGCTTCTTCAAAGGGATAATTGCGGTATACTATCCCCATCGAATGACAAATAAACTCTCATTGATCCAAGCTATGCTTGAGATTCAATGAGAGGATGATCCTATCAACTAATACTAAGTATTATTTTGTTTGTTTAGAATTCATATTATCTCTATTACAACAAACACTTATATAGCAGAAAATAAAACAAAGACATGTGGGGTTTGGTGTGATTTGTCATCCACTATAAGTGGTCCCTCTTTTATCTTCCTCTTTTGGAAAAGCACCAACCACCCTTTTGGATCAGTCATAACAAATATTCCCATTTCTATGACAATTTCCTTGTACTTTGTTTGACTTCCTTTTTGGAAGTTCCCGCCCATATTTTTCAGTCTGTTTGTAGAGATAGTGTCTTCAGTGTCAATGAGACATTTGTCAAATCTCAGTGACACTGGAGTAGTTTGTAGCTCATATACTTTACTCACTGACACCGCATCAGTAAGTAAAGTGTCTCTTCAGTACAAAGAGCTTTATACAACACTCACTAATTTCTTTATCAGTGGGTAAGACAGGCTATTTTATTTTCAAATCTTGTCAGGGCCAATTGGGTCAATTTTTGACCCAACAGTCTCCCCCTATTTGAATATACAAATAGCCTAAGGTGATTGGTAGTAAGTGAGGGACTGAGGGTTCAGTTGATGGGTTCAGGAAATAAGGTTTGTAACTGAGGTTCGATAAGTGAGGTTTAGTGAGAGGGTTGTGTTTTTAGTGACCTGAGGGCAGGATAATAACCCATCAAGTTCAAGGAGTAGGATCAGGGGGTTCAGTAACCTGGTTCATTGCTCAGTGACCAGGTTCAGGATAAGGGTTTAAGGGGTTCAAGTCTGAAGGTTCAGTGACATGTCTCACTGAGAGGGTTCAGGTTAAGGGGTTCAGGGACAAAGGTTCAGGGTCAGGGGTGCAGTTTTGTGCTTCAGTGAGTAAGGGGGACCTGGTTCAATTTTGATACATCAGGGTCCTCCCTCATTGTTTATTTCCCACCAGTCTTTTTGTTTACAGCCTGACTTTTTCAGGATATAGATGAGAATTATAACTCATTCAGTGACTAAGATTACAAGTCACACGAGTTCAGGGACTTGTAAGGTTTTCAGATTCAGAGACCAGTGTTTTATTTGAACACATTTACATTCCCTGAGTTACATCAATCGTGTTCTTCTTAGACCACTGACACACCTCATCAGTCTTTTAACAACAGCTCTCCCACCACATTTCTGCTGCTTCATTCTGATAGACACTATCAGGTTGGGCCTGAAGTAAGAAATTACACCGTTCCCTCTCCCTGATTCACTCCCATTTTCAATCCTTTTCTACTCCCTGATAGCAAACAACCACATCAACACTCATGATTTTTATCACAACTGCTTCCTGATGTTGCAAGAATAGTACTCATCCCGAAACCAAGAACTTCTACCCCTTTATTTTTCATCTCTTATTCTTAACACTTCCTGAGTACACCCAATCTGCCTGATTTTCACCATTTGAATCAGCTTCAATCCCTAGCCTGAGAATGAGATTAACACACCCTGAGTCTTTGACTCAGTGACCCATACCCGTACATTCAAATTAACACACCTTACACACATCTCCCTGATACATCTGTTGAGCCTATTTTCAGGGACACTACTCCCTGATACATCAATAGTTCATGTTCATTCTCTTTTTCACGATCACCATTAACAGTGACATCAAAGAGTCAAAAATCATTATAACCAAAACCAAAAACTAACTTCGAGCTAAGCTCATTATCAACACTTCTTTCACCAACTATAAACCGCAAATTCAATTCAAAGCCCATTTACCATCTTCGCTACCCTAATTTTTTTGGACCCATTGTGCTATAATTGGAAATACCACTTCCCTTTTTTTGTAGCCGCCGTGAGTGTGGGTTTTATGCCCACATCTGGTTGTAGGGTTTGATTGTGGTCGTCGTGATGAACACTTGGAAGTGATTTTGATTTTGATAAGATTTGGGAGATGATTTTGTGAGTGTTGTTTTTAGATTTTGGTTTCATTTTTTGTGTGATTGAGAATAGATGAGGTTTTGATTTGTGTTTTTAGATCCGAGTATAAATTTGTGGATTTTTTGTTTTTGGTGTGTGTGGTTTGTGTGATATAGATCAAGATCTGTGTTTTTGGATATATGGGTTTTGGTGGGAT